>JBAHVR010000392.1:777500-1105000 GCA_036898135.1 Oncomelania hupensis | reverse complement strand
GAAGATCTGTGAAGTGTATGTTTTTTTTTGTTGTTGTTTTGTGTGTGTTTGTGAGTATGGGTGTGTGTGTGTGTGAGTGTGTGTGTGAGTGAGTGAAAGAGTTGTTCATATAACTTGGCGAAGATGCTTGAGTTTTCTTTTAGTGAAAGAGAGTTCCTAGAAGTTGGCGAAGATGCTTGAGTTTTCTTTAGTGAAAGGAGATGTTCTTTCTAAAATTTGGCGAAGGCATTGTGCATTTTTTTTGTGGCGGAAAATCTGTTCGTACAATTTTGCAAAGCCATTTCAGTCACACACACAAAAAGTAAAGAAAAGAAACGAAAATAAATACTAAATTTTAAAAAAAAATTGATAGTTTCAGGTTCCGATATTTTTCAAAGGTGGACTGGGATTAAATTGTCCATGTCCTTCCGTCTTGACCCACTGCCGCCTGTTCAATTCTAAACTCAGAAGAGATGTCTATGCATGATGCCTAGAGTTTTGAGGTTGAGAATAGTATGTATAACACAATCTTTTTTCCAGTAATGTCTTCAAGGCAGTTTTCTTGACTTTTGTATGGCACAAGAAGTTGTACAATTGAAAGCTCTTTTATGTTATCTTGTTTTGTGGTAGCGATCAACTGTGGAGTTATTTGATTGGATATGGTTTATCATCAAAAGCACCGACAGCTTATAGATGTGACGTTTGATGCGTCATTGGAGAATTTCACGAAGAAAATACCTCTAAAACAGTCTGCAAGTTTTGTTCGTCTGGGGCTTGTGTACTAAAGAAGAGAGCAGAGACGTGTAGACGATAAGAGGGATTTGTAAACAATGTTCGATGTAGAGCACAGATACACGTTTTTCCCCTCCTCTGCGGAGAACAAGTATAAACATTTGACATTTGAGAATAGAATGGGAACTGATATTATCAAGTAACACCTATTTTCCTGCAAAGGATATTGCTATTCCTTTGTAGCGACCTCACCACAGAACACCATCCTAAATAACGTTTGCATGCAGATGCTTTTATAGTTGGCTTGTAACTCCTGAAAACGCTTTTAGCGAAATACGTTTATAGCGAACCTTTTAATCTGATGTGTTGTATCTCCTTTGGTCTTCGGTTGGTATTGTCTTCTTTCACACTGTATAATGCCAAGTACTAAGACTGAAGGAGATCAAATTAAACACCGAAGATTGTATCAGGATTGTTTCGTGCACCAGGCCGCTCGTGTCTTAAGTTGACCAGTGCCATGCCAAAATCAAGATTACTGAGTATTTTAGACAGAGGAATTCCTCTTAGTTTGTCTTTTGTCGTTTCTAAGTTGCTCTCTGATTCTTAGTGTGTGCATTAAATAGTGTTACTGCATGCCGTGAACTGTGAAGACCTATTGCTGGTACTTGTAGTACTACGCAACATCTGAAGTTTGCTAGCCGATGTGATCTTCTGATTATGTAGTAATCTTGCAGTTTCTGTCCGTATAATCTTGTCAGTTTCCATGTAAACGTGATCAGTGCACTTTCCGAGAAATGAGAGCAGATGTCACTTGTTTCAAATAATGAAGAATATGTGTACATGTACAAGTATTTACAGTTTCACAGAGGGTAGAGTTCACTGTTAACCTTGGCCACTTTGCTAGCTTTGTTGGTTACTTACACATACCATTGTAGTACTGCTACAGTGAGTATATGTTTTGAATAAATCAGTGCAGAGTGCGACAGATACGTGTGTAAACAATTCTCGGTTAAATGAGGACTTTTATTTAACCTTCTTTTTTTTCCTGCAAAAATGTCTTAGAATAATCTGAGGTCGTGGTGTCTTACCTCTTCTTGAGATTTCACATTGTTTAGCCGTCTGTACCAAATCTACACGTGTAATTGTTAGAACTGTGGAGGCGCGGTGGCCGAGTGGTTATAAACCGAGAGTATAAACCGAGGTCTAGTCTGTGTCGTGTGCATTCCATCATAACGGACTTTAAAGATCCTGACGCGCATGTCCTAGACGGGTGAATGCCGGTGACAAGAACACACCCAGCATGTACGCACCGTGGTGTGGTGTGCATGAACGCCCGTATCTCTTGCCCCTACGTAAATGTTAACCATAAAGTTACGAATGGGCATTTTGGCCAAAAAAAAACGTGTTCATGAGCGTTCGTAAGTCTCCAGTCGTTCGTAAATTCGGTGGTAAGTTTACGGATGCTACCCCCTTGTTGTAACTCTGTCCGTGTAAGTAAGAATGCCCATAACTTCTCTCAAAAGCGCATAAGTACAACTTATGTTAATCTGATGAATAAAAATTGATGCAACAACAACTCAAAAGCGCATGCGCGACATCAAACATGGCTTCCAGCAGGCTTGTTTATCAAGTTATGTTTCAAAGAGCATTTCGACGAGAACCCGTGTTTAGGGATCGTTTGAAACCTTTTGATTAATGTGATGATCTAGAAATTCGATCGAAGTTTTGGTTTGAACGTGCCGACATCACAGATTTATGTGAAAATGTTGAAGACGACCTAGAATTTGTCGCAGTTGTTTGCTGCAAACTGCAGTAAACATCTAAGCTCTATGGCGTTGATTTATCCGTTCCATCGCATCAAATGTAGCTGAATCCCTTTTCCTCGAGCTAGAAGACGGAAGATCGAAGTACTAAAATTACAGCCGCGGTCTAATAAATGAAACTAGCGCTGCATTTCTTCCACAATGCGTAGCTGAGACCGGCCGAGGTCTACGTTGTCTGTCTTTGCTGATAGCCTACCTATTACGCGGGCGGTGACATAATCTTGCGGGCCCTACGGTCTCGTGGTGGGGAGATGACGTAACGTACGTCTTTTAAGTGCTCTGATTGGCTAAAATCAACAGCAGAGGGTAATCTCGATGCGGGCTAAAAATATCACGCTACGTCACATGTATATCGCTATATTCGGAAGGGTCGGTGTAGTAGACTATTGTGTGAAAAAGAAAGTTTTCAACTGTTGTTCGAAAGTGCTGAGAAAGGTGCAGTGTCTGACAGAGAAAGGAAGAGAGTTCCAGGGTGGTGGTGCAACACAAAAGTTCTTGCTCCGTGCTACTTCCTGCTGAAACGCTCAACTTTTAATAGCCTGGTGTCAGCGGATGATCCGAGTGTGCGTGATGGGGTGTATATGCGCAGGAGTGCAGAAAGGTACGGAAGGGCACTTCCTGAGAAGATATTGAAACGTAGACAAGCGACTTTGTACTTGATACGCTGTTCCACCAGACTTGCTGGTTTTGTCATTATAGTGGTGCTGGCTTTGTCCACAACTACGTCTGAATAGGATATGCTGATGTAGAAAATAATATTAGAAGTTTAAAAAAAAGAGCAGAGTAGAAAGGCTGATGGCTGTTTTAACATATTGTACGCATATTGGATTACATCTTTGCACTACTTTGGTACCTTTCACCTGGGGAAGAAGTAGTAGTTGTTACTAAGCTACAGAAAGAAAGAGAAGAAAGAAGAAGAAGAAGAAGAAGAAGAAGAAGAAGAAGAAGAAGAAGAAGAAGAAGAAGTGGTGGTGGTAGTTCCAAAAGTAAAGAAAGAAAGGATGAAAGAAATAAAGAAGACGAAGGAAGAGGAGAAATAGAAGAAGAAGAAGAAGCTGACTATCAGCGTTAAAAGAAATGGGTGGAGAAAAGGGTGTAGTGGATAGAAAAAACAACAACTATGCATGTGTAAGCTGAGAAAATCGGGTAACTGTTTTGTTTTTGCGGAATTTACCCCGTGTATGTTTACAGCCTGCGCGGAGTTGATACCGCGAATCTATATTGTAATAATGTGCTGGAAATGGCTTCATTGAAGGCCTCACCAGTAGACAAAATACTGCGAGGTGCGCACGATCGCACCATGTTGATTGACTGATGTCACAGCGTCTGTCAGTGGTTAATTACGCTATAGGGAGATGCAGTGCAACCTCATACCTCTGAGAGTGCAACCAGAGCTTGAAACATACTATGTAGAAAATAATGTTTCTAATCATTCTACTTCTGTAGATTTTGATCTGAACAATCGGGTTTGTATCAAGCATTACGCTACAGCGACGTGTAATGCAGATCACACTTAATTTAACTTGTGGACAGTGAGGTCTGTGCAATCTTTGTATAACTGCAGGCTTAACACTGTGACCTATGCCTAAATGACATGTGACATGGTTGTTAATCAGAAAAGAAAGAGTAGAAGAATGCATTCAAAAGTTTGTGTGTTCGGCATGGAGTAGGATGTATTACTTTTTGGAGTAATGTGGGAAACTTTTTTTATCGAGTACTTTTTTCGTGTGTGGGTGTGTGTGTGTGTGTTTGTGTGTGTGTGTGTATGTTTGTTTGTGTGACGTATTAGGCTAAAGATTCGGCGTATCCGAAAAGTATAGGGATTTCTACATATTGTACAATAAGAAAGCATTGTTTCCTCAATTATTTATTTAATGTAACGTCTGTTCCCATTTGTGATATTAGACAACATATTAAATTATAAACAAATTAACATTAAATGGAGATAATTAAAATAAAATTAATGAACCCGAGCAAAAGTAAATAAATGCGGTTTCATACATAAATTAATGTACTGTTTTGTTACGATCCCTAAAACAGATTTCTGTGCATGTGGCCGCATTGTTTTAAAGCCTCTGTTAGCCTTTTAACCTTCACGGTAGACAAGTGTTTTTTTTCTCTCTTTCTTTCTTTCCTGTATACTTCGAAGAGAGTTCAATCTCTTGTTAACTTTCTTATGTATTGTAGGCTTAACGCTGTGATCTCAGCAACTATAGTTTGTGGTGGTTGCGGCTGTGCCTGTGCCTTGCACCTTGGGGGCTGTTAATTACCGGCGTCGGGAACCTCGCGATAAGCAGGCTGGACGGATTCGGCGATCGGAACCCCATCTTCCTCACAGCCCACAGCGCAGATTAATTGGTTCCGAGCCGAGCTGGAAGACTCGTCAGTAAGGAGGAGGGGAGCCACGTGGAACACACAGAGAGGAAAGGAGGAGGGTGGAGCAGTAATGGATTGATTTGGGTACACGCTAGCAATGTTTCGTGTTAAGCCTAGGTCTGACGACGAACGTTTTGACTGCAATCATAATGACAGTACATGTTCGCGAGTCATGATGTTACGGTGCGAGTCGTCAGTAGTCGCACTAAACCGTTTGATTTTGGGAAACATGCGCACAGTCACTGTGCATAAACAAAAGCACAAGAGTTGTTACCCTTGCTGCGCCCAAAGTCAAAATGTGTGAAAAGCAGCGACGAAGAATTTTTGCATGAACACTAGCAATTCATTTGCTAAGTTCAGCGAAAAAGACAATATACCCTAAGCATTCATGTAACTTTATCATCTATATTACTTCACAGGTATTTTTCACACACAACGTTCCTAGCGGGCCGGTCGTGGCCTTGTCATTTTCCGCAAGATCACGTGATTAAAGTAGCGCGCTTCATTGGTTCCCATGCTGAATGACTCGCGATCAGTTCGTCGGAATTAGAACATGATCTAAACGTGAAAAATCATCGCAAATCACGCTGCGAACCGATTTGATTGAGATGACTGGGTGATATAGTCTCACGAAATCAGTGACTCAAGTCATGATTTTCCTTATGATTGCAATCAAAACGTTCGTCGTCAGACCTAGGCTTTAAGCAACGGAGGGCGGGGCTAGTATTTGGATGGGTGACTGCTCTTTGAAGGCAACTACCAAACGACACAAAAAAGACTGAAACAAGCGCACGACACCCTCCAGTCCACCCAGCTGTGAATGGGTAGCTGGATCTGTTTAGAATTGGGAAATGGTAAAGCAGCTAGGAAGAGGAGATTGTCACCGCCCTCATAAAGCTGGCCTAGAAAAAGAGCGGTCCTAAATACCTCTCTCTCTCTCTCTCTCTCTCTCTCTCTCTCTCTCTCTCTCTCTCTCTCTCTCTCTCTCTCTCTCTCTCTCTCTCTCTCTCTCTCTCTCTCTCTCTCTCTCTCTCTCTCTCTCTGCAACGACCGAAAAGGTTACGGAAACACCTTTTACATTGTAGGAGGTTATTATAGAGGCGGAAGACGTACACTGTGTCTGAGCCTGCAGCGCTGAAGCATACGCTCAATGTATTGATTGATTGATTGATTGTTGCTTTAGGTCCAGCGGACTCTTCCGAGCCAAATCAGGACCGGACAACCCCCGATCCGCATAAAAGATCTGCTGAAACAACCCTAGTGGGAAAATTGAATGCCCTCCACCGGCCAGTCACTTTACAATAAAGACATCCCACGCAGGGGACGGCTGAGGCTTTACCCCAACTACTCGAACACCCGGTTACAAAAACAAAATAGAATACAAACATCATTATAAATTATCAACAAAACATATACATATAAAATGCCTATATTGCTAAATAATAACATCATAGGAAGCCCTAGTGACCACCCGGCAGAAAGCGTCCAACACTCCCAAGCTGATCCAACAGACCTCATACACAAACAAGGAGTCTTGTCCAGGAAGAGTTTTCAAGAAAAAAGGTAGGTCATTGATCTAGCGAAGAAGAAGATAGTATAGCAGAGTGATAGGACAGAGCAGGAATGGGAAAGAGTAAATGAGGAAGACAGCGACAGTGGGAATTTAAAGCACTAAATTTCCAGAAAGTGGGGATACTATTTATACTGAAACCCCCGGCACCCCAACGGGGGTACTGTTGCCGCAGTGAATTGGTCAAGCCTACAAAGTCAAGACAGGTTTTCAACTGGGGTATTCACTTTTCCCTTTATAGGTTAGAACAATCTACAGTGGCAAGATTGCTCATGACCCCAAGGGGTCGCACAATGTATGCCCCAGTAGCCTCAGCTACGCTGTATAGAACAAAAGCTTGTTATGAGTTGAGTCGAGTTGGGTGTTTTTGAAGGAAGTTCATCGAGGAGTAGGAGGAAGAGTGAGGTTGAAGGGTGGGGCAAGAACATTATGATGGGTCGAGTTATGTTTTAAAGCAGTTTTCAATAAGGACAGGAGTGAGACGGGGACTGGAAGAGGTGGGGAATGGAACTTTTTAATGAGTTGGGTCGAGTAGGTGTTTTGCGTAGAAAGTTCAGTGTGGAAAACTGTGTGTGCTTTGCGTGCGTAAGGAATCAGTGGCTTGGGGTAAGGGTGCGGGACATGGAGCATGCAATGGCAGCTTTGGGACACACCGGAAGTGTTCTTCAAACTAATGCACACTGAGAATCAGAAGCGTGCTGAAGTCTACACATTAAAATCTCTGGTTTCACCAATACTCAAACTACAAACTTATGTTGTTCGAGGAATCGCTGAGTGTCGGAATGCCAAAATGGTGAACATTAGACGCTGGATGCCCGAGCGAGAAATGGTTTTGGTAAATAAAAACTTATGGATCAGCGGAGAGCGTCTGTTTTGGGCAACATTTATATCTTGGAATTGAGTCTCGCATAATTGGTGCGCTTCAAACTAACGTTGTTAAGAGAAGCGCTGACTGTCAGAAATGCTAACAGCTTGAGGGATGTGATGTTGCATGTCCGAGCAAAGAGTGGTTTGTGAAACCTTGTGGATCAATCCTTTCAGCGTCGCATCATAGTTGGCTGCACGAGATGAAGACGAGTCTTTAGTTAAAACAAACCCGAGCACGTCTTTGTAATTCGGAATCGCGCGCTGTACAAGTTGGTGTGTTTGAAACTGATGTTAAATCTTGAATACAAATGCCGTGTTCCATGTCCAAGCAAGGATATTTTTTTAATGTAACCCTTTGAAGAAAGAAGGTCAGTTAGCTTCAAAATAATGTTAAATATTACATACACATACACTGTTTCATACAAGTCATGTTCAAGCAAAGATATTTTGTGAATCTATATGTTGAGAGCTAGGAATTTTCGATTTCTTAAAATCTTGTTTCAAGTTAAGTATGAACCATGGACTGATGATTTTTTGTGAAACTGCTTATACCAGCGTCTATATCTGGAAGCCTGTGTTTAGGATGAGACTCATGTGAAAGAAAAAAAAACTGCGGATATGTGTTAAAACTAATGTTACAAGGGGAGCACAGTGTGAAATACCAAAATCGTTAAACTGTGATGTTGCTTTCCCACGCGAGATGTTTTTAGTGAAATCTTATGAATAAACATCTTTATTTGGAAGCATTGATTTGGGACATATACTTATTTAAAAGAAGATTAACTTGGCGGCATGAAACTAACATTAAAAGAAGAATGAAACGAAAATGATTTATTGAATATCTTATAAAACTTAGTTAATTTTGTTCATCACAAAGAATGATCAATTGTTTGTGTTTTCCAAAGATGCAAAGCACAAAAGAATCAAAGATATTACATTTAATCAAGCATTGCCCCTTTTGAAGTGCAGAGGATTTTTTTTTCCATTCTTCCCCTCTTTATTCTCAATGTAATTCTATGAGGAAGGTTACAATATTCTCAGCTCTAATCCTTTGGTTCTTTTGTTTAATGAACGCTGAACTAAGAAGCATTGTCCTGAACGCTGGAATAAGATCGATGGAAAAAGGGTTTCTGCTCTGCCTTATTGTGTTCGATCCACAATTGCTTGAGAGAACTTGGTGATAGGATTCCAAAAGGCTTATAGTGCTTTTTTGTTACTGTTGGAGGAGGAGAAGGAGAAGAAGAAGAAGAAATTAAAAAATTGCGCATATTACTAATTGATTTGAGCATATTTTGGAGGTAACCTCGTTTTCGTTTCTTTTTGTTCTGTTTCTTTTGTTTGTTTATTTGTTTGTTGTTTAATTTACGTCTTTTCATCGAAGTGATTTTAGAAATGTAATTTGAATAAGTGGGGGTAAGGGAAAGAGGAGTATTTAATTGGGGTGAGGGACAATCAGGAGAGAACAAAGCAACAAACACAATAGGGCTTAATAAAAACTCTTTCTCCATCGACCGATCTTATACAATTCAGAATATTTAGACATAATAAAGAACATATAATTAGGGGAACTGATCAGGTTTACTTGTGAATATCGTAAGTTTGGTTTTTTCTTCTCATGGATTGATGGTTTGTTATATCGGTATAATGTGGTATGCGTTGCTTCTAAGCGGACTGGAGATTTGGTAACTTTATAGGATAGCAGTGTTATTACTGTCAGCGGACCTGTTTTTCCAAGCTTGCTTATGATCGGCATAGGGTATTGGGAATTGGTTAGATGGCAGTGTTCAGTATAAGCTTATATGCCGTCGTTGATAGTTTTTTTCCCGAGCATAAGCAATAATAAAGAGGGAAAATTGATGCTTGCGTCTGAGCTGCACAGAACAGCGACATCTAATAGTTTTGTTCTGTTTGCTATTCGTTGGCATCTTAATATTTTCACTAATCCAATACTGTAAAATATATATCGGACTAGCTTCTGAGCGGCATAGTATTTTGATAACGAGGAAAAGTTATAAAATAAGGTTACTGCTCTAAACCTATATCGCCGGTGATGGGCTAGGATCTGATCAACACGCTAATGAACGGATGGAATGGTGGTACCAAGATACGATCGATCAGAGAGCGCCTCAGTTGTACGTGTTTGTTCGATCGATCTTTAATCCCGAGCCGGAATACTATTCTGAAAACTGCATGGATTTTGTGATGCTGAACTTTGCAAAGTGGTTGTTTTGTTTGTGTTGAAGGATTCTTAGGTCCGTGTTATAAATTAAGTTTATGTATTCTAGTTTTAGTCATTGTCGTTGATTGATTTATTACCTTAAACAGTCTGCGTCATTGCGATCTCGATCTTTCCCTCCCCCCTTCCACCCGTGCCCCCTCCCGCACTTTCTTCTCAGCTGTTTAGACTGACGAAAATAATAAGCAAATCATTTGTTTTGATTGAAGAAAACTAAACTAGTGGCTCAGCAAAGAATACTGCTGCTTGCTTGTAGCTTTCGGTGATCCGTTGGAATGGAGACATTCAGTGCACACGATCATGAGAAGAACTCACGACGTGCAATTGAATTAGGGGTCGATGGTATCAACTACCTGATCGTCATTTCGTTTTATTGTTGGTTGTGTTTTCAACGAAGAGTGAGATTTTGATGTGATAGGGGGGTATCCATAGGAGGACACGTAAAAGGGTTGAAGGAGATAAAACACACCAGATAAAAGGATTCTCTAGACATTTATTGCACCATGAAGTAGAAGCTAACAACCTGTAAAACTTGCGTCATCCAACATGTTCAAACTTCTGGATTAGTCCTCAGTCATCGGTAAATCTTCGTTTTCGGAATTCACACGTGTTTTCGACTATCTGTGAGGGGATCTGGATTTGCCTTCGTGTTCCTTTAGGATGCTCCGCCAGTATGACTGTGAAGCCAGTTACATGCGATCAGCTTATGTGTGTCTTCTTGGATGTGATGAAAGTATCACTGTGGACCTAGTGAAGTACCGATCAGCTTATGTTTACGTGTTCAGTGTTTTGTGTGTATGAAGTGTGAGATTTGGATTTGACTCCTCGGACTGTGGACTCGTTATGCCGATCAACTTGTGTCTGCGGAGCAAGCGCTCCACTCGGACAGCTCAGCGGATTCTACCCCCTGAGGTCATTGAAGAAATCGCCAAGGTGAGCTCAGAAATGAAGACATGTTTGTGTGACCGTACTACTTAGTCGACCCTGAGGAAGCTTATTTTCTTACGTCCCCTATATGCTCAGGTGTCTGGGGACACTAATCTACCCAACAACAACAAACTTATTTTCTGTCACTGAACAGGGAGGGAGTAGGCATCATCAGATTCAGCTAGGCAGCTTGAAAGGGTTGTTGCGGTGAACCATGATTTGAGAGTTGGGTCGAGAGCGTTTCCTTGCAACCTCCTATGTAAAAAGTGTATCTGTATATGCGGCAGTGCCACAACGTACGTGTGTGTGTGCGATTCTATGAGAGAGAGAGAGAGAGAGAGGAGGGGCGGGAGGGAGGAGGTTGGTGTTTGTGTATATATGTGTATGTGGACATTGAAGTGTTCTGCTTCTCACTGTCTCTGTCTCTGTCTCTGTCTCTCTCTCTCTCTCTCTCTCTCTCTCTCTCTCTCTCTCTCTCTCTCTCTCTCTCTCTCTCTCTCTCTCTCTCTCTCTCTCTCTCTCTCTCTCTGTACGTGCGCGGGTGCTGTCTGCTGTCTGCAAGACTTGTTTTTTGTATGATTTTCCACCAAACAACGTTCAAGTTGCACTCCGTCCTCGTTTTTCAATTCTAATTTATTTTAGTTCTCTTCCGTGGCATGAATAACGATTACATCGATTTTTAATCTTTTGCCAGCCTGTCACCATTTTTGTGACGGAAGGAAGGAAGAAAGGAAAAGAGGGGAACAATATTCTTAAGCAGCGTTTAGCAACGCCGTTTAAGGACAGAAGAAAAAAAAGGCAAACAAGTCGTATACAATTGTCTACATTTACGCCGTTCAATTCAATTTAAATCAATAATTTATTTTAACGTCTGTTCACGTACATGTGATTTTTTGACCATGCACTCTTTCTCACACATAGACACACCTGCAAACGTGAAAGCAAACCTAACAATTTAAAGTTGAACCACAAGCATAAAAAGTAATAATACTACAAAAACTTACCAACGGCGGACATGTAAAGTATACCACCAATATTTATTATTGCAGGACTATGCAATAAAATGTTAATGGCTTCAATTTTGATATTTTCGCCTTTATGGAAAAAGGCTTACTCAGTATAAAAACTGTACAGCATAAATTGGCGTTTAAACCCCTCAGAGAAACGATGTCATTTTTAATTATTATGAAAAAGACGTGCCTAATATAAAAATCTGCGTTTTTCGGCGATTGCCCTTTCATTGTGTTACCTACGCAATAATATATTTTATTCTTCTTCTCCTTCTTCCCCTCCTCATCCTTCACCTTCTACTCCTTCTCCTACTCCTCCAATCCAAAGCCTTCTTTACCGCGAACTTGTCCTATTTAAAATTTCAAGAGAAAAAAGAAACATAATCCACTCTTTCCAAATCCTTTCTTCTTCTTCTTCTTCTTCTTCTTCTTCTTCTTCTTCTTCTTCTTCTTCTTCTTCTTCTTCTTCTTCTTCTTCTTCTTCTTCGTCTTCTTCATCATCTTCTTCTTCTTCTTCTTCTTCTTCTTCTTCTTCTTCTTCTTCTTCTTCTTCTTCTTCTTCTTCTTCTTCTTCTTCTTCTTCTTCTTCTTCGTTGTCGTTGTCGTTGTCGTCGTCATCATCATCATCATCGTCATCATCATCATCATCGCCATCATCATCATCATCATCATCGCCATTATTGTTTGTTCCGACACGTGATACGTGCACTGACTTACGAAATATAAATACAATATTAATCGCTCATTACTGGAATATATTCGACTTAATCCATTAATTATTTATTTATTTATTTATTATGTATTTTTTATGTATTTATACATTCAGTTTATTACTAATTTTGAATGTAGTTTGTGTTCTTTATTTTATTTTTTCTGGCTTTATTCTTTCGTAATAATGTATGTTAAGTACTTCATGAAAAAAGGAAAAGGCAGACACTTTTATTAATAAACGTAAATTGCTTGCGTTAATGTTAATGTTTAGGAACCCCACCATTACCACCATAAATTCATCCCGCTTTCAAAACATCAAATTATCTTGTACACACACAAACACGCACACACGAACTCTGTTCTCAAATAAAGATTTGATGTTACAATGCTACTAATTCAGTAACTATATGCTTTTGTTTTGTGTGTGTTGCCTAGCCGCTGAAAAGGCAGCGTTCCACGCGCTCTACACGCTCCAACGCGTCTCGAAGAAGACAGAACGAAGACCACTGCACCACGTGCCTCAGGGGAACGCTTCACTGCTACAACGTCTGTATACTGGTGAGTTTTATTTAGTTAGTTATTTTTAAATTAATCTGTAATTATTTTTATGTATTTATTTATGTCGTGGACCATTCAGGGTTTAAAACTCGTTCAAGTCCTCTCATTCATGTTTAAACACAAAATATTCGTTGCGGATCGTATTGGTCCCCCCAGGTTCGAGCAAAATTGGGCCAAAAGTGCAACAGAGAAGTCGCAGCAGAGCGAGATCCCAGGACGAAAGGAAGTAGTGTTTTCTGGGTGTGTTTTATGTATCTGGCACTACCCTATCTTGGGACACGAGCGTCAGGATCTTTGAAGTACGTGCGGTGGAATGCATGAGTGTACACACTACATGTAGATCTCTCGCTTTATGCTCTCATCCGCGAGAAAGGGATAGCGGATCTAGTTCCCTTCGTATACAATACAATATAATATGATACAATACAATACAATGCAATACAAAACAATACAAATTTATTTATCTTACACGGAGCAATAATCTGGTCCTGATTTGGCTCGGAAGAGTCCGCTGGACCTAAAGCAATAACCATGCAATGCAGTTACGCATAAGTATTTACAAATGTAACATGTACACGAAATAAAAATGCATTTTACAACTGACCAAACGAACACTAACAGTCCAGAAGGAAAACTTTTTAAATATAAAAACCTAAATCATTATACCAGAAAAGTACGAAAAGATGCTGACCTGCCAAAGGCGCCCCCTTGGGCGGGCTTTTCGTTTTCGTTAGCAACTATCTATGAAACATACATTATTTAAGCGGCGTTGTGCTGCGTAACGGAACCCTACTTTCAATCCACTTTGTCTTGGCCATTAGGTTTAAAGCGAGCGTCAATGAAATCTTTATTAACACCATGAAACTGCTAGTCCGGGTTTACCGCTATCAGTATACGTCTGCCTTGCTAGTTGCAGCCAGTAGATCTTAGTTTCTGACTTTTTTCGTTCACTCGTTAAAATATAATAAACTGTATATATGGCGCTTCAAAAACTCAAAGAGTTGCTTACGGTGTTGGTTGTACACGGCAAAAAAAAAAACAACACAACTTCCTCGATGCTTTCGGGGTTTCAGCTGATTAGAGATCGCCACACCCAAACTGACTGCCAAGTATTAATGATGTAAAATTTTCGTTTCTTTTTAAATACGTTTTAAAGAGGTCCTAATGATGTACACTTTTTTAAAAAAATGTATCCTTAATATGGAGACTTTGTTTGCCCACAACCTAATTGATGTTTTCTTTTTCCGTCAATTTGCTGTTACAGGAGGGATTTGTTTATTCAAACAAATTTCCAACTATCAAGTATTGGTTTTTGTTTTCCATTTTAACAAGATAGATCGCAGTCACAGTCACCCGGTACTATATCTATATTTTATATATTCTATCTTCTTCTTCTTCTTCTTCTTCTTCTTCTTCTTCTTCTTCTTCTTCTTCTTCTTCCTTCTTCTTCTTCTTCCTCTTCTTCTTCTTCTTCTTCTTCTTCTTCTTCTTCTTCTTCTTCTTCTTCTTCTTCTTCTTCTTCTTCTTCTTCTTCTTCTTCTTAATAATAATAATAATAATAACGGATTTTTATATAGCGGGTACTCCAGCCTATGACCAGACTCACCACGCTTTACATAGTCATAACATATAAATACGTGCACTCGATGAAACATTACTTTTGCTACAATACACCAAAAGACGGGACAGTAAAGGTACAGACTATTTACAATTATGTACATAAATTAAAAAAAGACAAAGATATACTATTTACAACTATGTACACAAATGACAAAAAAGACAGAAAATAGAATAGCAAAAACCTATTTACAGCTATTTATATGCCCGGTTAGGCCCAGGAAGGAAAACAGTTAAATATTTACAGCCGTGTATACACTTACGGAACAGACATACTCACATAGACAAGAGATGAGAGAATGGCAGCGGGATACAAATCAATCTGAATAATGCAGTTTGAAGAGGTGGGTTTTGAGGGCCTTTTTGAATGCTTGTGTTGATTGTATGTTGCGGATATGGGAGGGAAGGGAATTCCACTGCTTAGGTGCGGAGTAGGCGAATGCACGTTGGCCGTATGTCTTAGTGCGGGTGACAGGAACCTTGAGTGTGCGAGTGTCAGCAGAAGATCTTAAAGTGCGTGAAGGGGAGTAGACAGACAATAGATCAGCAAGGTAGGAAGGACAAGAATCTGTGAAGAAGTTGTGACAGAGAACAGAGAGTTTGTACTCTATGCGTGCTTGCACAGGAAGCCAGTGAAGGGAATGTAGTAGAGGTGTGATGTGATCACGTTTCTTAGCTCGGAATACTAGTCTAGCTGCTGAGTTCTGAACCTTTTGTAGTTTGTCAATGATGTGTTTTGGGGAGCCAACAAGGAGAGAGTTGCAATAGTCAAGACGAGAAAGGACGAGAGCGCAGACTAGGGTTTTGGTGGCCGGGACTGTAAGATAGTGGCGAAAGGAGCTGATTTGGCGTATGGCCGTGTATGCAGAGCGACAGACGTTGGAGATGTGGTTGTTGAGGGACAGGTCATCGGAGAGAATGTAGCCGAGATTTCTTGCTGAGGATGAGAACTGAGTGTTTGTTGTCCCTACTGTAAGCGATGTTGGGAGAGGCGAGAGTGAGGAGGAGGTGTTGTGCTTGTGAATGAGGAGGGCTTCGGTTTTATCGTCATTAAGCTTAAGCTTGTTGAGTGTCATCCATGACTTAATGTCTGTGATGCAGTTCTCCAAGGTCTGAACAGTGGAATTAATGAGAGAGTGGGCGGTGGATTTATACAGTTGTGTGTCGTCTGCAAATGACTGACTCTCAACAGCATGCTTTCTAAGCAGGAGAAGCAGTGGCTTGGTGTACAGAGTGAATAACACCGGCCCTAAAACGGAACCCTGAGGCACGCCGCACACCAAGTCTGCTGTGCTGGAGAAACAGCCATCGACAGTGACTGCTTGTGATCTGTCAGAAAGATATGAGTGGAACCAAGCCAGGACCGAGCCAGAGAATCCAAAATAGTGTTGAAGAGTGTTAAGGAGAATGTGATGGTCAACTGTGTCAAAGGCGGCTGAGAGGTCTAATAAGGTGAGAACGGAGACGTTGCCATTATCTAAGGCAAGCAACAGATCATTGGTTACCTTTAGGAGGGCTGTCTCAGTGCTGTGGAATGGTCGGTAGGCAGACTGGTTGGGGCAAAGTAAAGCGTTATCATATAGGTAGGCAAACAGTTGTTTGAGAACAATTTTTTCTATGACTTTGGACAGGAAGGAGAGGTTTGAAACAGGTCTATAGTTCTTTAGATAATTTTTGTCTAAACTTGGCTTTTTAAGGAGGGGTTTGATGACAGCCGCTTTGAGCACAGACGGAACAACACCAGAGGACAGACTCTCGTTGATAATGTGGGTAATGGTCGGGAGTAGAGGGTCAAGATTCTCTATCAACATGGGGGTAGGAATGGGGTCGAGAGAGCAAGATGTTGGTTTTGAGCTTAAGATGACTTTTTTGACCTCTTGCTCTGTTATTGTTTGAAAAACTTCCATCTTTGCGGTGGTGAGGGAAGGTGAGAATGGGTTAGTGATTGTGATCTCATGGCTATCAAGAGCGGCCCTTATGTCAGCTACTTTCTGTGTGAAATAATTACAAAATATATCTGGGAGCTGACATGCTGGATGTGTGGATGGGAGTGATGTTGCATTGCTCTTACCCCTTAGCTGATTGCAAATGTCAAATAACTGTTTACAAGTTTCACTGCTGCTAATTCTGTCGCTAAAGTACCGGGTTTTGGCAGTCTGGACTATTTTAGTGACCCGTTTTTTTGCAGCGGTGAAAATCTGCTTGCTGACTTCTAAACCCGATTTGAGCCACTTTTTCTCAGCTTTGCGTCGGTGTTTCTTCGCCTCAGAGAGCTCGTCCGTAATAGACTCGTACCAGGGTGCTGAGCGAGTTGCCTTGACCTTTTTCTGGGCCACGGGAGCGTGCCGATCAAGCACCGCCTGAAGTGTACTATTCAGCTGATCCACAGTGGGGCACAGTTCTGGGGTCACTTTAGCGGTAAGGTCTTGCTTGAAAGCATCCCTATCCATGGTGCGCAGGCTGCGAGCCTTCCTGAACATGGGGGGAGGAGGGGGGGCTGCGACGCTTAGTTCGCACATGACACAGAAATGGTCAGATGTTAATTCCTGGGTGACTGAAGTTGATCTAACGACCTTATCCTGAGGCCTATGAATAACCCAATCTATGATGTGACCACGGCTGTGGGTGGGTTCTGTGACTGACTGAGAAAGACTAAACTGATCTAAAAGTTCAATCATCTTTGCGGTGGAAGATTGCTGGGGTTGGTCAAAGTGAAAGTTAATGTCTCCTAAAACTATGTATGTTCCTGACAGTGTGTTGCAGTAATCAAGCAGGACTGGAAATTCTTGGTGGAAAATTGCATCAGTTAATTTATTTTTCTTGCTTGGAAAGGTGCGATATATGCATATGAAGTGAATGTTCTGCTGTGGAACGGACAGGCTAAGTTGAACAACTTCAAAGGACGAGTGGGTGAAAGCGAAGTCTGTAATGAAGCCAAGGTGACGGGACAGACTGTTTCTGTAAATGATAGCAAGGCCACCTCCGCGATTTGAGCGAGGCAGCGAGCATATAGAGTAGTCAGAAGGGGTTAAATCAGAGCATTTACCCTCGTCGCCAGTCTGCCGAAACCAGGTTTCTTGGATGAACATTATGTCAGTCTGCTTGTGTGAGACGAATTCTTGCAAAGCGGTGCGTTTTTCAATGGGACCTAATGATTGAGCATTGAATGATGCAATACGTAGGCCTAGAGGGCTATGGCTATCGAGGTGTGAAGATAGGGGTTGAGGGGAGAGGTTGATGTGAATGAGATTGTCTGTATTACAGCGATGAGTCTCAGGCCTAGTGGTACACTGTTGGAGTGATGCAACATGAAGCGTGGGGTCAGCGTTGGAAAGCGTAGGCGATGATCTGTGTGTAAGGACAACAGGGATAGACGAGATGTTTTGTTTGCGTTTGCCTCCACGACTAGTCCGTTTTCTGGGCAAATGACGGCCGATCGAGAACTCTTTTAATCGGAACACAAGGTCGGGAGCAAGCTTCGTGCGTGTAGACTTCAATGACAGTAGCTTATCGCGTGTGTAGCTTGTGGATGGGATGCCGGAGCAAGATGGCGGACTACGTGAGTGCAAGAAAGCACTGTGAACGAGGCGAAAAAAAGATAGAATAACCAAACGAACATAAAAAGAGAAGCAAAGCAACGCTACACTTACTTGAGGATCCATGAGACAACAATTACACAATACAAAACTCACAACAAAACACTGTAAACACCATAAAATCACAAAATTCAACAGAGCTCGGATTGGTACAACCTGTCGGCGTCAACCGGAAACTCTTCTTTTTTCTCTTCCTCTTCCTCTTCTTTTTCATCTTCGTCTTCGTCTATGGAGAAGATGGCTCCAGTGGCTGTAGAACCAAACATTTATGTGCATGCGTATTTGGCGACATGTGTTCGATCACGACTTCGGCAGATTTATTTGATCATGATAGTTATCAGGAATCAACGCGAACCGTTCTTTGAGCTGGAAAGCGTACTACATAACAGCAATCCATTATATATTAATTTCCTGTATAATGGATCATGTACATTTAATTTTAAAAAACAGATTGTCTAAAATTACAATAAAAAGAATGTAAAATAATAATAATAATAATAATAATAATAATAATAATAATAATAATAATAATAATAATAATAATAATAATAATAATAAGAATAATAATAAGAATAATAATAAGAATAATAATAATAATAATATAAAAATGCATATAGCGGTGCAACGCCTCCAGCAGGTGAATGCGCGCTTCGCGCTTGACAGCACACACATACTGACCTCACTCCTCCCTCCCCCCCCCTTCCTCTTCTCTCCTTTCCCTCTCCCCTCCCACACACACATGGTCCAAAGTACATACACGTTACATGGAAGCGTCAGTCACAATATGCACACCTACTAAAGCAATAAAATGTTTTTAAAATAGGCAAATTAAAACGGATAACAAAATTTTAGTAAAACATCAAGTAACAGTAAAACGATGTATATAAATGAAGAGTAAAAATGACAAGTATGCATCACACGAATCACAACAAGAAGCCTCAGATGTATATGCCGCATCTAAAACGTTAAAAGAAATAAAACAAGACTCGCCGTTCAGCCGCCCGCCATCGCCCCTGTAACGTCTGGCAGGAGTAGAACTGAGTAAGCTTTAGGAAGTGTAGTAATTCTTACCTTTAATGCACGTTTAAATGCTTGAGGCGGATGGGCATGGAGAATTTGGTAAGGAAGAGAGTTCCAATAAGTAGCTGCACAGAAGGTGAAAGTGCGCTCGCCGTGAGTTTTTGTTATTACACATGGAACTACAAAAATGCGTTCATCAGAGGAACAGCGCAGCCGCCTATAATTGGTGAATATGTAGTGAGAAGATCATAGAAGTATGCTGGGAAGGAACCACTAACAAAAATTGTAACAGAGTGTAGACAGCTTATACTCGATTAATAAGTAAACAGTACATAAATATAATGTTGACAAACGTACAAACAGATTTTTAAAAAAAAGTAGAATAAATAAATAAAGCAATACATAAAATATACGAAGTTTTAAAAGTTATGAGAGATGGAATGGCATTCCTGTATTGACAGAAGAGGTTTTCTCTGGTTCAGAACCCTTGGTAAAATCAAGTTACAGCGGCTGAGAGAAAATCAATGTAATCGAAGAACATCACCCTAATAGGGTCTTCTCCATCATTAGCACGCTCCCCTATTTCTTTTCGTTTGCTTAGTATTCTTTACACACCGAGTGAGAAAGACGGGCAGGGATAGACAGATCTAGACAGAGTATGTATAGGTGCGACCAGAACAGACCACAAACTTTTTTGCCGATTTCAACCTTTTTGAAAAAAGTATATTATTAGACACAATTAAATGGATTAGTAATGCTAAATGTTAAAATCAATAAGTTAGTGTGTGTGTGCGTGTGTGTGTGTGTGTGTGTGTGTGTGTGTGTGGGCGTGCGCGTGTGTGTGTGTGTTCGAGCTGTTCTAAATCTATTTTAGGTTTCAATGATAAGAAAAGATTTTAAACACTGGAACACCCAAGTCGTTACACTTGGCTTATTTGAAAAAAAAAGTGTCACATTTCAAAGTCTACAGCAGCCCACGCGAGTGGTGTAGATCTACATCAATGTTAGTTTTGACAGAGAGAGAGAGAGAGAGAGAGAGAGGATGGGGGAGGGAGGGGTTGGACATGGTGAAGGATGGGGAAGATTACTGCCGTGTTTATAGCTAAAAGCAATATTTGGGACATGGTTAAAGTGGAGGGAATGGGAATTGAGAAGCAAGCTTTGCTAACTGCCGGTAACGTGGGTTACCTTGGTAACGGAGTGATTGTGACCATCAAAAGTGCATTCCAGTACCTGTATCGAGACGAGAGAGTTCAGATAGTTTGAACAATGCTTCTTCATCTGCGCATGCGTGCAGCGACACATTTAAGCAAATTTCCGTCAGAAATTGGCGCTCATGGTTGTAATACTCATAGCGCAGGCGCGAATTATTTCATAATTGATTCGCGTGAATAGGATTGACTGTTGATAAAAACTAGGTTTGCAATTTGAAATTGTATGCTTGAAAAAACAGAAACAATGAAAGATATTGTAAAACACGCACCCACACACGCGCGCCCGCCTCACTAACACACACCCTCACGAACACACACACGCATATACACACAATCGGGTTTTTATTTGCACATAAACATACAATCCAAATTACACAAGAGAATCGGCGTTAACACACAAAAATGAAAATATATTTTTCATTTATCTAAGCGGCGTAAAACATGTTTTTTTTTCAATATTTAGTTTTACTTGGCAACAACTCCGGTGGTATGGCCACGTCACCAAAGCGCCAGGCCTTGCAAAGGCCATCCTGCAAGTAACGGTGAAAGGAGGCAGAAGAAGTGGGAGGAAGAAAAAGAGGCGGGAGGATAACTTTCGAGAATAGACTGGCTTGACACTGAGCGAAGCCATGAGGGTTGCTGAGGACAGAAAGATGGAGTACGCTGGTTAAACGGTCATTTGTAGTGCCCCAACGACTTTCGAGTTACGGGATAGGATAGGATAGGCAACAACCCACCCCACTCCACCCCCCCACCCTCACCCTTTTCTCTATTGTATAGATAAGCGAAAAATATTATATTTAGGAAGTCACAGAATGACGGTCACAATGAGACACCGTTATCAGATAAAGGAATGCACACACACCGCTATCAATACCCGGAGAAGAAAACAAGTCTTAATGATCAGTTAATACGACAAGAGATAAGGGGAAGAAAATAACTTTATTTCCAGATTGTAAACCTTTTACTTTATTTGGTAAGACGAGAGATAGGGGCAGAAAATAACTTTATTTCCAGATTGTAAACCTTTTTCTGTACCTATTCCCTTTCAACATTAGAACTCCAAGCAAAAGTCTTACATAGTTGAATAGCGAACATATCAAGGAAGATTCCTAATGACGTCTATAAAACAGCGTATATATCCTATCATAAAGAGGCTAATGCTTCGGCCCAGTGTCATAGAATCATAGCTTCTTTTTTTCCCCCATTTTTTTTTTACGGGGGACAGACGAAGAGTTCAGATCTGCCTTTACGACGATAAGGCTGGAGCGATCAAAGACCGTTAGGCTATGTCTATTGCATTTTTGTTTGTTTGTTTTTTTGCAGCGGAGGTTTTTTTTTTACATATTTTTTTAATTAATTTTTTTTTTTTTTGCAGAAGAGTGTTGCAACATTTTTTTTTTATCTCATTAGGTCGAAAAAGGATAAAGCCGTATTCTTTAATGGCACAGGCATGGCTTCCTTTAAAGGAGATACTTTTTTTTCAAGCCTTGAGGCAGGTGAATGAGGAGGAGGAGGAAGAAGAAGATGGTGATAAGAAGGTATTTTGAGATTTGGTACTTCGATGATGATATAATACCGTTTTTTCCATTTCTGAACCATCTGTAGTAGAGAATAATCTAACGTGTCGTTTATTTCGCATGGAACGAGAGAGAGAGAGAGAGAAAGAGAGAGAGAGAGGGAGAGGGGGAGAGAGATTGGGGGAGGAAGGGTGAAAAAATAAAGACAAAATAACATGTTTCTTTGGTACGATTGATGTCAGATTTGTGTTTAGTTGATGCTTTCGAAGAAGATGAGTTTGACCCATTTTTTTGCATTTCCGAACTAGTACTGATATTTATGCATGAGACGTTTAATGTCGTGATGTGTGCGTTCGTGTGTAGGCGCGCGCGCGTGTGTGTATATGTGTTTGTTTGTTTTGTTTGTTTAGCTGTAGTTTTTTTCACTTGATGAAGAAGAGGAGGAGGAAGAACAAGAAAGTACATTTTGCGAACAGATGTTTGACACTTGATGTTGGGAAAAACGTGAAACAGTTTACCTTTTCGTCCATTTTCAACCCATCTGTACTGTACAAACGAGACTTGGATTATGATTCTGTCATCGCTAGAGGAAAAAGAAGAAGACATTTTAGGAAGAAAAAATACGAATTTTTTTGAAAAAAGTAAAGAGACAATTTTGAAGGAAAAAAAAACATTCTTTAAAATTTTTAATTTTAGGTATCTGCGAACTGCGCTGGAAATGTTTAGGTGAAACGACCGACAAAGGCCACAAGCTTTATTTCAGCGGGAGAGATGACAGGCACGAATAGTACTACAGCGTTGGATTCTTGGTCCACAAAGAAATTCTAGCCACTGTCATGGGTTGCCGCCCAGTCTCCAGTAGACTCGTTACCATGCGTCTGAGAGCTTTGTTGTTGTTGCATCAATTTTTATTCATCAGATTAACATTAGTTGTTCTGATATATATAAGTTGTCTGAGAGCAGCCCCTTTCATCATTACCATCATCCAGGCATATGCCACAACATCAGACTACGACGACAGTGAAGTCGAGGATTTCTATGAACGTCTGCAGGCTGTCCTTGATCAAGTGCCGAGGAAGGACATAGGAATGGTGCAAGGCGACTGGAATGCCAAGGTTGGCCAAGATGCGCACCACAACTGGGCAGACGCATGTGGACTCCACGCAACAACGAGACAAATGACAGCGGTCTGAGACTCTTGGAGTTTGCCAGATACAACAATCTGATACTGGCAAACACACTTGATCTCCACAAAAAATCCAGATTAAGGACCTGGCAGCGGCGAGCATCACAACCAGGTTGACTACATCATGGTCAAGAAACGCTTCAGATCAAGCGTCAACATTGCCAGGACACGCACTTTTCCAGGAGCTGACATCGGAAGTGACTACGATCTCGTGATGATGTCTTTCCGGCTCCACTTGAAGAGAGTAAACACAGCAAAGTGCACCGGACTGTAATTCGACCTGGACAAACTGCAAGACCCGGAGGTGGCAGAAATATTCCAAGCGACACTTGGAGGGAAATGTGCACCACTGCTCATTTTGGGAGCTGGTGAATTAGATGTCAACACCATGACCACCACCTTCAACTCAGCTATGATAAATGCCGCCACTGAGATCCTTGGCAAGTACCGCCCAAAAAAGAAATCGTGGATTTCACCTGAACTTTTGGACCTGTGTGACAAACGAAGGTAGTTGAAAAAGAAAAAGAACACCGCTCACGGAGCTGATGCCTACCGGAAAATCAACAGCGATATCCGAAAAGGCATGCAATGCGCACAGCAACGGAGAACTGGATAGAAGATCAGTACCTGGAAATAGAGAACAGTCTGATCAAGAACAACAGCAAACTATTTTATGCGTGCTGGATATTAGCTAGTGGCCAGCGCATTTACAGGTTGAAGCTCTCTGAGCTTGTAACTGCCCTAGATAGCAACAATCCTAAATGCGCAAAGAGTTGTTAGATTTACGCACTGCACTAATGTGTCTGTCATACAAAATAAATAGATAAATAAATAATGACTTTCCACTAATACCAGATCACCAGAAG
The DNA here is from genome assembly GCA_036898135.1 of Oncomelania hupensis. NCBI lineage: Eukaryota > Metazoa > Mollusca > Gastropoda > Littorinimorpha > Pomatiopsidae > Oncomelania > Oncomelania hupensis. Next base: position 1,081,192 of record JBAHVR010000392.1, on the reverse strand, counting down.
TTAGCTGGTGGTAAGAAGACGGCTGCAAGTCAGGCCCTTATTGATGAAGCAAGTTCTCTATATAACGTGAGCATGGACCTACCTCCGAACTGCTAGAATATTTTGGTTATACGCTTGTCATTTCACGATGGAAAGGATTCATTTCCAGAGTTCACCATTGTGTCCTGCCCTACCGGTAGGAATATGACAGGCGTTTAGTGCTTGCAACTGTTGTTTAGCAGGGCGACAGCTATACAAAGGGACGTTCCTCGTTGCTAAAATCTTTTTGGTGCTATTTCATTTCACGATGAAGACAGTAAATTGCCGCTGCTTTCTCCTGGCCAGATCATCGGGTGTGCGGTACTGGGACTAGCGACTGCTGGTGCGTGCAACGTCACACCTTTAGTAGGGAGACAGCGGTACAAACTGGCCTTCCTTATTTTGCTAGAATATGTGGGGTAGTGTTTTCTTCTTACTAAATGTTAATGTATGGTCTGTTCAACAGCTCATCGGTTGTGCGGCGCTTGGAGTAGGAGTATGGCTGTTGGTTACAGACTTCGGCGCTCGCAACGTCACACCGCTAGTAGGAAGCCAACTGTACGAAGTGACCACTTACCTGCTCATCGCTGGAGGCGGTGCCGTCGCCCTCTTGGCCTTCTGCGGATGCTGCGGTACCATCAGAGAGGACAAGTGTGTCCTTTCTTTTGTAAGTACTCCTGTAAAATAATTAGTTGATAACTTTGGCTTGGCGACGATGGGGATTGGGTTAATTACTTTCTCTATGAAAAGTTAAGTTGTTGTGTTGTTGGTTTTTTTTTCATTTGTGTTCTTTTGTTTTGAAAATGTCGTATGCTTGAATTTGTTGTAAAAATTCGAAATATCAAAAATTAGTGTTCTGGTTTTAAGGAAATAACAAAAAAAAAAGAACGGTGATTGTAGACAGCTGATAATTGACTGTTGTTGGCGTAAGAGCTTTAGTATTCAGTGTGCTTTATCCACACACACACTCGCACATCTGCGACTTTGGTGTAACGGCGGCGACCTGATGCTGAAGATGTGTCATGTGCGTGAGCGGTCGCATCATCCCTACCAACGCGCACAAGCTCATAGGGGCAGCAAAGCGGCAAAACCCGACGAAAGCGTGCTGAGAGAGAAGAAAAAATAGAATTAAAAGAGGGCAGTGAAAAACAAAATATGACGGAGAGAAGAGAAATGTGGATGTAATACCGAAATAAATAAAAAAGAAGAAAGAAATGGAGAAGCTGTTTTTAATTCTAGGCGTTGTTATTCTTGATCAGGCAGCTGCACACTGCGAGAGCTTCTTCAAAATAAATAACTAAATAAAAATAAACACACCCGGCAAATACTTAATGGCCTCTCGGCGGCTTGGCTTAGATCCTGTATCGGCCAGGGCCTTGAGCAGCTCTTGAGCTGGAAAAGCGTCATATATAAAAAAAAACAATAAAATATACCAAACTACACTTGTCTCTGTCAGTGATGGGATGAGCGACGGTACGTTGAGATGATCAACCTCTTTCATTTGATGATGCACACCTAATAGTTGATTAGCGCACTACATTCACCCAGCCTGCTTCATCAGAGTTGAAGAAGCTGATCACCTAAGCTCTGTGCCACCAACCCCGCTGTCAACGATGTATTGCGACCCTTTGACTCTAAACCCAGGACCGTTTAGGGCCTCTGATATTCTGCAAGGCAGAGAGAAAGGGAGAAGAAACTGTGAAGAATTAGCTGGTGGAATATTCCTGGTCACGGGGCTGTGCTGATCTTGCTTTGCACATTGTGATTAACACAAGATGCTGTTCCGCAATGAGAGGCCGACCCCATAGACCTTTGCCCTGTTCTATGTTTCCAGAACTGAGCGTGAGGGCTCCTCCCACGTATAAATGATTTGGGAATTGAAAGGTTTTTGCTAGTGTTGAAACGGGATGAACTTTCGATGAACATCTTCAACTCTTCTTTGTTGTCTTTCAGAATGAATATCTTGAAAATAATATTTTGCGAAGAATAGAAAGTGAATTAGATTTCTCTTTCTTCATACGACATTCCCATTCTCTCTCATCTAGTCATTCTCTAACTAAAATTTCTCGCCTGCTCTGCACACTTGTATTGTGTTAGAAGAGTTGGTTTAAGCAAATATTTTATTCAAGGAAAATACATAATTACAAAAAAACAATGATTTACAGGAAATGCAACAAGCGAGCTTATATAAGCCCACCCTGTATAGAGAAGAGTTGATTAGAAAGCACGATCCCAAATAAGACAACGGACAGTCCTGAATATATAAACGCACACCAACGGACGGAAATAATGTTGGTTACTGCCTCGCTTTCCTATTAAAGGGAAGAAAAATCATTACTATAGGCTACAGTATAGCAACGATAGCCACCCCACCATGAGGCGGATTGTTACAGAATGATCGTAAATATACACCGTTAGCGTTGGGGAGAGGGGTGGGATTTTTTTTATGGACGCCTCGTTTATTTGGGGTACTTTGGGGAAACGGAATCACGTACAGATTGTACTCACATGGTGTCTTTGCGATTATTATTTCGTAAATATTCTATTCCTAAACTTATCTGCGCTGCTGTCATAAGTAGCGCTGAATACTTCTTCCGTCTAAACAATTAAGATGATGTAGTTCCGAAAATACATTTTTCTTTGACAAAATTTTATGAACGATATGTGTGTAGGGAAGATTGAAATGGCCGTTTCTAGGGAGACGGCAAACTTACTTAGTAGGTTAATAATAAATTGACGATGAGTCAAAAGTAAACTTGTTTGTTGTAGATAACCCCCTCCCCACCCTCTTCCCCCCAACCCCCAAGAGGTGAGAGTAATATAATTGACGTCTGGGATCACATGTCATTAAGTAACATCCTTTCTCTGTGAACTGAAGCTTTGTGGCTTAACAATAAAGTGATGAAGCTAGTGTTTTAGCGACAGAACCTAGGTGATTCCGCGTCTTTCTCCAACTGTTTATTACGACTTATTGTGTGGTCGACAGGCGATTCTGTCTTTCTTCACCCCCTCTTTAAGACATATTGTGTTTACTGCAGACACCTCGGGGAGAAAGAGTGTAAAGAACAGTGAGTGGTCTCCGGGTGCCAGCACAACGGAAGAGGGCAAAGTTAATTGTACAGACACGATTGACCGCACCTAATCCCAGAGAGGAAATGAGGGAGACCGACACTACACAGCTTTGGGCAGCAGGGGGACTCTTTCCTACCTATAATAGTCACAATAGTGGCAATACTTTTTGTTGTTGTTGTTATTGTTGTAGACGTGGGGGTGGGTGAGGTTTGGAAGAGTGTGAGGGGATAATGAGGATGTGAGGTTGAGGTAGGAGGAGGCTTTCTGACATCTCACATTAAAACCGGTTGTAAACACTGGCCGTCTTACTGTTGCTATCTGTTTGGCGGTTGTTTGAATGTATAGTGTGAGTGGGATCAGTAAAATATTTAAATTTGTTGGGGTTCTTTCTGGGTCTTGGTCATCCTTTTGAAATGAGTGGAGCTACGCTGCCACTGACGTGCTTTCGCTGACAAAGCGTATAAGCCTAAGTCCAGAATAGTCCAGAGGGTAATCCTAGTAGGTGTACGTATATGTAATTCCTCCCCCCCCTCCACCCCTCATCTCTCCTCATCTTCTCTATTCCTCTTATCTGTCGATCTCTCCCTCTTCTCCTCATCCTCCTCCTCATTGTCCGTCTCCTTCTCCTCCTCGTTTTTTTCTTATTTCTTCTTCTTCTGGCCTTAATTTAGAAAGTCCAGGGCTCAGCTGCGTCGTTTCGCCATCCAATAATATCGTTTTGTTTGCAGACTTTGGTAAACGTGAAAAATGGGTAAGGAAAGGGGTAGATGATGGAAGGTCGCTTATTTGTGGGTTGTTTTTCCTCCTTCAAATAAGGCAAGAGTCGCAACACCGAGTCTCCGAAATGGCGCACAATTATATGTCCTTCTTCTTCTTCTTCTTCTTCTTCTTCTTCTTCTTCTTCTTCTTCTTCTTCTTCTTCTTCGTCTTCTTCTTCTTCTACCCCTTGGGGTCATGAGCAATCTTGCCACTGTAGATTGTTCTAACCTATAAAGGGAACAGTGAAAGCCCCAGTTGAAAACCTGTCTTGCCTTTGTAGGCATGACAGATTCACTGCGGCAACAGTACCCCCGTTGGAGTGCCGGGGGTTTCAGTATAAATAGTATCCCCACTTTATGGAAATTTAGTGCTTTAAATTCCTACTGTTGCTATCTTCCTCATATACTCTTTCCCATTCCTGCTCTGTCCTATCACTCTGCTATACTATCTTCTTCTTCGCTAGATCAATGACCTACCTTTTTTCTTGAAAACTCTTCCTGGACAAGACTCCTTGTTTGTGTATGAGGTCTGTTGGATCAGCTTGGGAGTGTTGGACGCTTTCTGCTGGGTGGTCACTAGGGCTTCCTATGATGTTAGTATTTAGCAATATAGGCATTTTATATGTATATGTTTCGTTGATGATTTGTAATGATGGTTGTATTCTATTTTGTTTTTGTAACCGGGGGTTCGCGTAGTTGAGGTAAACCCTCAGCCGTCCCCCGCGTGGGATGTCTTTATTGTAAAGTGACTGGCCGGTGGAGGGCGTTCAATTTTCCCACTAGGGTTGTTTTAGCAGATCTTTTATGCGGATCGGGGGTTGTCCGGTCCTGATTTGGCTCGGAGGAGTCCGCTGGACCTAAAGCAACAATAAATCAATCAATCAAATCAATCTTCTTCTTCTTCTTCTTCTTCTTCTTCTTCTTCTTCTTCTTCTTCTTTCTTTCTTTCTTTTTTTCTTTTTTCTTTCTTCTTCTTCTTCTTCTTCTTCTTCTTCTTCTTCTTCTTCTTCTTCTTCTTCTTCTTCTTCTTCTTCTTCTTCTTCGTCTTCTTCTTCTTCTTCTTTCTTCTTCTTCTTCTTCTTCTTCTTCTTCTTCTAAGAAGTAGAAGAAGAGCTGATAATAATAATAATAATAATAATGATGATGATGATGATTGATAATGATGATGATGATGATGATGATGATGATGATGATGATGATGATGATGATGATGATGATGAATCAAGGATAAAGGCAGGGACATGTTGCAATGTACCCATTTCCACAAGTGTCTTATATTTTCATTTGCCAAGTAAATTGTGCATAATTTAAACTAATATCCTATCCTATCCTATCCTATCCTATCCTGTACCGTAACTCGAAGATCGTTGGGGCACCACATTTGATCGTTTAACCAGCGTACTACATCTTTCTCTGTACTCAGCAATCCTCATGGATTCGCTCAGTGTCAAGTCAGTCGATTCTCGAATGACAATGTTGTCCTCCCGCATCTTTTTCTGTCTCCCTCTTCTTCTACCTCCTTGCACCGTACCTTGCAGGATGGTCTTTGCAAGGCCTGATGCTCTGGTGACGTGGACATGCCATTCGGAGTTTCCGTTTCTTCACCACTGTGAGCATGTCATCAAGTTGTCCAATTGCTCGTGTGATGGTCTGTTGGACTTCGTCGTTGGTGCTCGGTATAGGAAATGCCCAAAAGTCTTCTGTAGCACATCATCTTCATGCTTTCTGTTCTTCGTTTTAGTTGTGAGGGTCCATGTTTCGCAAGCGTATAGGAAGATGGTGATGACAAGGGAGCGCAGCCGCCTTACCTTAGAATGTAGACTGATGGTCCTGTCTTTCCAAATGGGCTTCAACCTTGTCAGGGCAGCAGTTGTTTATGCGATCCTGGAGAGGACTTCCTGTCGGGACCCATTGTCTGATACAGTGGCTCCTAAATATTTGAAGCTATGCACTGTGTTGAGGGATTGGCTTTGGACTTTGTACATGTTGATGCCATTGGTGTTGTTGGTCATCAATTTGGTTTTCTCTGCACTTATTTCCATTCCATAGGCTCTGGAGGTGGCGCAAAGCCTCTGTACCAGCTGTTAAGTTCTTGTTGCTCTACCCAATGCCTTCGTGATCTGCAAGGGCACCTGACATGATGGACTCTAGGATGATGTTGAAGAGTGTCGGAGAGAGTAGGCATTCTTGACTCACACCGATTGTTGTTCTGAACCAGTTCCAGATGAAGAAGTTACGAAGAATACTTATACGAACTACTTACGACTTTTGTGCACGTAAAAGAGAAAGCGGGAAAAATGTAGATCCTCTATGGATTGAAGACGAGCTTATAGATTCTAGACTACCAGCCCGATAAAACCATTGATGACAGACGCATTTTTCATTCCCGATCAAGATTATTAGAAGGCGCTAATAATAGCACATAAAAATGTATCATTATCTGTTTCGTCGTCGAACGAAAGCAAAAGTGCATGACCACATTGTTTGAACCGCATGTCATGAACCTGCCGCCTTCGACTCGGTTAAAAAATCTATGCTTAGTGCAGAGAACATAACTGTCTTCTTGCTGCTATTTACTTCAGATACTGCGAACATAACAATTAAGACTACGGAATGTCAAAATTCTTACTTCTGTGCTGGATGCTAACGAAAACGTTCTCCATAAGTACCGCCTTTTTTTCTTTATACCGACGTAGGCAACATCGTCAATTTTCAATTAGTATGACTCTATAGGCCTACTGTCAACGTGACATATAAAGTTGCTTTTCATCAAATTGTTTGCATCTGCCAAGAGTATTTCAGTGCTTATAAAATGCAAAGGCGTGAAACTTAAAAGTTTGTTGAGAACTAAAATGTGCTGCAACCGTGTCCAATGCATGAATGACTTATGGTGCATTCTTTGAAATGTGTTGTGAGGTGGTCTTTGACATAGGCCTATGAACAGCTTGGATGTATTAATTTATTGTTTGGCCAATTTTCCGTGTTATATTTTGATTCAGTGAAATCGATACATAAATGTTATCAGCATGTTGGAATGGAATATGAGATATACCCAACGAGATCTGTTCAGTGTTTCCACGAGCCCAAGGCGAGTGAAACATTGAATCGATCGAGTTTGGACATATCTCATATTCCACGCCAACAAGCCGATAACGCATAATGTTTTACATTAATTTTATTTTCGTGTTGTTTAATCGGCAGTGTTTCTTGTCGTCTGTTGCAGTACGGAACCACGCTGGCCATAGTGTTGATAGTGCTGGGTGTGGCGTGTGGCCTCGCCTTTTTCTTCCGAGGAGTGGTCAGTAACTGCATTCCATTCCCCTTTGTCGCTGCTTGCTATTCCTGTTTTTCAGTCTGTCATATTAACGACAATGTTTCGCAGCGTCTGTTAAATAAAGTTTCAGTGCTTGTTAAGTAATGTTAGTCTGTAAAACTTGGTAAAGAAAAAGTAGCTGTACAAAATCAATTTTTAGTGGGTGCTTTCGCGGTGTAGCCGATATTTATTATTATTATTATTATTATTATTCTTATCATTATTATTATTATTATTATTATTACTTTTTTATTTTTTATTTTAAAAAAATTATTATTATTATTTTATGCCGTTGGAATAATTCTGTTAAGGTTCAAATTGGGCAATCTATCGATGATAATGTTGACAACTTTATGGGTGGAGTTCCTGATCGGGGACCGTCCCAGAGCAGTGATCAATTCTACCAGATTCACCAGTGAACGTTAATCATATCCGTTCAGTGTTTTGTGCATTGATGAAATACAATTTTAAACACACATTGGGTATTTAAGGCCGTATGTACATGTTAGAAGCTCTGAATTGTTGTGTTATAGTTACATGAATATTCCGTGTTTGTGATATTGGCTGTAGTTATTTGACTTCAGTATTTGATTCATAACAAAATGTAGACACACTTTCGTTTGTATTTATTTTTTATTTATTTATGCATGTTCAGATATCGGAGACTATACAGCAGCGAATGAAAGACACACTGACCAAGCATTATGGGATGGATGAGAGGACCAGCGTGGAAAACCGAAGGATTACAGAGTCCTGGGATGCTATGCAAAGACAGGTATAATGACGATGATTATGATTGATGATGATGATGGCGATGACAAATGCATTTAAGAATTGATTGATTCAACGCCACCATCTTTGTCCAATAGCAGCAGTAATATCCTCATTGTCATCAGCATCATTATCAACAAAAACACAACAAATCATTTATCAACAGCAACAACAAACAATACAAAACAAGACACACAAGAGCACGGCTTTAGAACCGAATGACGTCCTAACCAGCGAACGCGATTGTTTCAATTCAGTTCAGTTCTATCCCGTTCGGTTCAGTTCAATCCCAGTCAGTTCAGTTCAATCCCAGTCAGTTCACTTCAAATCAGTTTGTTCAGTTCAATTCAATTCAACAAATCTGTTTTACCCAACACAGGCATTACATACAGCCAGGTGTAACGCAAAAGAAGAAACGTAAACAATCCTGAGGTGCAGGTGACAAGAATTGATATCAAGGCTCTTTCAACCCTTGTTGCATTCATTATGTGCATTTGTTGGGTGTGTATAATTTACGGTTGTATGTTTGTGGGTGCATATTCACGATTGCTTTTGGGTGTGTATGTAATGTTTATGATGGTGTGTATGTAATGTTTATGATGGTGTGTTTGTAATGTTTATGATGGTGTGTTTGCAATGTTTATGATGGTGTGTTTGTACTGTTTATGATGGTGTGTTTGTAATATTTATGATGATGTGTTTATAATGTTGATGACGGTGTTATTTGTAATGTTTATGACGGTGTTATTTGTAATGTTTATGATGGTGGGTTTGTAATGTTTATGATGGTGTGTATGTAATGTTTATGATGGTGTGTATGTAATGTTTATGATGGTGTGTATGTAATGTTTATGATGGTGTGTATGTAATGTTTATGATGGTGTGTATGTAATGTTTATGATGGTGTGTATGTAATGTTTATGATAGTGTGTATGTAATGTTTATGATGGTGTGTATGTAATGTTCATGATGGTGTGTTTATAATGTTTATGATGGTGTGTATGTAATGTTTATGATAGTGTGTATGTAATGTTTATGATAGTGTGTAATGTTTATGATGGTGTGTATGTAATGTTTATGATGGTGTGTATGTAATGTTTATGATGGTGTGTATGTAATGTTTAGGATAGTTTGTATGTAATGTTTATGATGGTGTGTATGTAATGTTTATGATGGTGTGTATGTAATGTTTATGATGGTGTGTATGTAATGTTTATGATGGTGTGTATGTAATATTTATGATGGTGTGTATGTAATGTTTATGATGGTGTGTATGTAATGTTTATGATGGTGTGTATGTAATGTTTATGATGGTGTGTATGTAATATTTATGATGGTGTGTATGTAATGTTTATGATGGTGTGTATGTAATGTTTATGATGGTGTGTATGTAATGTTTATGATGGTGTGTATGTGTCATAAATTGGCTAGTTTTAACTCTGCTTGTTGACTATTTAGCCATGTGTAGTCTTTGTAACAGTAGAGAAGTTAGACTATTACACAGCAGCAATTACAGCACACTGCGAGCCTGACCCACCCAGCGTAGTGACTCAATCAACACTTGAGCTTTGAATCGGACCGTTTTAACCAATCAGAAGCAGGCTCAGTGGGTAGAGCAGTTTGACTGTGTCAGAGCCTAACACAGTTTGAATCAGTCGTGTGTGAGACGAGGAAGAAGTAACATCTCCTTAGCTAGCAGAGAACTATCTTCACTCATAGACCAGGAAGCAGGACTTAGAATCTCAGAATTCTATTTAGTCAACACGGGCCTGAACTTGTCAAACAGGTAAATGAACACCCTTCTGTTTCATCGTGAGATATTTATATTATTGTTGAAATTATGTTTGAAGAATTTGCTATGCATAAATGTGAATTGTTAATCCGAATTTGCCGTACCACGTGGAAGAGCCGACCACGAGCCGAAACACGACCGGTTGCGCCGCCATGTTGTATACCATACGGAACCACTGTTGTTTAACTTATATGTATGTTTGCAGACCAGTGACTGTACCACTGAATGTTTATATTATTATTAATTCTGTATGTGTATAGTTAGACACGATTGATATTTATGTATGTATAGGAATTTAGAGTGAGATTCCAGTGGAACCCGGAAGTAGCAGAATGTTCGTCGCTTATGTATAGAGATGTGGAGCTATCACTGAGGGCTACTTTGGCTTTCAGTGAGACGCTATGCACAAACCGATTATTCAGGGTTGTGCAGAATTTCGTCTCTTATATTACAGACGAGCAGGCGAGCTATCCCGAGCTATCCCGAGCTATCCTGTGCACCCCACTCCACAGAAACGACTAGTTGGTTGAGGATCCTCTACCGCACAAGACGGAAAGAGCTGCCTTGAAAGACACCCTGTCAGACCCCACAGCGTGGCAAGGGAACCCAACTACACAACTACAAAGGTGTACCAGAAGCTACCTCACAGAAGGACTTCGACCGCACCATAAGAAAGTTAAGTGTACCCCTAGAAGTGCACTTAAACTGATCATAACAGGACCACAGTAGTCCAACTCTTCAGAAACTGTAAAACGGACCACAGTAGTCCAAATCTCCATGAAATATTATAGCAAGTGCCCGAGGAAGAAATAACAGCTGCATAGACTATCAGCGATCGAACTATTAGCATTGAAAGAGACTTTTTAAGTTAGATTAGTACTTAGAGAATCTTGTATAGAGTAGAAGAAATAAATGTGTGATTTTAACTGTTATCAAGTGGCTGGACTACATATGATTCATAGCCGTGTGAAAGCTAGTGTGACAGTAATCTTTTACCATTTTTTCTATCTATTTCTGTACCCCAACCTTAAAACAGAACGAGCTGAACAAATAAATTTATTAAAGTAATTCATAGGGTGACTTACTAGCAGTTCCCACCGAATAAACGTGAGGGTCCATAATTCCATTGTGCAGAGCCCATAAACCCCACGTGACACTTTAATTGGCGAGCCTGCCAGGATCTGGGTATAATAGGAATTGGTTATAACCGGACCTAAGTACAATAAAATTAGATAACAGTAGTAGTAGTAGAATAACTTAGAATAGTGGTAACAAGGACTAATCAGTTTGGGTGCACTATTCTTTAGTTAAAAACTTTTTGCTTCAAATAATTTTGTGCCTGTATGTTGCATTGTTCTTTTGCAGGTTTTGCTTAAATAACTGTTGTATGCCATTTGACTCTTGTTTTATTCTATTATTGAGTACGAATTTTATGGTCTTTGCATTGTTTTTATTGAATTGCAATATTGCTAGTGTTTTGGTAGTCCACGTGATTCAGAGGTTGTTCATAGACACGTTTGGCAATGTCGGACCCAGTGGCCTTGAGATTGCGCTTCAAGGAATTAGGGGAAGCTTTACACTTAGCAGGGGGAGACCTAATTGCGTATATCAATGCAGAGGTAGAGAAACAGGAGGCTAAGGCAGAGAGAGCAGCAGAGAGAGAGGCGAAGAAACTCGAAGCGGCAGAGAGAGCAGCAGAGAGAGAACAGAAAAAAGCAGAATTAGAGGCAGAGAGAGAGGCCAAGAAATTAGCATTAGAAGCAGAGCAAAAGAAAGCAGAGTTAGAAGCAGCAAGAGAGCAAAAGAAATTAGAACTAGAAGCAGCAAGAGAACAGAAGAAACTTGAGCTAGAAGCAGAACAGAAGAAGGCAGCGCTAGCAGCAGAAAGAGAAGCAGAAAGTAGGAAATGGGATTATGAGCGGGCAGAAAAGGAAAAAGACAGACAGCATGAGTTAGAGCTGAGGAGATTAGGATCAGGAGCTTCAAGTTCTTCCTCAACCCCTCCCCACTCAGATCAGCTAGAGGTATCATCCAACCCTGTACAAGGAATGTCATTTCCACTGGGAACATTCAATGAGAGAGAGGAAGGTCTAGATCTCTATCTGACTAGGTTTGAGCGTCTAGCAACAGAGTATAAACTAGATCCCACTCATTGGTCTTTTAAGCTTAGTCAAGGGCTTAGAGGAAAGGCTTATGACATCTACAGTAAGCTACCGACTGACAGAGTGACTGACTATCACAAAGTAAAAGAGGCACTCCTAACGGGATTCGAACTAACAGGAGAATGCTATCGGCAAAAATTCCGCACCAATCGGAGAGTGAAAGGAGAGAGCTATGCGCAGTTCGCGGATCGGTTGTCCACAACGCTGGATAAGTGGATTAGCCAGTCAGCCACGGCTAAGACGTATGATGGACTGACAGAACTGTTAGTATGGGAACAGCTACGGGAAACCATGACCCCCGAGCTGAGAACATTCTCAGTAGAGCAGGGCGCGGAAAGACTGGAGGATCTGGTCAAGGTCGCAGATAGGTACGTGGCCGCCCACGGAGAAGCCAAGAGCTTCAGGCGAGACCTAAAGCCTAACGGGAAAGAGGCACAGAAACGAAGCCCTAACCGGGAAGAGCGCACCGCGAATAAGCCGAATAACCCCAGACCCGGGCAGAATAAAGGACCCAACACGGAATTCGGGAAAAGAGGTCCCGCAGAACAGAGACGGTATTGTTCGTTCTGCAACAGAAACAATCACTCCACCGCAGAATGTTTCAAGTTGGCCGCACAACGTAGGGAAGAGCGCGAAAGCCGGCCAGCGCACAGAGTTCTAACTCAAAGTAGCGGTAACAAGCCACACACGATCGGAGATCACCCATCGGTGACAGACACGGTCAAGGTCAACGGAAAAGAAGCGAACTGTCTGTATGACACAGGTCTATCATACGACGCGATAGTTAGCGAATCTCTTGTATCGCGCGCGGACTTGACAGACAAGACAGTCGACTTACAAGGAGCAGACTTGACGAAACCGACGACTACTTGCCCAATAGCTTGGATAGAAGTAGAGAGTAGGTACGTCACAGGACGAATCCAAGCAGCTGTTTTACAGAAACCCCTGTATGATCTAGTGCTAGGTTGTAGGTATGTGTTCTTAGGCACGCCCCCTAAAACTGTAGAGATAGCTGCAGTGCAAACCAGGGCCCAAGCTAAAACCCAACCACCCCAGCCCGAGTTCGCTCCGAACCCAGGACTCGAAGAGATCAAAACAGCACAGAAAGAAGACACCTCGATAGCGAAGTGCTTCCAGAAGCTACCCAAGGCGCACACACCCCCGCACAAGGGAGACTTCTACATGGAAGAGGGAGTTCTACATCGACAAGGAGATGGAGATCACACCCAACTAGTACTACCAGCCACCCTTCGAGCCCAAGTACTAGAACTAGGCCACAGCATGCCACTCAGCGGACACATGGGAATTGGAGCCACAGTGCAGAGAATCAGCGCACACTACTATTGGCCAGGAATCACGGAGGATGTCAAGCGCTACGTGAAATCTTGCCACCAATGTCAACGATATTCCCCGCGACATCACACCGTACCAGTTACCTTAGGACCATCGGTAGTAGTCGGCGTGCCATTCCAGCAAGTCTCAGTAGACATAGTAGGACCACTGCCCATGACCAAGAAGCGGAACAGATTTCTACTCACACTCGTCGACGCATGTACGATGTGGTGCGAAGCAGTCCCGTTGCCAGCGATCGACACCAAGAAGATCGCAGATGCACTCATCGCCATCTTTACCAGAGTCGGATTCCCGGACAGCATTAGAACGGACAACGGATCTCAGTTCACCGGCCGCCTGATGCAAGACGTGTTCGAGTTGATACAAGTTCATCACATTCGCACACCACCATACCACCCAGCCAGCAACGGACAAGTAGAAAGACTGAATGGAACCCTTCTCACCATACTCAGGAAAGTCGCCGACGACAATCCAGAAGCGTGGGACACCTACGTGAATGCGGCACTGTTCGCATACCGAGAAACGCCCCATGCAGCCACAGGCTACACCCCGTCAACCTTGCTATTCGGCAGACCTCTTGCAGGACCGCTAGAAGCCCTACGCAGAAGTTGGACGGAGGCCAAGATAGACGACACACCAAGAGGTGCCACCAAGTACGTCGCAGACCTGCAGGAAACCCTCAAAGCAACGTGGAAGAAAGCTGGTGAAGCACTGAAGAAGGCAAGAGCCCGTCAGGCGAAGTACTACAACCGCCACGCGAAGGACAGAGAACTGCAAGTCGGCGATCAAGTGCTACTCTTACTTCCAAGTGGAACCAACAAGCTGGACATCGCTTGGAGAGGACCGTACCGGGTGACTGCCAAGAAATCCAAGACAGTCTACCAAGTAGAGGTGAACGGGAGAGCCCGATACCACCACATCAATCTCCTTAAGAAGTATACGGACCGACCAGCGACCCCCGGCACACACACATGGATGGCCATCGCCATCGCGGAAGAAGTTCATCCCCAACTACAACAGCATCGCCGTACCTCTGACAAATGGAACCCGGAAAATCGCCCCGGACAAAGTAGTATGGACAGCCGAATGCGAGACAGCATTCCAAACACTCAAGGACAGAATGACATCGGCGCCAGTACTCCACCTACCCGATTTGACTCAGCCATTCGTTCTTCGTACCGACGCAAGCGACTTAGGCCTCGGAGCAGTACTGCTACAGCGCGACCCCAAGAATGCAGAGACGCTATTCCCTGTCGCCTACGCCAGCAGAAAATTGAGACCCGCCGAGACCCACTACGCCACGTCGGAGAAGGAATGCCTTGGACTAGTCTGGGCCATACAGAAGTTTCAACTCTACCTGTATGGGACCCACTTCACAGTTCAGGTGGACCACCAACCACTATCGTTCCTGGCAGCCTCCAAATCCTTGAACTCTCGCCTGATGAGATGGGCACTCACCCTTCAGGCATACTCATTCCAAAGCGAGTACATCCCCGGCAAAGAGAACCACGGAGCCGACTACCTCAGTCGCCATCTCGTGGAGGACACAGCAGCTGTCGCCCACCCAACACAACTAAGGGCCACAGCAACAGAATTCGTCCCCGCCCAGTAATACCCGGTCACTAGTGTCCATAGCTACCTGGCACAGCATTGCAGCTCAGGTAGAGCACCTTAGTTAGTTTGTAAATAGGACCCTAGGATAGTGCAGTGTTAAACTAGGCTCTGTAGTAGAAAAAGGTCGAATCCAGTAGTCATCGCCTTTTTTCAGTTGAGGGAGCCTGTCATAAATTGGCTAGTTTTAACTCTGCTTGTTGACTATTTAGCCATGTGTAGTCTTTGTAACAGTAGAGAAGTTAGACTATTACACAGCAGCAATTACAGCACACTGCGAGCCTGACCCACCCAGCGTAGTGACTCAATCAACACTTGAGCTTTGAATCGGACCGTTTTAACCAATCAGAAGCAGGCTCAGTGGGTAGAGCAGTTTGACTGTGTCAGAGCCTAACACAGTTTGAATCAGTCGTGTGTGAGACGAGGAAGAAGTAACATCTCCTTAGCTAGCAGAGAACTATCTTCACTCATAGACCAGGAAGCAGGACTTAGAATCTCAGAATTCTATTTAGTCAACACGGGCCTGAACTTGTCAAACAGGTAAATGAACACCCTTCTGTTTCATCGTGAGATATTTATATTATTGTTGAAATTATGTTTGAAGAATTTGCTATGCATAAATGTGAATTGTTAATCCGAATTTGCCGTACCACGTGGAAGAGCCGACCACGAGCCGAAACACGACCGGTTGCGCCGCCATGTTGTATACCATACGGAACCACTGTTGTTTAACTTATATGTATGTTTGCAGACCAGTGACTGTACCACTGAATGTTTATATTATTATTAATTCTGTATGTGTATAGTTAGACACGATTGATATTTATGTATGTATAGGAATTTAGAGTGAGATTCCAGTGGAACCCGGAAGTAGCAGAATGTTCGTCGCTTATGTATAGAGATGTGGAGCTATCACTGAGGGCTACTTTGGCTTTCAGTGAGACGCTCTGCACAAACCGATTATTCAGGGTTGTGCAGAATTTCGTCTCTTATATTACAGACGAGCAGGCGAGCTATCCCGAGCTATCCCGAGCTATCCCGAGCTATCCTGTGCTATCCTGTGCACCCCACTCCACAGAAACGACTAGTTGGTTGAGGATCCTCTACCGCACAAGACGGAAAGAGCTGCCTTGAAAGACACCCTGTCAGACCCCACAGCGTGGCAAGGAAACCCAACTACACAACTACAAAGGTGTACCAGAAGCTACCTCACAGAAGGACTTCGACCGCACCATAAGAAAGTTAAGTGTACCCCTAGAAGTGCACTTAAACTGATCATAACAGGACCACAGTAGTCCAACTCTTCAGAAACTGTAAAACGGACCACAGTAGTCCAAATCTCCATGAAATATTATAGCAAGTGCCCGAGGAAGAAATAACAGCTGCATAGACTATCAGCGATCGAACTATTAGCATTGAAAGAGACTTTTTAAGTTAGATTAGTACTTAGAGAATCTTGTATAGAGTAGAAGAAATAAATGTGTGATTTTAACTGTTATCAAGTGGCTGGACTACATATGATTCATAGCCGTGTGAAAGCTAGTGTGACAGTAATCTTTTACCATTTTTTCTATCTATTTCTGTACCCCAACCTTAAAACAGAACGAGCTGAACAAATAAATTTATTAAAGTAATTCATAGGGTGACTTACTAGCAGTTCCCACCGAATAAACGTGAGGGTCCATAATTCCATTGTGCAGAGCCCATAAACCCCACGTGACAGTATGTAATGTTTATGATAGTGTGTATGTAATGTTTATGATGGTGTGTATGTAATGTTTATGATGGTGTGTATGTAATGTTTATGATGGTGTGTATGTAATGTTTATGATGGTGTGTATGTAATGTTTATGATGGTGTGTATGTAATGTTTATGATGGTGTGTATGTAATGTTTATGATGGTGTGTATGTAATGTTTATGATGGTGTGTATGTAATGTTTATGATGGTGTGTATGTAATATTTATGGTGTGTATGTAATGTTTATGATGGTGTGTATGTAATGTTTATGATGGTGTGTATGTAATGTTTGTGATGGTGTGTATGTAATGTTTATGATAGTGTGTATGTAATGTTTATGATGGTGTGTATGTAATGTTTATGATAGTGTGTATGTAATGTTTATGATGGTGTGTATGTAATGTTTATGATGGTGTGTATGTAATGTTTATGATGGTGTGTTTGTAATGTTTATGATGGTGTGTATGTAATGTTTATGATGGTGTGTATGTAATGTGTATGATGGTGTGTATGTATTGTGTATGAATGTGTGTTTGTGTGTGAACAACAGCTGCAGTGCTGTGGAGTATCGGGCAACACAACCAGCAGAGACGCATGGAGCTACTACTCTGCCAGCACCGAGTGGAGCGTCAGAGAAAACCAAAGTAAGTCCAATCACTACTCTATTACGGGTTTTCACGTAAGGGTCAATGCAGATGGCCATTTCGCTGTGTTCTCAGCTCGTCAGCGTATCAGCTGGGTTGGCTAAAAATTAAGTGTCGGATTTGCAATAGCATACGAAGATGCTTGAGCTTGAAGTCCGGAGGTAAAGCATCTTTATGTGAACCAAGTATCCACAAATTGGCTGGCAGGCAACGGAAATGGGAAGGGACCTAAGTTTTTCATAGCCAAAACTATTTCTAAAATAATGTGTTGTAGTCTGGGTAGTTTTTAACAAGGTTATATTGAAGAGTGACCGCCGGCAAGTAAGTGTAATAATCCTGTTGTTTCTGTGGTGTAGAGTCTGAGAAGCGGAAGGTACCAGACAGTTGCTGCGCGAAAGGGGATTATCACATGTGCACGGGACTCAAGAAATTCAACGGTCCCCCTCAGTTCTTCAACAGTCACCTTCCTGAATACCAGCTTATCAACCCATACCTGTACACAAATGTAAGATTTTACACATGTCTTTATATTATACTTGGCGTTAGTTTTTTCGTTCGTTCGTTTTTTCTTTCCTTTTTAGACCTCGTATAGTTCTACATTGAACGAAATGCCATATGAAATACTCGTCTATGATCTGTCTGTCTGTATGTCTGTCTGTCTGTCTTACCTCCCTCTCTCCCTACATCTCCTTTCCCACCCTTCAAACTTTGAAATGATGCGCACATGGCATGTGTTGTATGTCGATGGCTAATTGCCCATCAGGCTCATGATAGGCGGATGTGATATTGTTTCCATTGTTGTTACAGGGTTGTTACGACAAGCTCATCGACTATCTCTACACCTATTCAGCGGTAGTTGGACTCGTGGCAGCAGTAGTTCCGTTATTCTTGGTGAGTGCATCGACACTTTGATTTTGTTTTTACAGTGAGTACATGTTAGAGCTACTGCTCGTATCAAATGTTGCGTTCGCAAAAGAACTTAATGATGTTTGTGTATACGATGTGCTAAGCAGAGGCACAGACACACAGAGAGTCATTATGGTGTTTTGCACAGAGAACGGTTGCAAATCTGGACAGCACATTTGGCGGTTATTCTTGTATTTAGCAGTGCTACTCTCTAAACCCACCCAGCTCTAACATACAGCGAGGGGAATGTTACAAGGCGTGAGTGACAAACATATTGGATTGGATAGATAAATTGACAGGTAGAATTACTTTTTTCTGGCTGCGGATGCAGAATTCACTGGGCTTTATCGCATTGCATGTCCAGTCATCCATACAGTTCTGACTAGTTGTCGCATAAGCAGGCAGATAAAGAGCGTGGGTAAAATATCACTGTGCAAGACTGATTGGGGGTTCCTTGTACACCTGTCACCGACTACTGTTTAACCATGACGCTTGTTAATTCAAATTGGCCTTTCGCTTCCTGGACAGTCCGGTACATGGCATCCTAAAACTAGAATTGTACAGAAAGTGTGTCTTAGATTCCCATCACACATTGCACTGGAGCCTGTTGGCCTTCGAAGTGAAACAGTATCAAACATAACAGGTATTACTTACACAGGGCAGTAGCAAGCATACATGCAGACATTTCTTTTGTACGGTAATAGTTTCAAGCATTTAGTATGAGAGATTTCTGGCACTTCGTATGGGAATCCCGTTTCCTTGTTAGTGACAAGCGTACAATACCGAGAAATTGTGTTGTGTAATCTACATTTGTGAATTTTCCACCTTTTGTATTGGATGATTATGTGCACTCTTTGTGCATTTCATCATTTTGTAGTGATCCGTGTACGTCCAATCCGGTCCCATATTTAAATAATGATTGAGGTGCCCGGGCATTATTTTCATCGGAGAAGGGTCTAGGACAAGACACGTCCCAAACATTTTTTTGTGTTGGAGTTTGAAGCTGGGGGTGGTGGCGGTGGTTCTTTTGTTTTTCCCCACAATACCTGGAATCTTCACGATTATTTATTTCCACTGACACACAGTGACATGAAAATAAATCATGTTAAAACCGTTTGTAACTATCAAATACAAGTTGTGTTGTTTCTGTTCATTGTGGTAGGAAGGGTAAGGGGGATTGGTGTTGATGTATGTAGTAGAGGGAGGGGGGGGGGTGCCTGTTTCATATGGCTAAAATAATGGCTTGCTACGTTTGCTGAAGCAACGAGTCCACTTAGTCTTAATATCTAACCTAGCCTGAGCATCTCACGAGGCAAATAAATCATATTCATAGCCACTGCTACATAATATCCAATTCCTGGCGAATAATAACTCTGATTGATTTGCCCGTGTATATTATCGTGCCCACGCATCGCTGGTCCTCACAGCAAGAACCATGATTGACACGATACAATAGACACACGAGAAAGGGGAGGTCGTGCAGAGTGTAATATTCTGTTTGATGCTTTCTAAAGTCAGAAAAAAAAAGCTGGCCGATTAACAGCAATTACAGCTTCCGACTGACGGAGACGATTATGTTGTGTATTGTGGCTTTGAGGGCAGTGAGTGGAACAGAGAGAGAGAGAGATCAAAAATATTAGTTTTGCAGAGTATGCGTCCTGTTTGAAAAAAAGAAAGAAAGACACGTTTAGCAGTGACCGTTACTCCATTGGGCTTAGATACGCTGTACATGATTAGAGAGACCTAAAAACTATCCCTTAGCGGAGATTCATTCGTGCTTGCCTGCGCCAACATACTGCAGCCATTAATAGGGCAAAGGAGGTTAGTGATCGAAGAGCGGGTTGCGCGCCCCTCGTCTCGACTGCTTAAAAGTGTCGGGAACTGTCGAGCGAGGGTCGCGACCAATGAGGTGAGAGACTCTGTCCTGGGATTTTTGTAATCAGCGCATTCAGGCCGACCAATCACTCGTGCACATGAGCGGTCATATCCTATAAATAGATCTGCATCTTGTAATTATGAGGACTGAGAGTTACTTAGTTTTATCTGGTTCACGTGCTTTTTTAGTTTTTTGTTTTTCGTGGTATTTATGACGTTCGTCTAATTATACTATTCAAAATAATACAAGGGCCACTTGGACATATGGGTCTCTCTTTAAATCAGAAACACGAATTCAATTTATTAGTTCATCATATTTTATTGCAATCATTTCTGCATCAATAACAAAAAAGATTTGAGACTTCAGTCGCTTAAAATTCGAGTAAATTCAATTTAACTGGACATACCCCTCATTTACAAAATCAAAACTTTAGAAACACCAAATCTATAGAGTCAGTATCGGGTGTGGCCACCGTTTGCATCAATGCAGTCTTGGCATCGTTGTCTCATGGACCGTATCAGGTTATGGAGGATGTTTCCTGGGATGGCCAGCCATTCTTGCTGGAGAACTTGGGCCAGAACTTCAAGGTTAGCTCCTGGAGGGAGGTTTGCCCGTGTCTGTCGACCCAAGACATCCCACAGATGTTCTATGGGGTTCAAATCGGGTGATCGAGCCGGCCAATCCATCCTTATGACGTGCTGTTGCTGCAGGAAGTCATTGACGATACGCGCTCGGTGGGGTCTGGCATTATCGTCCTGTAGTATGGCACCTTCCCCAATGGCCCGCAGAGCTGGGAGAACCCTGGGTTGTAGGACGTCATCCCTGTTGCCAATACCGTTTAAGTTGCCATGAATTTGGAGCAGGGGTGTTCTGAAGTTTAATGCGAAGCCACCCCACATCATGACAGATCCACCACCAAAGCGGTCATGCTGTCGCACCAGCAAAACCATCCCGTGGACGCCTCCAAACATTCACTCGACGGTCGTTGAAAGACAAGGAGAACCGAGACTCGTCTGTAAAGAGCACCCTTGACCAATGTTGCCTAGTCCACACCAAATGAGGCCGAGCCCAGGCCAATCGCGCTGCACGGTGAGCTGGGGTGAGCAAAGGCCGAACTGATGGTCGTCTTGATCGCAGGTTTGCCTCGTGTAGACGGTTGCGAATTGTCTGGTCGCTGACGTTAACATTGCTGGCTGCCTGAAGCTGTCTTCTGATGGTGTTTGCTGTAGCGGACCTGATCCTCAGAGCTGACAGGGTGATGAAATGGTCTTGTCTTGCAGTGGTAACGCGGGGGCGTCCGGACCTTCTTGGTTCTTGGACGCTTCCAGTGTTGTTAAAGCGCTCCCGCAGCCTTTGGACAACAGAGTGGGACACTCCCAGCCGCCTGCCAACTTCTCTCACCCCCACCCCTTCCTGAAGCCATGCAATAGCTCTGCCTCTATCCGCATCAGTCAATCGTCGCCTTGGGGGGCATGGTTAGAAAAGCAGTAAAAGCAGCAAAAGCGCTGCCATTTATACCCAGAAAAAAGCGCCGATTGTTGAACTGAACTCACAAAATGCAAGCCTTTCGCGTGCAAATCACTTTTTAATGTTGAAAATTTTGCTTTATTAACAAGACAACAGTAAATTAGGGTCATTTTTTTGGTAAAAATTGGGTTTGTTTTTCAACTTAGTGCAGAAAGTTCAAAACTCACACATGTGATTACTTGTCAGAATAAGATTGTCTTGAATGTTACTGTACAGGAGAAGTTTTGAAATAAGCAATGTAAGCGATATTATTGATAGCAGCAAAAAATAATTAAACTAAATGAAATATGAGAGTGGCTCTTCAATTATTTTGAGTAGTATAGTTGCGATTACTTGTTAGGCTAGGTTAAAATCAAAACTGCCAGGCAAAGAAAAGAACCAATATTATATTTACTCCGGTATTTGTCTATTATTAGAGGTCTTCTCCTAAAATAAAATAAAAAACATTTGCTTACGATCACTCGCGCTATACCTTTGGCCATTTTTGCAACAATTCTGTCCAGATTAATAAATTGTGTCATAGCTATTTTAAATGACTATGTCCAACTCCTGCTTTGCTTTGAAACGTACATAAAAAAGATAGTGCCTCTTCATTTTCCGGTCACTTTGAAATGAAGTGTGGGACCACGCTTCTCTCAGAGACAGTTGTATGAGAGCGGTGTTGCCTGGCATAACTCCTTCCTCGAGCGTTTTTTTTTTTTTCGTAGGTAGAATTTAAAGAGTTCCAGCTGTCCGTTCACCGTTCGCAGGTAGGTTAGAGTGTTACGTAACACTGCTGAATGTAACCGCAAGATGGGCAAACACGCTATCCAGACTTGCATGGGACCTCTGTCAGCGCAAAATCCTTAATGACCAAAGTATCGGAAGCATAGACGGAACTGAAATAATAAATGTCCCCGTCTAGATGACAGTGTGTGGTGAGAATATGTGGTTAAATTCTACCTGCTAAATATTTCAAGTCATGTTCAAGTAGAGTTTTTGGGTAATTTAGCTTGATTTAATTGCGCTGTTTCCGTGTTTCAGGTCCTTGGGATCATTGTGTCCTTCTGTCTGTGTGCCCGCGTCGCAGGGATTTCTTCAGATGAAGAGGTGGAGCTTTGAAAGGATGCCGACGTTGCCATGCACCGCCGCGCCACCATCTCTTGTTGACGTGGGCGGTGACGTCATCCTCTCTTTGCCACACCGTCCATGCAGCGCAGTGCCTCTATTCCCTTCCGTCGTTGTGTATGTGACGTCATTTTTGTGACGTTGGTATGGGCCGCTTTGACGTCAAGTTGACAGTTAAAGTGACAAGTGTGTACAGGTATTTCCTCACAGATAAAGAATGAAAACAGTGTGTTGTTGCCGACGATGGTGTAATTAGTTGAAAGTGACGTGTTTATCAGTTGACGGGCTTTGCTATGTATGTGTCAAGAAACATTTTTAATTGTTGGGCCTGAGGATTTATACGATCTTCGCGATCTATTGGAATAAAGGAACGAATGAACTGAAAATAATGTACTCTTAAGATGAAAGACGGTATAGTCTTGCGCTGTTCCATTGACAGATTGCCAGGTTTCTGTTTGCAGTAAGATTTGGCCGTCTTGATTGTACTCTTAAGACATGGAACAACTAAAAGAATAGGTCTAGAGAAATCGTCGGCGGAGGATTTTTTTTTAAAAGAGGTTAAACAATTAGTAGGGTTCGGCGGATATGCGGACACTGATTCTAGGTGGGGAGAAATCGGGCTTTGTGGTTATTTATTGTTATTTTAATTTTGGGAAGGACTGAGAGGTAATGAATGATGTTTTCGTTCAAAGTGATGGTAATGGTAATTTTCACTTTCAATGAAAGTCAAACCATCATGTGACTGATTCGAATTGATTAATTTAAAAAATGGGCCTAACACCGACGGCAGCATACTGGTTAAACTTCGACAATCTTTAGTAGTAATTAAAAAAACAACAAAATCACTATATAGTGAAAATCGCTGATGAAACCAACATTAAACCCTGAACGAGCGAGTCTTCAGTCTGTCTCTGTGAAAGACGGAACGACCATAAATTTAATGTAATTCATGTAATCATTTTATTGATCATCTTAATGATAACATATATTTCCCATTCCATTACTTGATGATTTGTCCTTGTTCACCCACCGCCTCATCCAGAAAACATGCAGCCTATCAAAAGGTTACAAAATTAACATGAGACATAGCATTCAGCCATCATGTCCATGATTCTATAGCATTTGTTAGAACCTGTACTGTCTGGCTGGCAAAATGCTCGTGTCAATACTGGAGCTTATTCGTTTCTCGGATAAACATTCATTTGGAAGGTGTCACTTGTGAAACCTTTTTCAAAAATGTGAGTACGCTTTCCCATTGTAGACACCGCTTCACCTGCGAGAGAGAAAGAAAGAGAGAGCTGTGTACATCTGTTCACAGGACAGATAAGTTTCACAGCGAAAGAAAAACAATGTGCTTTTCCTGAAAGAACTGACGACGGGTGTGCATCACCAATATGGAAGTGAATACAAAAGTCGTTGCTGTCAAAGAATGATGACGATGATCTTTACATTATCTCGTCATTTAGAAAAATACAATCGAACTATGTTTTGAAGATAGTGCAAAACCGTGTTATATGTTTTTAGTGACGAGTCAGTCAACACAGAGCATCCTCCATAAGAATTCTAATTTAGGACACACTCACATAATTTATATGTACATGTCAGCCAAGGGTATTTGCATGGAATACTTCGTCTTTTTCAATTTTCACAGTATCGAAATGAAGTTTCTGACAATTTGTAAATCGAACTGATTACAGTGTCTTAATGTAGGTTTTTAGTTTCTTTTATAACAAATATTTCGCAGTATAAATCCAGCCTGATTTAAAACTGAAGTGCTTCATGGTCTTGCATTAATTAGTAATAATGAGGCATGTGTTCTCACGAGGATATCATACTTTATCATTGAAACGCACCCAGAGGTTGTTGATTCATCGTGTATGAAGTACTTTTGTCCAGATGTATAGGTCCATATAATTATGTTCTCTGAAACAAAATCGGCTTGTCCATACCAAACACCATTCAAAAATATGTGATTAAGTAACGAGAACAGCAACTCTTTGAGTCTAATTGGCAACAATGGGAGTAAAAGAAATGGATTTTTAATTAAAATATGAAAATAGATCGTGTGCTTTTTGTGCTAAAAACGACTCCTGTTCCAACTGTAGACGCCGAGAAGGGAGACAAGAAACGGTGTGCGAGACGGACGAGCTCTTTCATCCGTAAACCAAGGAAACTGAACCCGTCAGCACAATTGGTCAAGTCTCCTTGTTCGTGCTTCGAGCTCGCGCAGCGTTTCGTAACGCCATGTGGATACTACTACTGTCCAAAATCACGCTGTTTTCCCAAACAAGAAACATTGTTTTGGGCAGTGTAGGAATATTTTCTAACACTTGACTTAATGTCACGTTCAGTTCCCAATGTGTTGCTTGTACCCAGGCGATGGTTCGATTAATATATATTGAGTGGATAACATGCCATTTTCATTGACGATGTATGACATTTCCTTTGTGTAAAACATGTTCTTGATTCTACGCTGGTTGCTCAGCGATTGTTCATGTTATTCGAACGAAGCGACAAAGTTTGGAGTTATATATGCTTTTTATTTTATTTTTTTCATTTTTTTATTCAACAACAATGTTGGACTGACTTGAAGTATCATCTGTTTGTATTCTTGCCCTTTCTTAGAAGTTTTCAATCTTGTCATCATCATCTTCACTGTAACTTTGTGTTTTGTTACAGTAATTAGATAATTTCTCAAAATCAGCAGTTGTTCTTCAACGTTTCTACTAACTAGATGTTGATAGTTCTTGTTTACTAATTTAGCCTAACAGATTTTAGCTGTTTAGTTACGGTTTATTTGTAGGCTGGGTGAAGGCGGATGGGAATTGGTCTGTAAAGAGAGACAGTTTTAGACAGTCAAAACATATTTATCAGCTTTGTGAGATTTAATATTATATATAGTACAGTATTGATCAGTAGCTTTCGTAATGGACCACTGTATGGACACAAGCTATCATGCGCTGTAAAACAAAAACTGTTGTCCATGTTTAGACGCTGTCATTTAAAAAGAAATATTAAAAGTTTATGCCAGTAACATGAAACTGAACGATATTAATAGCTAAATCATGACAGAAACGTTGATCCATTGACATTAGTTCCTAAGAGGCCAGAATGTATCTACTTTTATTTTCCTTTTGAAGTAATTAACTTCAACAACGTTTTGTAATATATAGATAAATATGCACACATCAACCAACCTTATTAGTAAGCTTTTTTACGAGAAGCATACCAGATTTTTTTTTAATCACCTTTAAATTTGCAGTTTAATTATTTGTTTGTCCTCTTTGCTGATTTATTTTCTGGCATAAAAAAAAAAAGACAATCTATTTGGACGTAATATGACAACATTTTAGTTATAATTGTTTTAGAAATATATATTTTCGTTGAAATTTTCCCAACTTGTTTTACAAAAACACGCCATACCTTCCGAGCATGAAGACATTATATTCTCTTTAGAAGCTAATGATAAATAAAACAGACTCGCGGGTAACATAGTGCGTAACCTCTAGACACTGCGTGGCATGGATTTTGTGTTGTTGTTTTTTTATTGACGTTAAAACGAAGGTTCTGGAATCTTGATCGATTCCGATAAAGACAGCTGATTTTTAAAGTGGTCAGTAGAGTTTCAGTCTGGTCACCTTGACTCGCCAAATCCTCTTGTTATCTGTTATGCAATGAAAGATGGGCGCCTGGCTGGTCTATGTAATGTAAAAATATGTGATGCTGTTTGCCAGCCAATAATTGATACAGACCGTTCTGCCCTAGCCCTGGCGATGAACAGGTAATTTTATTTACTTTGTTTGACTTAGATTAGTTTAGTTTATATTGTATTTAAATACTGGCTCTTCATTCCTAATACTGTTTCTTATGTTAGTTTAGTTTATTTAATTTTGAAATCTGAATGGCTTGCAATTAGCCCTTCAAGCGCAGAATGTTAAAAACGTACGTGTTTATCATCATCGTCATCGTGTTCTTGTCAGGGCTTACGCCACCGATTAGCCACGAAGGGGCAACGTATATAAGCTGTGCTTTGTTGATGTTGTTATTGTTAAAACCTGGGATGAAGGTCGAAAGTGATGCCGTTATTGCAATTTGTTTCATGTGACGTGATTTGAAGTGTTTGCTGGTTGCAAATATTCTTGTGTGTTTTTAAAAGGATCTTTGCAGGTGAATTCTTCGTGAATTCTTGTAAAAAGGAAGGTGATTAAGGTGATTGCAGTATTATGAATGCGATGTTGACAACTGTTCATTACTTCAGTCTGTTTGTCAGCATTTGTTACTAACACACACATACAAGGAAAACTTTAACAAGCCTGAATGAAGTGAACATTACTGTTGAGTCTGTTCAAACTTTATTAAAGTGTTTTTTGATTGTCCAATAATGATCGTGATAATATGTCATCTGCGCTACATAAATTTAATTCATTGATATTATTAGGTTAAAACATTAAAAAAATAGGTTTTGGTATAAAAATATAATGAAACGGGTTTTATTCGTTTAACTTATATCATCATTGCTGCGTACATGATGTTGAGACGATATGAGTTATATTTATATTTAGACCAAACAGTGTGGGTTTTTTTTGGGTATGCTGAAACACTATCGTATCGTTTTAAGTAATTTGTTGTTTTTGTAGAAATCCCAACTCATTAATAGTGACAATTCGTGACATCTGTTTAAAATTTTTCATACTACCACCATACTGGTGGGATGTATTTATAATGTTAGAACCTTTCATTATCATATTGATCTATTAATTTTGCTGGAGGGGTGGGAGGGAAGTTTTGGAAGCTTTGCAAATTTATAAATTGATTAGGCCCGACAAGCGCTCCAACCCGTCACTGCTTTATAGTGAGTATCAGCCTGAAGATACTCCTGCAGTACGATCGAGAAAAATAATCAAAAGATAATAATCCATGGCTACATTTTGAAATTGTTGACATTCCGGTTCTGTTTTTTGTTTGTTTCTTGTTCTTCAAGAAGCTTGTGATGAATACTGTTTTGTTACTGAACCTGAGGGTCACATTGCGATAACTGTTGAGTTGATTGATTCGTGCTCCTCATTTCTTGAAGAAGTTATGATAACATGGTTGAGTTGTACGCGAGAAACAGATTTGCCTGCCATAGCGCTAAATTGTTTTGTCCTTTTGAAAATGTGATGATGTTAGATGATTTATAATTTCAGTGAAAATAGAAAAGACTGCAATACATGTTGAGTTGAGTGGTTAGCCCCCCTTGATGTTAGTTAAATGGCGCGATTCAAAATATGCAAGAATGATTAAAAGGTTCCTTAATGATTGTGAGTTTGCTATATTTAACGTATGAATTTGTGTTTCTATTAGCTAATATCACAAGTCTCGAATGGAAGACAGTAATGGTTCACATATAAAATACCTGACTTGGTTGCGTTTTTTGATCAATATATATAATGTTACAATGCTAAAATGTATGCGTGAAATCAAATGTCAGTGGCTTCTTAGCAAAACTAGCTGACTGAATTATTTTTGTTCCGTAATACTGTTTCAATTGCGTAAATTATCATTGCTGACTGGGATGTGTTTGTTATAAAAGTGCATGTAGTCGCAAATAATATATTCTGCACCAATGCTACATTAATGGGAGTAAGCCTGCAACAATGGATTGAAACAGTTACTTTTGAGTTCCGGTTTCTATTATTAGTATTACCTTTTTCTCTTTCTGGAACTACATAACGCGTGGACTATTAGCTTGCGTTTTATACCGAAGAGCTCAGACGTCCCAGAGTGTTTGACTGCATGGTCAAAATGCTCAGAGACTGATAATTGTGGAATTGGTCTGCACTACTGTAGTACGAGTTATAGCCAAGCACTAGGCCTAGTGTTCAGAAGTCTGTTAACGTTGTGAAGAAATGTGCGTTAGCGGTTAATGTTAGTGAATGGCGCATTCATCACGGAACATATGTGATCTGATTATGAAATTTCCTCTTTGGGAATAGAGGAGTTTAGTGTTTACTGTCTGTTAGTTTGGTCAAACTGTAGTCAAGCTCTTGAAGGTGTCTGTTTCAATCACAGGAATATTACACGATGTGGTTTCCATTAAAGCTCATGGGCTTAGTTTTCCCCTATAGCGCAGAGGTAGACCAAATCGTGTATTGTTCCCGGCGGTTTGAAAATTGAATGACTATTACATGTTCTCAGTCAGAGATTGAATGATTGATTATTGACTGATTGATTGAATGGATTTTTATTGACTGATTGGTTGGTGTCTTTATTTACCGCTAATGACCATGCTGCCCAATGGCATGCTTACAGCGATCGTATTATTCCAATGTAGAAGTCCATAATTGGACTTCATTTACCTTTTGTTGTATAAATGCGTATACTAGGAATAAATCGATTCTATTGTTTTCTTCTTCATCCATTCATTCTGAATGAAAGATTCGTCGTACTCTAAAAATCGCACAGTTGACACATTGACACTATAGTTTTTTTCTTTGCGTTGTTATGTTGAAATAAGTGCAGGATTTGTGAGTCAAGTTTGACACCACAATATGTTTCAGTTATACCCAAGGCAAATGTGTAGTATAACTTTGGGTCTTCATTAGTCGGCCAGGCTGAAAATTAACGAAGACAGTCGTCCTTCTTTTGTTCTTTGATTGGATTTTGAGTTGCAATGCGTATGTACATAGTATCTATAACATTTGTATGCACCATTTTGTTTCCCTTTTTTGCACTAAAATAAGATGCCATTTTGGTTACATATGTTGAGTGCCTGTAGATATTCCCTTGTATTTGTTTCAGTCATTTTCGAAGTTGAGTGCCAGTTGATACTGTCGTACAGGGTTTGTGTTAGCAAGACGGTGGTGGTGTTGTTGTTTGTTTTGGTGTTGTTGTTTTGTTTTTTTTTAACTCTGGGATTATCCGTTTATGTTTTTTCTTGGTTTGCTGATATGATTATCCGTTCAACTTTCTTGTTTGAGTGAATTATGAACATAAATATACCGTTAATTATAATTATTTGTCCCCCCCACCCCCCAGTTTTTGTTTCTTCAGTAAATGTTAACATATATTATTACATTGGAAATATTTTCAATAAATTACAATATAATGCAACATAAAACCGAGTTGTATTTTTGTTTTGTAATACATTTTGATTATTGTAGCCTGTATTGAATCAATATTTTTCTTTTAGGTGAAACAGATGCTTTAAATGAACTTGGTTGTTTTTTTTCTAACAATAAAAAACCAACATCATTAACCATTTATTATTTATGCATTAAAAATTTTTGTGCAAAGTATTTTTTTTTCAAAGGACATACAAAACGAAGGCAAATCTAATAGCGAGTGACAATATTTTGTTTTAAAGAAAGCATGTTTTGATCGTTATACTGATGTTAATAAGTATAAAGTTATATACAGGATCAAAATACACGTGAGTGAGCGCAAAGTGTTAATTCTTCTTCCTCCAGCCTCTTTCTTTTCTGTCAAGTTTTGATTTTCTTTTCAGTGCAGTTGTTGATTACTTGTTTACGCAGTCGACACCCTTTTTGTTTCAGCTTTTAACATGTTTCTCGTTTGGGTGGTGTTTGCTGTAGAAAGAAATTGATGGAACAGGCAGCGATTACATATTTTGCTAGTCATACTATTTATTAGTATTCCAGATTTTCTCTTTAACAAAATTGTATTCGGATTCATAGTAGCTTCGTCCATCTTTAAGAGAAAAAAAGCTCATGTTTCAATCAATTCATTATTTATCTTTTTTCTTTTATGTTTTACGTCTCCACGTGGGGGTTCCGAGGGTTTCAGTATAAATAGTATCCCCGCTTTCTAGACATTTAGTGCTTTAAAGTCCCACTATCGTTGTCTTTCTCCTTTGTTCTTTTTCATTCCTGCTCTGTTCTATCAATCTACTATACTATCTTCTTCGCTAGACCAGTCACCTACCTTTTTTCTTAAAAATGTATCAAAACTCCTCATTTGTGTATAAGGTCTGTTGGGTCAGCTTGGGAATATTGGACGCTTTCTGCCAAATGGTCACTACTGCTTCGTATGATATAATTATTTAGCAATGTAGGCAATTTATATGTATGTGTTTTGTTGATATTTTATAATGATGTTTGTATTCTATTTTGTTTTTGTAAACGGGGGTTCAGTAAATTAGAGTATAGCCTCAGCGTCCCCTGCGTGGGTTGCCTTTATTGTAAAGAGACCGGCTGGTGGAATGCCTTCAGTGTTACGACTAGGGTTGTTTCATCAGATCTTTTATATGGATCAGGAGTGAATCCTATTTCAACCTAATTGTGGTCCTGATTCGGCTCTTTGCAATCCGTTGGACCCTGTAAGCAATGAATAATTAACTAATGGCATTAGTTCAAAGCGCAGCTCTCACGTATTTATACTTAACGTTAACATCGAAATGCATACGAAAAGTGAAACAAAAACAAGACACTAATAAAGTATGCAAAGACATTATACAAACATAAGAAAGTATATTTACAAGTAAACTATAAAAGATGAGCGAGGGAGCGTAAGGAGGAGAGCAGCTAAAGAGTGAGGGGGCTGGGAGGTGGGGGGGGGGCATCCGGTGTGACGGCGGTGGTCTGAATCAAAAAAGAAAGAATGATGATGGTGATGGGAGGCGAGATCAGACATTTTTAAGGAAGACATGAGTTTTCAAGTTGGACTTAAAAGTGGCTATGTTCAGAGAGCTGCGAAGAGAGAGAGAGAGAGTAAGATAGTTCCAAGTTAAAGAACGATATTTAAACGATCTCGGTTTATGAAGAGTGATGACAGTTTGCGGTACCGTGAATTATCACGAATCTAGTATAGTCTTACTGTGATTCTAAGTATACCTTTGTTTTGAAAGGATATATTGTCACGCATTTTTAGAATCAGTCTGTTTTGTATCCTATTCAGGTTTTCAACAGCGCAGCGAACTTTGTGGTCGAGTGCGAAGTACATGTAAAGAGCCCTAACAATACCTTTGTATTCATTTCTAAGCAATCATTAGAGTTTTTCGAATTGCTGCATTTTTATTTTGTGACGGAAGAATTTGTCACTGCCAAATGATCATTTTTGTGACTGTAAATTTTGTGTAAGCTATGGCAATATAGGTTATAGGAATAAAGGCCATCAGACTATAGAACAGAGTTGCTAAAAAAATAGCTTCATAAAATAGTTTAAAACCGTAATTTTATTTCGTGATACTATAAGCTTATATCCGATTATGTGGCCAACGGAATCATGGAGGCAGGTATAGCAAGACCGCACATGCAAAACTGTTGATAGGTACAACATATAATATAACATTTTGATGTAATAGGCAAGAAGCACATTATCCTGCGCAAGCCGTTTTATGGTCGACAATGGCATGGTTAATTTTGAAGCGAAGTACATAATAGTATTATTAAGAGCACCAGGCCTTAATATGCCGACAGATTTTTTTTTTCAATGAATAGCATGTTCACGCATCTCTTTTGCATCCTCAATCTGAATAATATACCAAAACAAGACATGGGTTTGACTTGAATAGCGATGAGCTTGCGGCTATCCTGACATTATTTCCTGATAAAGAAGAGTCAGGCAATTTGTGTGCTATATGGCCAGAATGATATTCAACATTATAATGTGATATTTACAATGAGTCAGAAATATTAACCGTGATAACGTTTTTTGTTTTTTTTTTCATTATGGCGTTTTCGCGCTTTTAATAAAATTATTTATTCTGCTTTATTAGTTGACGAAAAAACTAAATAATTTTGGCAATTTATGTTTAAAAAAAAAGTTTTCCTCTAATAGATTTCAGAAGACTTTTTCTATTTTTTTTCCCCAAACAGGAGTTTGGTTTAGATTAGGATACTTCCGCCATATATTTCGACAGCTTTGTGGTTAACGCGTTAGAACCATAAAATCGGCCGTTGAAATATGCTTTGCTTTTGTTTTTGTCTCATATTATTTGTTTACTTATTAACGATGTAATTATCAAGTCAAGTATCACTCATATAAAAATATGGTACATATAATTATACAGACGTGTTTTTTTCACCTGCAAGTAACTAAGATAATAACTTGCCAAAAGTGGGGATCGAAAACCCGAAGTCAGCAGGATCAGAAATTGTTTAACGTATCGTAGTGTGTAACAGTGTAAGACACATTTTCCATAATAAAGATTGCAGCAGCAATCAAAAATGGTGCAGATGTTCCTTAGCTGATGTTGTAGCAAAAATACAAAAGAGGTGCTGACGCTCCACGGTTTGCTATGGGGTAAAAAGACAGAACTTTTGCAAATGTCCCCAACACTGTAGTTAAAAAAATGTAAAATTATGCAAATTTTACAAACGTTCTATAATTGCTAATTATAGAAGTAAAATGACAGGATTAACACGAATGTTCCATAGATAACATTGTGATATAAATACAGGAATTTACGCTAATGTATCGTCACAAGTGTTTAGTAGATAACATACTAATAATTTCAGTTACGGGTTTACAGTAAGCTAAATGTATTGTTTCGTGACAATTAATTCATTTGCCAAGAGCACACCTTTGTTTTATATTATTTCATCCCGATCGGAACATGCCCTTTTGATGACTTGTGTGCTAATTTGTTTTTGTATGCAATTGTTACCACTAAAACTATGCGCAAATTTTGCCTACTCTGAATTACACAACAATACACAGTTACTTGGGTTGGAATATATTGTTATTATTATTATTATTATTATTATTATTATTATGTGACAACAGCTTTATGAAACGAGATGCATTGAAACACCATTCCAATGTCATTTATCCTTCAATCTCTGACAGAGATTTTCACCACGATTTTAACTCTTTTTTTTCAAATAGCGTTATTCAATATTTTAATATGCTGCTAAATTGCTTTTTGTTTAAACACAAAATGTGAGGATATGGAGCAACCCAATGATATTACATCAGATGATTGGTTTATTTTCGTTTATTAGTACATTTTACATCTATGCTTGTTTTAATGTCCCGCCAATGATAGGCTTGATATTTTTGTTTCCTTTAACTTTGTGGTACAAATATTTATTTTGTGTCAAGTCATAGGGATTACAGTGCTTTTACGATTGCTATTGCACTTGATTTTCGGTTCCTACAAACATTGATTTTTGAATTTGATTCAATCATGATACCTCAAAATGGATACGACTGTTTAATGTATTAATTTAAGACCCTCATCAAAATAAGGTCAGTAAGACTTATGTCTTGCTGTTTCTTTTCTGTACATGCCCTTGTTTGTGAATAATATGTGACCAAACCTTCTTGTAACCTTAACCATACATACTTTTCGTGTGACCGTTCTTCAAATTAAAACTCTTGTCCGGTAAAATTTTTATTTTAAAAATATTGTGTGTGTGTTTTTTTTAGCACATCGCTTTCGCTGGAATAAAGGAGACGTTAAAGCATTCATTCAGTTTGTAGCCAAGCATGTTGATGGGTCACCTGTAAAACGAGTTTCCTCTCCTCTGCGATGTCTTTTTAGTTGTCTGACATGAAATATACTTTTAAACGTGTTGTGGTCTATGGTTTTTTTTGGTTGATGTTTTGTTGTCAAAATGATGTGTTTTTTAAATTTGTGAGTTACCGGTTTCTGCAATGTAGAATACAGCTGTCATATTCATATCATGACACTGTTGGTTTAGCTCGATCCGGAAAAAGACGAGCGAATTGGAACTAATTAAACGACGGTTGAAATCGTGGGTTTATTTTGTTTACCATTTTTCTGGTGATTTCAACTTGTGTTTAAATAGAAGGTGGAGCTCCTTGTGTCCCCCATCTGCACCCCCACCCTCCCCTCCACTTTTTCACTCCCACCACCACCACCCTTTTCTCTCTCGCCCTCTCCCCTACCATCTCCTAAGCTGTCTAACTCCTGCAATGTTTAA
The DNA here is from genome assembly GCA_036898135.1 of Oncomelania hupensis. NCBI lineage: Eukaryota > Metazoa > Mollusca > Gastropoda > Littorinimorpha > Pomatiopsidae > Oncomelania > Oncomelania hupensis. The sequence continues at coordinate 1,046,654 of JBAHVR010000392.1, read as the reverse complement.
AAGGGATCATATTCATTCATAGCACATTGGTTACCTGGAATGATTGGGACCTTATTGAATTAAACGATTTGTCATTGTTTACGATTGCATTGATAATATTTTTGTGTTTCTTTTTTAAAAAATTTATTTCTCCTTTCCCATTCTGTTTGTATGTACATTATTATTCATGGCGACAAAATTGAGACGATTTTTGTGAGAAGTCTGCGAGTGATTAATTCAATAAATATTTTGATAATATATAAACCATGTTTTGTGTTTCTTTGTTTGTATTTTTTAATTTAGGGTGGTGGTAATGGTGGTTAAATGCTCTCTCTCTCTCCCCCTCATTTCTCTCTCTTTCTATCTCTTTCTGCCTCTCTCTTCTTTTTCTTCTTCTTCACCCTCCGTGGGGGTGCCGGTGGTTTCTGTATAAATAGTATCCCCACTTTCTGGAAATTCAGGGCGTAAAATTGCCACTGTCGCTCCTTGTTCTCCTTTGTTCTTTCTCATTCCTACTCTGTTCTATCAATCCACTATACTATCTTATTTGCTAGATCATTTTTGCTACCATTTTTCTTGAAAACTCTTCCAAAACTCCTCATTTTTGTATGAGGTCTGTTGAGTCAGCTTGGGAATATTGGACGCTTTCTGCCTAAGGGTCACTAGGGCTTCCAATGATATTATTATTTAGCAATGTAGGCATTTTATATGTATGTGTTTTGTTGATATTTTATTATGCATGTTTATATTCTATTTTGTTTTTTGTAAACGGGGGTTCGATAAATTAGTATAGCCTCGGCGTCCCCTGCGTGGGATTCTTTTATTGGAAAGTGACCGGCTGGTGGAGCGTCATCAGTGCTACCACTAGGGTTGTTTCAGCAGATATCTTATACGAATCGGGGGTGAGTCCTCTTTTAACGAAGTTGTGGTCCTGATTTTGTAGTCCTGATTCTTCTTCTTCTTCTTCTTCTTCTTCTTCTTCTTCTTCTTCTTCTTCTTCTTCTTTTCCTCCTCCTTTCCTCCTATTCCTATTTTCCTATTCTATCCCGTAACTCGAAAGTCGTTGGGGGCACCACAGAATGATCGTTTAACCAGCTCGTACTCCATCTTTCTCTGGCCTCAGCAAACCTCATGGCTTCGCACAGTGTCAAGCCAGTCCATTCTCAAATGTTGTCGTCCAACCTCTTTTTCTGTCTTCCTCTTCTTCTGCCTCCGTGATGGTCTGTCGGACTTCGTTTCCTCCTATATGTATTCTGAATTTTCCGTTTGTATTTCCTAGTCCTGGTCTTTATCAATCCCCCCTAGATTTATTTCTGTTTGCTCTTCTTTCTCTTTCCCCTTCCACTGTAGCTGTTGCTACTACTTCTGACACCTCCTTCCCCTCCCCCGGCTTCGCCACTCCGTGGATACCGGGCGATATTTTAGTATAAATAGTTCCCCCACTTTGGGGAAATTTAGTTCCCTCCCTCTCCGAACTCAAGGGGGAGCTGAAAGCCGCCACCAAAGCTGCCAGGGACAGATTTATGAGGCGCTATTGTAGAAGGAAAGGCTTCATCTTCTCTCCTACTGGCCACAGCCTTGTCCAGCCCCTCCCACGCAGAAATCAACGACTGCTTGGAAGAATCCGCACCATATCAACATATACACGCTTCAGCCCGATTTGCTGTCCATGTGGAGAACCCTTCTGCTGGCAACACTTTCTCGGGGGATGCCTGCCACTTGCCTCCACCTGCTCCCCCCCTGCGAGAATACGCAAAAGCCCATGGACTTCAAGCCTCAGACTTCCTACTTCCCCATACCACACTTGGGCTGGCTCCCCAGAGAATACTATCAGACACAATCCTCAAATCTCCCTGGGGCAAACTCTTTTAGATCCACTGCACTAGCGTCTACTAACCTAAGACGAACCTATTCTCATGGTCATCATATGCCTGATATCCGTTACTGATCACAACCATCTTACACTAAATGACACATGCCCCTAGTCGACCCTCCGAGTCCTAGGTCCAGGCCCATGTATCCGACCAACCATCTTAAGTGTAAAACCTTCAGTTGACCAAATAGGTCCTGGGTTTATCGACACATACTGACGTACTCACCTTATAATGTGTACCTCCCAGTTGACCTTCTAGGTCCTGGGACACACCTCTAGGGACTGAGAAAATAACCATAAAAAGTGTGTATCCAGTTGACCCACCGGGTCCTGGCACACGATCACAAGGACTGACAACCCATGACAAGACACGACAGGTACCCCAGTTGACCTCATGGCCCTGAAGGTGTACTCCCAAAGCTATCTGTCTAGCTAATCCCGATGACTACCCACCCTATGACGTGTATCCTCAGTAGACCTTTTGGTACTGATAGATCACTTATGGACTGACAACTAAGTATACTGCCGGCGCCATATTGGCACTAACAGTGCACCTATTACTACAGATATGCAAACCAGTCTCTTGGGATCGTAATGGGCCTGGCCCAGACGACACCCGACTGCGTTGCACCCCATGAGACCTGGCCTCCGGGGGTTCTCTTTATAGTTATAAATCTATAACTTAGTAGTCACAGGCTGCATATGCCATCACACAGAACTAAAAAAAATGGAGAGGTAGACCTGGTCTCACCCATTACTCACCAAGTGCCAAAATTCGGCCTGGCCGATTGGCAACTAACTAAGAGCTACAACAAAATGGAGGCTTCCCCCCTCCCCCCTGCAAGTTATTATTGCAAGTGCCAAGCACACTTGCCATTTTATGTGGCGGGACTTGGTCCCACGCATTGTAAAGGGGATAAAATACCCATGTACATATAACCTGAGGGTCTCAAAAACCCTGCCAGTGGTTACACCATAGGAAACCTAATGCCGCTGCCCGGCGAATTGTAAAAATCACTCCTCTGGAGTAAATAGCCAATGAATGACAGTGAACGAATGTCAGATGGATGACAGTAGGAGTGTTTTTTCTTCTCTTTTTATCCTCCCTTGCCTTACCCAGCTTTTAACAACACCTCCCCTCCCCCCACCCCCCCCAAACCAGACCTGGTCTGGTTTTTTATCATAAGTGGTGCCAACACCACATTTTTATTGTCCTTAACTTTTTTAATATAGGACGTAAAGCTTCGCTTCTGCTGGAAATTTAGTGCTTTAAGTTTCCTATTTTCTATCACTCCATGTATTTCTGCTTTAGCTTTTCTTTTCTGTTGTTTACAGTATTACTCTTTCAATATGTCAGTCGTCAGTCACCTACCTTTTTTTTTTAAATTGAAAACTCTCCCCAAAATCATCATTTGTGTAGGGGGTCTGTTGGATCAGCTTGGGGAATATTGGACGCTTTCTGCCAAATGGTCTATGGTATTATTATTTAGCACTGTAGGCATTTTATATGTATATGTTTTGTAAATATTTTATAGTGACGTTAATATTATATTTTGCTTTTGTAAACGGGGCTTCGATAAATTAGAGTAGAGTGTTACGTTGAAACGTGAACGAAAGTATGTCGGAAGCGTGTACGATAGATCTAATCGTTTCGATTTGCAAAGTATTCAATAATGGTGTTTATTTACCTTTGATTTGAGTTTGCATTGTTGTTAGGAGAGGCTTTGTATAACGTTGATAATTTGCGTTAGTCGATATTATTTGAGAATCTTCTGGATATGCGTGTTTACTCTTGATAGAAATTTCCGGATGGATATCGAAGGTCGTGAATGTTCCCGGAAGTAGAGAAAATGTGAATGACGTAAGTCAGTGATGACGATCTTTAGTTCGATTGGTGGCAGTGCGTCATTTCTACCACGTACCAAATCGTTCCAGAAAAGAGAGAGGTTATTTAATCGTGAGCCGAGTCGCTGTACAGAGAGTAAAGTTGTTGATAGTGATTTGGAAAGTTGCTGTGAAAGTTGTTGAGTTGAATTGAGAATTGTATGCAGTTGTTGATGTGTGCTGAATAAAAGCGGAAAACTTCATACGTGGACTTTGTGACTTGTATGCTGATTGAGCAGGCTGTGTGAATAAACGAATCTGAGTTACACCTTATCAGGACTTCAGCATCGGGGCTGAATCAAATACTGATAAAGAAAAACACCATCATCAAACGGAGTGTAACATTTTGGGGGTCAAGCCGCGATTCACGCCATAGCCAAGGGTTCAACTGCTACAACAAGCGAGTCAACGTTACGAGAAGCAGTCATCGAGGGTAGCCGCCAACGAGTTGCGTCGAGAGGGGCCAACATACTGGGACTACATCACCGATAGGTTCGGGTTGACTGCAAGGGCGTGTAGTCGCCGAAGAGTTGCTTCGTGAGCGAACAACAGAGCGGGACTACGTGGCTGCCGTAAGACTACGTCGAGGGACAGTCTCGGAGCTACATCGCCAGTAGTAGAGAGAGCGACGAGCGGACGTCGCGTCTACTTCAGCACAGGAGCGTATACATCAACACCAGCGTGGTGCAGCGTCGCATACGACGAGGACAGCGGGGCCTGCGTCAGCGAAAGCGACTAGTGACAAGCATCAGCGCTACTGCAGAGAGCGTGCTGTTCTAGAACAGTCTAGAAAGGTACAGCACAGTCAAGAACATTCAAGAAAAAGAACTCTACAGTCAAGAACTTTCTAGAAAAAGAACTTTCCAGAAAAGAACTTTCCAAAAGCATCAAGATGGCTGACTTCTGGCAGAAAGGGGTTGAACTGAATCTAAAAGGCAAGCAGCTGACGGAGTACGTCAAGTCTCAGGAGAGAATACGAGAAAGAGAATTGGAAGAGAAGCGTCTAGAAAAAGAACTAGAACTAGAACAGAAGCGTCTAGAAATTGAACAGCAGCGGCAAGAAAAAGAAGAGCAACGACGTCGTGAAGAAAGAGAAACAGAGGAGCAGCGACGTCGTGAAGACAGAGAATTTGAACTGAAGCGTCTGGAAATTGAACAGCAGCAGCAAGAAAGAGATCGTCAGTACCAGCTAGAGTTGGCGCGTATCCAGAACAATCAGCATGCGCCACAAGTCACCAACGACCATACGGCTCCAAAATTGCCAGCTTTCGTCGACGGGAAGGACCAGATCGACAGCTATCTGGCGAGATTCGAAAGGTTCGCCGAAAGCTCCAATTGGCAACCTCGAGACTGGGCGATTCGACTGAGTGCACTTCTGACGGGGCAAGCTCTCGAAGTTTACACCAGACTGTCGAACGATGACGCCAAAAACTACGACGTCTTGAAAGAGGCCCTGTTGCAGTGCTACAACTTTACAGAGAAGGGCTACCGTAAACGCTTCCGTGAATGCCGGCCTAAGTCAGACGAGACGCCAAAGCAGTTTGTGGAGCGCCTGTCGTCATATCTACACAAGTGGGTGGAGTTATCAGGCGAAATGAAGTCTTACGACAGTCTCCATGACCTGATTGTGAAAGAACAATTTCTCAATGCCTGTCACAAGGACCTAGCGACCCACTTAGAAGAACAAAAGCTGCAGACGCTTAAAGATGTGACTGAGGCTGCTGAAAGATATCTCATCGCTCATGGGAAAACCCTGGGGCCACCCAGCGCGACGAAACATTTTCAGAAGACTGGAAACCATGTGAACCAGATCCAAGGGAGCCAGACGAGCCAGAGACAGACGGACTCCACGCCTCCTCCCAGGGAAGGGCATTCAAGAGGCTGTTTCACTTGCAACGCTACAGACCACAGAGCTGCTAACTGTCCTCAAAACAAAAGTAGCGGACAGCGGAGCAGTACGGACAATTCAGCGGCGGGCAACCGGCAGAGGCGGTTCTCCAATCAACGGCAAACCAGTAGATCTGACCATCAAGTGTGCGGCGGGAGCGTCATTCTTCCGAGTGAGACCAAGCGCACAGCTACTCCTGCGGACGTGCAAGAGTGCATGACCGATGGCCAACTTCTCCTTGCCAACGGGAAATCCATCCCCGTCGTCGCCAGCGCAGCTGTGACCGTACAGAACATGCCTGTTTCAAAGGGACGCGTCGGAAATCATGAAGTGACTGTTTTAAGAGACTCTGGCTGCAGTGGGGTCATCGTCAAAGAAGACCTAATCGCTAAAGAACAGTTCACTGGCGATTCTAAATGGACACTTATGGCCGACAGCAAATGTGTGAGAGCGCCAGTTGCAAAGATTCAAGTCAACACCCCTTTCTACGTAGGCGAAGTCGAAGCGGTTTGCCTGAAGAAGCCGCTATACGATTTGATGATCGGGAATATCGACGGCGCGAGACGACCCGACGACCCCGATTCAGAATGGAGTCCTGCCTCAACCCAACATGTCGAAGTTGTGGAGGAGGATCCATAGCCATTTCCCGATGGAGACCTTTCAGAGCTGCTACGGGACAATGTGGTTACTCCGGCTCAGCCCTGCCGACCAGAGATCGTCGGTGCCGTTACAACCAGGGCCCAGGCCAAGAGAGACAAGACGTCTACGCCACTGAAGGTCGCCGACAACTCCAAAGCTGCCATCGTGGACAGAGATAAGCTGATCCAGCTCCAGGAAGCTGATAGCACTTTAAACAAGTACAGGAACCGCCAAGACCACGTGACCAAAGGCAGTGGTACGGTCTATTTTGAGGTGAAGGCCAAGATCCTGTACCGAATCTTCCAGCACCCGAGGGTCAACGGAGGGAAACCACTACGTCAAGTCTTGGTACCGTTACCCCTAAGGCGCCAGGTGATGGAAGTAGCGCATGACTCAATCATGAGAGGTCACCTGGGTATCAAGAAGACGTCGGATAGAATCCAGGCGGTGTTCTACTGGCCAGGACTTCATGCGGACGTCAGCCGTTTCTGCCGATCATGTGACATTTGCCAGAAGACCATACCTCGAGGAAGGGTCCCGAAAGTGCCTATGCAGAGGATGCCTCTGATCGACCGACCTTTCAAGAGGGTGGCCTTAGACTTAATCGGTAACATAAGACCTCCGAGTGAAGAAGGTCATCGATGGGTACTGACTTTAGTGGACTATGCGACTCGGTACCCAGAAGCAGTGCCTCTGAAGAAGATTGACACTGAGACTGTTGCAGAGGCGCTGGTGGACATGTTTAGCAGACTTGGAGTGCCTGAAGAGATTCTGACAGACCTCGGGACGCAGTTCGTCTCTGACTGCATGAAGGAGGTCAATAGACTGCTGAGCATCCGGCATTTGACTACGACACCCTACCATCCAATGTGCAACGGGCTTGTCGAAAAGTTCAATGCTACGCTGAAGTCCACCCTGAAGAAACTGTGCAGCGAGCAGCCCAGACAATGGCATCGCTACATCAACGCCTTACTTTTCGCCTACAGAGAAGTACCGCAGGAGTCCACCGGCTTTTCTCCGTTTGAGCTGCTGTACGGAAGAACCATCCGAGGGCCGATGCACATCCTAAAAGAACTGTGGACGAAGGAAGTGGACACCCCAGAGGTGAAGAACAGTTACCAGTACGTGTTTGAGCTACGAGAGAAGCTGGAGCAGACTCTCGAGATAGCCAGAGAAAACCTGAAGAAGTCCCAGGACTGTGGAAAGCACTACTATGATCGCAGGGCTGTGAACAGGAAGTTCAAACCTGGCAACAAAGTGCTGGTGCTGCTACCTACCGACCACAATAAGTTGCTGATGCAGTGGAAAGGCCCGTACGAAGTGGAGACCGTGGTGGGGATCAACGACTATAAGGTGAAGGTCGGCCAGCATTCTAAGATATACCACGCCAACCTCCTTAAGCTGTACGTGGAAAGGCCATCAGAGACTGTGCACGCAGCTACAGCAGCTGTGACCGACGACAGCTTTGACAGCGAAGAACTGTTGGAACTTGGAGACTTCCACAGCAAAGAAGGCATCGATGACGTTAAGCTAGGACCAGGCTTGACGGAAGGTCAAAAGTTGGAGCTCAAGGACCTTATGGGCGAATCTCCCCATAGCTTCAGTGATGTCCCAGGCTCTACGACTTTGGTCGAACATGAAGTCCACACCCAGACCTGGAAGGAGCATCTGCAGACCTTGAGGGAGCAGTTCCACCGTCCCGCAGAAGCCAACCCGACCGTGAGACCCAGCGAATGCATTCTGGGAGCTGACAACTGCGTCGGACATCCGACGGAAGAGGAAGACAACGGAGGACGCACTGATTCCAGGGAAGCCCACGTGATCATCGTCTTTGACCCTGGGCCGATGACGACTGCAACTGACGAGGGCGTCGTTTCCTTGCGAATGAAAGAACATTGACTGTGTGGACGAACTAAGAATATTGGTAATGACAGACTTGAAAATGAAAAACGTTGACTGGGTAAATGATCTGTGAACATTGACTGTATCCAGAAAGACTTGCAGATGAGAAACTTTGACTCTGTGTGAATGAACTGTGAACATTGACAATATCCAGACGGATTTGAAGATGAAAACCATTGACTCTGTGTGAATGAACTGAGAACGTTGATAGTGTTCAGACAGACTGAAATAAGTTTTAATTCTGAATTTTGTTTGTGCATTACGTTTCAACGTTGTTGAAAGAAATTAGGTAAATTTCTTCTTGAGTGGGGGGTTATGTTACGTTGAAACGTGAACGAAAGTATGTCGGAAGCGTGTACGATAGATCTAATCGTTTCGATTTGCAAAGTATTCAATAATGGTGTTTATTTACCTTTGATTTGAGTTTGCATTGTTGTTAGGAGAGGCTTTGTATAACGTTGATAATTTGCGTTAGTCGATATTATTTGAGAATCTTCTGGATATGCGTGTTTACTCTTGATAGAAATTTCCGGATGGATATCGAAGGTCGTGAATGTTCCCGGAAGTAGAGAAAATGTGAATGACGTAAGTCAGTGATGACGATCTTTAGTTCGATTGGTGGCAGTGCGTCATTTCTACCACGTACCAAATCGTTCCAGAAAAGAGAGAGGTTATTTAATCGTGAGCCGAGTCGCTGTACAGAGAGTAAAGTTGTTGATAGTGATTTGGAAAGTTGCTGTGAAAGTTGTTGAGTTGAATTGAGAATTGTATGCAGTTGTTGATGTGTGCTGAATAAAAGCGGAAAACTTCATACGTGGACTTTGTGACTTGTATGCTGATTGAGCAGGCTGTGTGAATAAACGAATCTGAGTTACACCTTATCAGGACTTCAGCATCGGGGCTGAATCAAATACTGATAAAGAAAAACACCATCATCAAACGGAGTGTAACATAGAGCCTTAGCGTCTTTGCATGGGAATGCATTTATTGTAAAGTGACCGGCTGGTGGAGTGCCTTCAGTGTAACAAATATGGTTGTCTAGCAGATCTTTTATATGGAAGAGGGGTGAGCCCTCTTTCAAACAATCTTCACAACGATGAAGGTGGTAGTCAACAAGAAGAAGAACCAAGTTGTGGTCCTGACTCGCTCTTTGCAATCCGATGTACCCTACAATGACTAACTACTTCTGACCACCAAACTGCACAAAGAATGAAAGCAGGCGTACAACACACCCAAGTCCACCCAGTTGCGAATGGGTTGCCGTTCTCCATTTAGAACCGTTTAAAGGAATAAGGTATCCTATCCTATTTTATTCCATAACTCAGAGGTCTTTGGGGCACTACAGGAGATCTTTTAACCAGCGTACTCCATCTTTCTCTGTCCTCAGCAACCCTCATGGCTTTGCTCAGTGTCAAGCCAGTCCATTCTCGAATGTCCCCCCCCCCCCCCACCTCTTTTTCTGTCTGGAAGATTGAGATTGTGCATTGTGAATTAGTGTACATTGGTACAGATCACCGCGTGTGATGAAAAAGGCGCATATTTTATTTAGCAGCGATTACAGTAGTAGGAAAGGAATCACAGTAGAACGGTGCAAGGGAAGCAACTGTAGTTTTAATCTCCGGAAGCAACCACCTGCATGACGTCAGTATTCTATGGGAAAGGTAAATCGAAGAACAACAAACCAGCTAAAGGAGTTTCCAAAGCTTCAAAGGTGAGTCAGTAGTGATGCTTTGTTTTAACGTGTTTGACTCATGTAGGTAATGTAGTCTGCTATATATTCGACAGCAGCATGCCGGTGCCTGTTAATCGGGTTTGTTGCATGGTTTGTGTACATGTCGAACGTTTTATATTTCCCAGCTCAGCTGATGCAGACTAAACTAAAGACTGTCACACTGTGGACTAAAGACAGGTGAAACGAGTTATTGATTTTCTTGCCAAGTAGTGTAGTTGACAACTCTAGCTGAATGTTTCGAGCCAATGTACATTATTGATTTTTTAGCAGTACATTACCAACAACTTATGGCAGGTTTTTTTGAGGTGGATACTAGAATGCTGACAGTAAATTACTAAATTTATATATGACTATTTCTATCAGAAGTAGTTCGACTGGTGCTGTATTAAGCCTATTACTATTAGTTTTCTGACGGGCCTCTCCGACAAAGACCACAAAATCATGGTCAGGGATCTATATTTAATTAAATAATCATGTTGATTGTTCTTGTTAATTTCATTTAACATATTCACCGAAATGGTTTTAGACTATGGTCAGTAATCAATTTGATTTGATATAATATGGCATGGCGCAGGTCACACAAAACAAGTAGCATTATCTATGCATTAAAAATTGTACTTATTTTTGAACTTATTGTTGGATCATTTGGTACTACTGTCATTATTATCATATCTGATAATTTCAAATATTAGTAGTTATTATGTTCTGGTAGAAGTATACTGTATAGTGTGTAGCAGTGATGTGTTCTTTTTACCAGGCAAATTACAAAGTAATAAAATGGTTACTCAGTGTTTCAGTGTTTGTTATTGTTTCTGTGTCAGTTCTGTTGTCATTTAAAATATATTATTTCTTATTACAAATGTCTTTCTACAGAGATGTCGGGGTGTACAATGACATAGTCTTTGAAGGTCAGGACATCTAAGTCTTTCTAAGGCAGAGTATGCAAGACCAGACATTCAGCGCATTGGAAACGAGTGAAACAAAAAACTCATACAATGGATGTGATGGCGCGCAATTACCTGCAGGCTGACGAGGACATCAAAAGACTTTATGGAGGACCCAGGGTGAACGTCAAAAAGCAAAAACTGTTGCGCAATATTCTCATCATTTTCTTATTTATTGTTCTGGTAAGTGATCTTGATTTGTTTTGAAATCAAGTTCAGATTTAATATTGAATTTGAATTTCCTTGTACAATGAAGAGAATTATTATATGTATCTTCTATAATATTTTATTTTGTTGAATGTACTGTATCCGGAAGAAATGCATTCATAATCATAGTATAATTGTTGAATAAACTAGTCATCCGTTAATCTTGTAACCATCTGTGGATCATTCGGTCTGGAAGAAAGTTTTAGAATTTCCTGTACCATTGGATGTAGTCATGACTGTCTTTACACAATCTTGTTAAATTGTCATTGAGTAACTTTGGTTTTGAATATATATGTACTGTTGTATTGTGAGTAGCCAGCTAACAATACATTGAGAGATGATGATTCTACTGTTGTATTTTGTTCCATGAGTAGCTAGCTAAATATAGTGAAAATATGTCAAGAAATGTATACATGTATTAATAGGAAAATGTATTTCTTGAGTGCTGTGATTGTGTTTCCTTTTCATAACTAACCTTGCTGATATTTTGTTTTATTCTCTCATTGTGCATTAGGTGGGTGGCTTGGCAATCCTTGGTATTGGCATTTGGACATTGGAAGCTGAGTACGGCAGTAAGCAGTTGTCTAAACTGATTGATGGCGACCTGTACAAGATTGACTCCTATCTCATGATTGTCACTGGCAGCGCTATCATCGCCATCACTCTCCTGGGATTCTGTGGTGTCATGACCAGGATAAAATGCATGATGGGCTTGGTGAGTGCACTGTTAAACTCTGTGTTTGTGTGTGTATGTGTGTGTGTGTGTATAAAAATAAGTATGTGAGCTCTAATTTTAGGTTATAAAAATGTTTTGGATACAAAACATTTCCCTGCATTTCTTATCTTTGATCCTTAATTTTTTATTTTTTTTGCCAGGGCTGCATCTATTGCCAAATGTTGCATTTGTATGCATTCTAATGATGATGGATAAAAAATGTTTTAGGCTATTAGCAAAAGCTTACTATGAACTCCCAGCTTTTTGTTATTGTCTACGACCCCAAAGCTCTCCCTGAACTATTCTCAGCATTCTTCATCAACAAAATTGACCGCCTCCGCTCTGGCCTTGATCAAACGCCCTTCACTCCATCACCCCCTCACTCACTTTTCTCTGGATCTCCACTAACAATGTTCCAACCTGTCTCCGTCGAGCACATCAAGAAAACTCACCAAAACATGACCTTGAAAACCTGTGAACTTGACCCTCTGCCCGCGTGTCTCCTCTCAAAAATCATTGACAAAATCCTTCCTCACATCGCTGCAGTCATCAACTCTTCTTTGGCTTCCGGCATCTTTCCTCATACATACAAGTCAGCTATTGTCCGCCCCCTTCTCAAAAAGCCCAGTCTTGATCATAACGATCTCAAAAACTACAGGCCTGTATCAAACCTCAGCTTCCTCTCAAAACTCCTTGAACGCCTTGCCCTCGAACAGCTTAACCAACATCTCTCCCTCCATTCTCTTCTACCTCCCAATCAGTCTGCGTACCGCCCATTACATAGTACCGAAACTGCCCTTCTGCGCATGACGTCAGATCTTCGCAATGCAACAGACAATGGTGAAATATCGGCCCTTGTCTTACTAGACCTATCGGCTGTGTTCGACACGATCGACCACCAAATTCTACTACGTCGCCTCCATGACATCTTTGGCATCCAAGACACCGCGTTGGCCTAGTTAGAATCATATTTAACTGACAGGACTCAAACCGTTGTTACAAACTCCACTTCTTCTCAGCCAGCAACCGTCTCCTGTGGAGTACCCCAGGGCTCAGTCCTTGGTCCAGTGCTCTTCACCCTCTACACTCAGCCCATTTCACAAATAATTAACCGCCACAACCTCCAGCATCAGTCATTTGCTGACGACACCCAACTTCACTCCAGCTCAAAACCAAACGGTGTTGACAATATGCTGTCCTCCATCTCCACCTGCATCTCCGATCTTAAGAACTGGATGACAGAAAACAAGTTAAAACTAAACAGCAACAAAACAGAAGCACTTCTGACTAGTACTCAACACAAACTCTCTACCATTGCCACATCCTCCCTTGACCTTGAAGACACTTCAATACCCTTCTCTGACCAAGTAAAAAGTTTGGGAGTCATCCTCGATTCCACCCTTTCCATGAAACCTCAGATCTCATCTTTGACCAAAACCTGCTACTTCCACCTCCGGCAAATTTCTTCAGTCCGCCACTTCCTGACCCATGAAACCTGCACCAAACTCATCGTCTCTCTGATCTTTTCCAGACTTGACTACTGCAACTCCCTTCTTGCCTATTCTCCGTCTAAGCACATCCACCCTCTTCAACGGGTCCAAAACAACGCTGCCCGCCTGATCCTCAACAAAAGAAAGACTGACCACGTAACTCCTCTCCTCCATTCTTTTCACTGGTTACCCATTGAAGAGCGAATCAACTACAAACTGTGCTGCCTCTGTCATAAATGCCTTTCAAACTCTGCCCCTGCCTATCTCAGCCAATGTCTTCACCTCTACACCCCGTCTCGCTCCCTCCGATCTGCTGCCGACACACGGTTGTGCAGAATTCCTTGAACCAAACTTACCAACGCTGGCGAAAGAGCCTTCACGTACACCGGCCCTTCAGCATGGAACAATCTTCCCCTCGAACTCCGATCGCTCTCATCTCACCCCGCCTTCAAGACCCAGCTTAAGACACACATTTTTCGCAAATGTTACTCCTTACTGAACTAGTCATTTCCAAGAGCACTCTGTAGACTATTAACATGTGTCCAGTTGATGTACTGTCGTTTGTTCTGTGTGTGCTCTTTTTCTTCGCGCCATGAACTTTGTTGGAAATGTGCGCAATATAAATCCCATTATTATTATTATTATTATTATTTTATTATTGTTTTAAAAATTCTGATGTAGTGCTGCAACATGTTACGTGTTGTGAACCAAATCATTATTTTGGTATCAAATCTGGGATTTTCATCAAGGCAGAATTGTGACGTTGTCCATTTTCTGCTGACATTCATCATTAATTTTTAATAAAATGTTAATGTAAGATTTTTTTCTCCTTCCCCCACACTCCTACGTCTTTCACTGTCTGTCCTCTCCATCTTATTACAATTTATTTGATTTTTTCGTCTCATTTCAGCATCTAGGCCTGCTGGCTTTTATGTCAGTGATGCTGTTCGTTGCTGGGATTCTTGGATATGTACTGATGAGTGAGGTAAACAAAACAATTAATTTCTTTTTGCATTCCAGTATAAAATAAATCATATTTTGTTTTGTTTTTATGCTAGAAAAAGCAAGCAATAATAATTTCTGACACTCAGTGTAATTTACAGTGATAATAGTTGGGCATTGTGTGCATGTTAGGCAAAGAATTTGAATATGACACAGTGATTTTCAGACCTGTGGGTCACGTTTACATGCAACTGTTTGCAGTGATGCAAAAAATAATGACCCTTGACTTCCTTAGTGTTTTAGGAAACCTCTACATTTTTATATGATTCATGAGAAATTTTTGAAAGGCTTTTTCCAAACCGAATGTGAGTCTCTTCCCTCCCTCCCTCCCTTTCTCCCTACCTCCCTCCCCCCCCCTATTCCATTCATCCTCTTCTTCCCCCACTTCCCTCCAACTTTTTTTTTTTGTAAATAATTATCAAGCATTTTTATCATTCAGTTTTAATTGATCTCTTTCAGGATTTCAGTTGTTTCTTTGAGTTTGTTAGTGCTAAGCAGAGATCAGTTGATACTGAATGTTAAAAATGGCACTGTCATGTGTATTCCAAGACTTTTTTTTTTAATGATAAGAAGAATACATTTATGAGGACATTATTCTTTGTTCTGACTTAGGTTCTACCTTTTTTTTCCACTGCAGGCTATTTCTTCATTCTCCCTTTTTTTGGGTATTATTATTATAATTTGCATTATTATTTGATGATAGTCTTCATTCACTTTGGTTTTAACCTTGGCAGTTGGAAGAGAAGGTAAAAAAGCAGATGGAGACCATGTTGGTGGAAGAATATGGAGTCAACACCAACCTTAAGAATGGCCCCTCCAAGGCGACTGCTGCCTGGGATGAAATTCAGCAGACGGTAAGACATACTTTTCCAGGATTTTTTAAAAGACATCTGGTGGCCACTCTCTCTCTCTCTCTTTTCTTCCTTCTCTGAAGCTCTATGAGCATGAATTTTAATCATAGATATTGTACCTATGGTATATAAGACTACATCAGCAGCAGCGATCACGACCATCAGCCTGGAGATATTTAGGTGCAATACAACTCGTTCAGTTATTCATATTGAATTGATATATTTAATATTTAATCTTCCTTGTTTAAGCACTTTTCTAGCTGAAGAATATTGTTATAGTTTTTATCTTAAGTTATTTGTATTTTTATTTATTTTATCTTATTTTATTTAAATTAGCTTCTTTTGGGGGGTGGGTGATGAGGGTTGTCAAAGCTGTGCATCCATAAGTCCCAAGTTTATTATAGCATAGTTTTCACAATGACTATCATTGCCATCTTCATTAGCAGTGACAAAGCAGTTATGTTGTTATGTATTTATTTTATTTTGTGTAATGTATTTTAATTTGTGAATTAATTCATGTATTTTTATTGGTGAGTAGATTTATTTATTTGTTTATGTTTTTATTTATTTCAATCATTTTTGTGATTTATATTTCAGTTCAAATGCTGTGGGGCTTATGGAGGAGTGAACAGCACAACGTCATGGGCTTTGTACAAGACCAGCAGTCAGTGGTACAAAGGAAAATACAACAGTAAGTGAAAATATGTTGTTTACATTATCAGCGGAGTGGTTGAGTGCTGGAACGCTCAACTGGTGTGACCCTGGTTCAAACCTTGGCTGTGGTTGGACATTTGCCCGCTTGAGTCGACTTTTTGTAATGTCTCTTCATACAGCGTTGACCTCTCCCATGTTGCTACAATGGTTCATTAATTACAGAACCCGGTCATTCTGTTAGAAAGGGCAGGTATCAGGCTCAAATAAACTCTCATACATGTAGTTTGTTCAGGATCTTTCTGTTGTTTAGGGTGTAGATGCTGTGCATAAAGAAATGAGCTAAATCCTCTTTTGGACCACCTCTTTGAGTTGATTAAGCATTTTTAGCGCTGTATAAAAACAATTCATTTCGTTTCAGTTAAACGTGTCCAAGTGCAGAAATTACACAAATGTAACATTTGTTCAATATTTCAATCTCTTTCAGAACCTTCAAAATCCCTGTTATTTTGACCACTTTCAGAATAGCAATGCAACGTTTGTTGAAGCTGCTAGGTACAACAGAAACAAAATCTGAGTGGGTGACCTATGAGTGTATCTAGCATGATGCAGTGGACAATGCGGGTGATTGATCAAGCAAGGAGGACTGGACATATCAATTTGTGTTTATAGAAAGAAATTGTTGCAGTGCACTCTCATTAGTTGACAACTCTCATTATTGTTAGATGCTTTTGATACAGAGCAACAACAAACAAAAAAATCAAAAATCTTAAAAGGAATTTTCTCTCTTGTCTCATTTCTCAGACAACAGTTTGGTGCCGAAGAGTTGCTGTGACTTCTATCGTGGAAACCTGGATCACTGTACTGGGAAGATAGAAAGTGTAGGGCCCCCAAGTAAAGGGCCTCCACTGGACTTTCCCATTGAGTCGCTCAACTACACTCTCTACACAGAGGTAAGGGAATGGCTGTACAGATAAAAGGCATTTGAGTAATAAAGAACCGATAAAACTGGAATTCATAGGTTGGGCCACTATCTAAGCCAAAAATTTCAGTCTAGGTGCACAAGAGCACTTTGACAAAAACGAAACATGCACACACAAGTGGATAAAAAAATGTGCTAGCTGCTAAATGAAATACTCAGAATTAATATAAAGCAAATCTGTATTACAAAATATAAATGAACACTGCTACTTTTTGACTCGCATGCATAGCAGTGAGAGTCTATATACTCACCACCCCTCCCCCATCACACACACACATACACACACCCACCCACACAAATACAATGCTGTTTGATATGAGTCCTAAATAATCCAAAAATGACGTTTAAAAAATGTCCGTCCGTCTGTCTTTCAGTGCAAGAATTGCAAGTGGGTTAATATCTCAGAACCTATTTCAACTGTCACAATCAAACTTGTTAAGATAGTGTATACCCATGTGATGTCATAAATAATCATTGAATGAATGACTTCACTTCAAGGTCAAGGGTCAACAAATGTTAGTCAAACAATGACAATTTTTCACAAAATTTAACTTTTTTTTTCTAGGTTATTAATATTAAACTTATGGTTCTTTGATGTATGATAGATATCAATGAGACACACATATTTTACAAATTTGGACAATCTCACTCGAAGATAAAGGTCACTGGAGCTGTCAGTATAGGTATTTTTAAGTGACCTTGACCCTAAACTACTAGAGATATAAAGTCCAAACATGTTGTATTTAGATTTGATAGATTGATCTTTCATGTATGATCGTTTTTGCATTGATCTTCAAGGTCACAGTCATTTTAGGCCAAAAACATTCAAAAAATAGGTCAGTATATTGTAGTATGGTTGTTTATTTAACTTATAGTATGCAACAACATCGGGTTATTTGATCAGACATGCATGAGAGGTCATATGAGGACCAAGGTCATCCCACAGTCAAGGTCACTGAAGGTCAAAGTCATTCAAAGGTCACCATTTTGGGGGAGGTGGGGGGGAGCATAATACAGCTTTTGCTATAGTTTATGTGATAGTACATGAGTGTATTTGGAGCTGGAGGTGAAGGTCATCTCAAGGTCAAGAGCATAGAAAGATCAAAGTCGGTATATTACTTTGCATTTTAATGCCACTGTTTCATTTTGTTTTTTCTGGGCATTCATTTTCATGTTATATATTGTGAGTTCCATAAGGAGCATGTCAGTCATATTGGCTTTGCCCTTCTAGTTTTGTTGGGCATTGGCATTAATTGCACCAACTTCATCACAATGGCTAAAACGAAAATGTCTGTGTGCAGCTAGCATGTGAAAGCTATTCTTTACCAGATTGGCAAAGCATGTGTGCTTGCTTATTCTCACACAATATTCCTATTCTACGGTTTGTTACAGGGGTGTTACGACAAACTGGAGACTTACTTACAGTACACTGGCGTAGTTATTGGAACGTGTGCCATCGTTGTAGGAGTGTTCATGGTATGTGGATATATTCTTCTCACTTTTCTGAGCATTGCTTAACATTATAAGTAGGCTGTGTCTCTTTACTACAGAACTATATGATCCTGGTTAGCATTGTAGCCTATAATATAGGATTGTGAAGAGATAGGACAACAAAACACCTGTGTATATTTTTCAAGTAAAGCCAAGGACTGATACAAACAGTTGTATAAGTTTGATGTTGGTGGGAGGGAGGGGGAGGAGTAGGGAGAATGGGCTGAAGGGGAGGAGAGAAGGGGGGAGATGGGGTGAGGGTGGTTTGGTGGAACGAACAGTTTAGTCAAACAACAGATGACAACAGTACATTGAGAAGTATTTTTGCTGTGATAGGAAGTAAGGATGGGAGTATGCAGAGAGGTGTTTTCCGAACAACAGCATTCTCTATGAGGGCACACATTATTTAGTTTTAAACTAATTTTAAAAGAAGTAAATCTGTTGAAGAAAGTTCATCAGCATAATTGGCCTATTTTTTACTCAGTCACAATGACGGTCCGCTTTTTTTATTTCTCGTTTTTATTTTAAGATACTTGAAGCTCTGTGGGTTCGGGCAAATAGAATAGACCCAACGTTTCCCGGCGTGTCGTAAGAGGCGACTAACAGGGGTGATGTTAGCACGGCATCACTGGGCGAAAGTCTTCTACACAGAAGTCACCGGCCAGGGCGGAGGAACCTCACGTTACTACAGGTTCAACGACCACGTGCTCAGGGCCAAGGCGAGCCACACTGTATTCGTGGATTTCGGCTGTGGCCAACAGCCTGGAGAGGATTGGGCCCTGCCAGGTCTTTTTTGCCCAAGACACACTACATGATGACACAATCCACTAATTCCATACCGGATCGGTCGTCGCCCGGGCCGTCACCCGGCACAAGGACCGCGCCTTCCGTTGGCCACCAGGACGGAGGTGTTAAGTATGCTACTGATGGACAATATAGCAAGATCCGCACGAGAAACAACATCGTCATAGGAACCTGGAACGTCAGGACCCTAACTGCGGAAGGAAAATTAGAAGAACTGGCCCACGAGCTGGACCACTATCGATGGAACGTTCTAGGTATCAGCGAACTGCGCTGGAAAGGCCTAGGTGAAACAACGACTGACAAAGGCCACAAGCTCTATTTCAGCGGTAGAGATGACAGGCACGAACACGGCGTTGGATTCTTGGTCCACAAGAACATTCTAGCCACTGTCATGGGTTGCCGCCCAGTCTCCAGTAGACTCATTACCATCCGTCTGAGAGCAACCCCTTTCAACATTACCATCATCCAGGCCTATGCCCCAACATCAGACTATGAAGACAGCGAAGTGGAGGATTTTTATGAAAATATACAGGCGGTCCTTGACCAAGTGCCGAAGAAGGACATAGTCATAGTGCAAGGCGACTGGAATGCCAAGGTTGGCCAAGATGCGCACCGCAACTGGGGAGACACATGCGGACCCCACTGCAACAACGAGACAAATGACAGGGGTCTGAGGCTATTGGAGTTTGCCAGATACAACAATCTGGTACTGGCAAACACGCTTGGTCTCCACAAAAAATCCAGACGATGGACATGGCACAGTCCCGGCGGGGAACATCACAACCAGATCGACTACATCATGGTCAAGAAACGCTTCAGATCAAGCATCAACATTGGCAGGACACGCACTTTTCCAGGAGCAGACATTGGAAGTGACCACGATCTCGTGATGATGTCTTTCCGGCTCCATTTGAAGAGAGTAAATACAGCAAAGTGCACTAGGCTGAAGTTCGACCTGGACAAACTGCAAGACCCGGAGGTGGCAAAAATATTTCAGGCCACAATTGGAGGGAAATTTGCACCACTGCTTATTTTGGGGGCAGGCGAAGTAGATGTCAACACCATGACCAATACCTTCAACTCAGCTGTAACAGATGCCGCCACTGAGATCCTTGGCAAGCACCGACCAAAGAAGAAGCCGTGGATCACACCTGAACTTTTGGATCTGTGTGATAAACGAAGAGAGTTAAAAAAGAAAAAGAACACCTCACAGGGAGCTGATGTCTACCGAAAAATCAACAATGACATCCGAAAAGGCATGCGCACAGCAAAGGAGAACTGGATAGAAGATCAATGCCAGGAAATAGAGAACAATCTGAACAAGAACAACAGCAAGAAGGCCTACCAGACTGTGAAGCGGCTGACAAGTGTTAAACAGCCCAACGTCTCCACTATCCAAAGCAAGTCTGGCATTTGCCTTACAGAAGAACAAGAAGTCTTGGACAGATGGACAGAGTACTGCTCTGACCTTTACAACCATACACCAAATGGAGACCCATCAGTTCTAGCATGTCCCGAGAGCAGAGAAGAAGAAGAAATCCTCCCAATTCTCCGGGAAGAAGTTGAGGCAGCAGTGCAATCGCTGAAGAAAGGGAAGTCAGCGGGAGTGGACAACATACCAGCGGAACTGCTACAAGCAGGAGGAGAAGCGATGACTGATGCTCTCACCACTATCTGTAACAAGATCTGGCAGAGTGGGGAATGGCCTACACCATGGACCCAGTCGCTTGTCATCACTCTTCCTAAAAAAGGTAACCTTCAGGAGTGTGAAAATTACCGCACCATCAGCCTCATCAGCCATCCCAGCAAGGTCCTCCTGAAAATAATACTCAACAGGTTGAAACTACAAGCTGAACAAATCATAGCTGAAGAACAAGCAGGATTCATGGCAGGGCGAAGTACCACTGAACAGATTTTCAACCTCAGAATAATCTGTGAGAAATACCTACAGCACCAACAACATCTATATCATGTGTTCATAGACTTCAAGAAGGCATTTGACCGAGTCTGGCATGCAGCTCTATGGGCAACCATGAAAGTGTACAACATCAGCCCTAAAATCATAGAAGTCATCAAAAGACTGTATGACAAGGCTACCAGTGCAGTCCTCCATAACAGCGTCATCGGGAACTGGTTCAGAACAACAATCGGTGTGCGTCAAGGATGCCTACTCTCTCCAACACTCTTCAACATCTTCCTAGAGCGCATCATGTCAGATGCTCTTGCAGATCACGAAGGCACAGTCAGCATAGGGGGCAGAGCAATCTCCAATCTTCGTTTTGCGGATGATATTGATGGATTGGCTGGAGAGGAACAAGAACTTGAACAGCTTGTACAGAGGCTTGACACCACCTCCAGAGCTTATGGAATGGAAATAAGTGCAGAGAAGACCAAAATGATGACCAACAACACCAATGGCATCAACACGGACATCAAAGTACAAGGCCAATCCCTCAACACAGTGCACAGCTTCAAATATTTAGGAGCCATTGTGTCAGACAATGGGTCTCGACAGGAAGTCCTCTCCAGGATCGCACAAACAACTGCTGCCCTGACAAGGTTGAAGCCCATTTGGAAAGACAGAACCATCAGTCTACATTCCAAAGTAAGACTGCTGCGATCTCTGGTCATCTCCATCTTCCTATATGCTTGCGAAGCATGGACCCTCACAGCAGATCTCCAACGAAGAATACAAAGCATGGAGATGAGGTGCTACAGAAGACTTCTGTGCATTTCCTATACCCAACACATCACCAACGTTGAAGTCCGACAGACCATCACACAAGCCATTGGACAACACGATGACCTGCTCACAGTGGTGAAGAAACGGAAACTCCGATGGTATGGCCACGTCACCAGATCATCAGGCCTTGCAAAGACCATTCTGCAAGGCACAGTGCAAGGAGGTAGAAGAAGGGGGAGACCGAAAAAGAGGTGGGAGGACAACATTCGAGAATGGACTGGTTTGACACTGAGCGAAGCCATGAGGGCTGCTGAGGACAGAGAAAGATGGAGTATGCTGGTTAAGCGATCATCTGTGGTGCCCCTACGACCTTCGGGTTATGGGACAGGATAGGATAGGATAGGACTTGAAGCTACAATAATTATTATAATCTTACAGTTTGTTTCTTTTTCAGTTTTCAGAGAGTTAAAACTGTAAGATAGTAAAGATAAACTTTATAATTAAAATAAATATAAAATATTTCTTTTAATTTTCAGCTAGTCGAATTGGCGTTGTCTATCTGCGTCTACCGCTCAATGCTTGACCGTTGAGGAAAAGATCAGCAAGTGATTTGAATTTGACAAGCTATGTGATCTGCACATGTTTGCCTTCCTGATTTGATGTCATTGGGTTTCAACATGCTTGTGTAAAAAGGAAGGATGTTATCAGCTGAATTCAAAATGCTGCTGCTGCTGCTGTTGGCAATGCAGACATCTTCGTTAAATTTGTATTTGTCACAAGTGAACCATGCTGACATCTTCAGCTTTGCCTGTGTTGCTGTTTTGCCCCAGTCAGCTTTGACTTTTTACTGGAAACATATTTAGCACGACTGCTTCTACACTGGCTTCAACGTTGCTTACAGCTGAGACTGCTGTTAACTCCTCTGTGATTCTTTCTTGCAAAACTACTGCTGATCTGTAGTGTGAACATTTATTCGTTTTTCGCTAACCAAGTCACCTAGTTGTTGTGTTTTCACTGAAGTTGATCTGGCATTTATTTCCCCTCCTCTCCCTCACCAAACCTCACCCCCTTGTTTTTTTTTATGTTGGTTATTGTTTGTTGTCGATAGTGTTGGTGTTGTTTTAGCTTATATTTTTGTTTTTCAGTTCAGAAAAGATTTTTTATGACGTATTACTAGCATTCTTCTAATTCTAGTAATAACAAATGTACTTTGTCTTTTAATATCATTGATGTTAAAAACAATTTCATACAATGATACAGCTTAACTTTATTTAAATTCTTATTAATCCTGGTGTTTCTTACTATTCTCATTAAGTTTGCTTCTGTCTAGAAGATGGTGTGGAGTCTGGAAAATAAACAATGAAATTCATGCTGCTTGGAATAATCATCAGCTAAAATAATCGGGCAATACCATCTCTTTGGTCACTTTCACTGTGAAGTGGCACAAGCTTTGTTTTACAGAGGACGATGAAAATCCTTTGGTGTTTCGATGTTTGTTCACCTTGCAGTGGCTAGTAAGTTTTTAAGGAGATGGTGAGAGAGAATTTAGTAAATAGTAACCTGGGTTTTGTTAATCTTGCTCAAATGGCACAGATTTGTAAGGATAACAGTACATTTGAGTGTGTATATATATATAATTATTTATTATTAATTTATTTATTTTGTTGACAAATCTATTCAAAATGTATACTGTGAAAGGCGTAATTTAAAAATTGGAATATGAGATGTGTGTGTCGTGTTCAGAAGTCTCTATCTTCATATTGAAAATGTTTTGGGGCTGGTATGGTTAATTGGAATAATCTGTATTATGTTGCATCGTCTTGTGTATCAGACAATGTCTGTGGTTACAGATATGCATGTTATCGCTGAATCATAAATCGATAATCAGTACAGGTTTACAATAAGTGGAAGTGGATTAATAATCACCTTGTGTACAGTATGAAGTATATAATTATTTATCATTGTGCTGTGCGGGTGTAAACTATGGTGTATAAGCTTTTCTGCGTTTGTTTCAATTGCGGGTCGAAGGGCATAAATTAATGGCAATAATTTGAGCAATTATTTCCGAGAGTTGTTATGTAACGTTCTAATAGATGCATGTAGATGTGTGAATGTGTGCATGGGCGAGTACAACTTTTTATAAAAAAAGAGACAAAAATGTGCGCTCAAGTATTTTTACGTGTGTGTTTGTGTGTCGGTCAGTCAAATATTATGTATGTAGTATTTATTCAGAGTGCTGTACATCTTTGTTCGTGCATGATTAGTGTGATCGTTGAAATATGGAGTAAATGAAAAAGTGATGGAGAAAGAGAGACAGCCAGAGAGTGAGCTTAGGGGATGATTTGAGAGAAAAGGATCTTCTTGGGTTGAGCAGCCAAAATCAATTATAGTGATTCATTTGCTGCTTTGAATTCTAGGATGAGTTTGAGTGTGTATAGAGAGGTTGGGATTCATCGAGCGCAGTGCAAAGAGACCTTGACGAAGAAGAGGGAGAGTGATTTCATGTCACACCGACACTTGGAAAGATGTGAGGCGGTTAAGAATGTAGCTTTTTAATTATAAGCCCCGTCGGATTGGAGTTACTTCAATACTTACAGTTCATTTAATTTGCTTGTATACTTCGTTTGGATGGCCTTAAGGAAGAGGGCTATATAGTTGGTTTGACTCTGTAAAATGTTGGATTTTATTTTGCTTTCAGTAATTATGGAATGGCTACAATTGAAATTTAATGTTTTAAGATATTTCATGGGTGATTGTGTACATTTTCGTTATCAGTTTGTTTCTGTACAACTTTACTGCCATGGGATTACTGAACATTCATGCTGTTATTCGTTATGGGATTACTGAACATTCATGCTGTTATTCATTTGGTATTATCTCTTACAAAATGTTGGAACTGTGATTGAAAAACAATGAAATATTTACAAATTCTCATAATTTATGATCTGATCAGAGTACCACTTGGAGGCCTATAAATTATTTTAGGTTACCTGAAATTTCACATTATTCTAATCTGAGCATATGAATGACTGCAATTGTTATATACATAAAAACGCAAATGTGTTGAATGTTTAATACATATCACTTGTGACTTTAATACTTACAAGATTTGCCATAGCCACATAGTACAGACTTTACAGAACATATATATGTATAATTTCACACAGTTTATTGAATTCATTCATCTAATCGTTTATTACATTTGTGTTTTATTAGAACTGCAGACCGTAGGCGGGAAAAAACTGTTTAACACCAACATTTTTTAGAGGGGGGAGGTGTGTGACAAGCAATTTCTACATATCTGCACTTTTTTCATCACAATACACACACACACACACAATCTTGACACATATCAAATTGCATTTGTTTTTGCAGTAAATCTTGTTTGGTTACTTTGTTTGGAATTATCATATCGGAATATGCATAATATATTTCTGGCAAAAAATATTTACTTCTAAAAATTAGTTTTTTTTAACACAGATTTAAAATTTTAAAAAAAGATTGCTGTGATGTAAATGTTGTCGAGTGTTAAAATATGGAAGTATTAGAAACTGGTATGAATCTTTTGAAGTTTTTTAACACAGATTTAAAAAATTTTAAAAAAGATTGCTGTGATGTAAATGTTGTTGAGTGTTAAAATACGGAAGTATTAGAAACTGGTAGGAATCTTTTTGAGTTTTCCTCATCAAACCAGTTTTAAGTAGCTTTATTGAATTGCCCGACTGTAACCCTACCCATATAATCTTATGCATAATATAAATCTTGGAAGTGACTTGTGAAACTGGTTTCATACATAGAAATGGTGATGATAAAATTATTCGCTTTTTATTTCTTTTTGTCCTTCGTTGGCGTCGCCAATTCCCTCCACCCTAGTCCTAAGATTTAATATGGTGGTATATTAACACGTTGAAATGTTTTTGATTTATTTAATTCTTATTAGAGAAATTGTTCACACAAAAAAAGTCCTAACTTTCCAGTTTTTAGTGCAACAATTTCTTTTATGGTGGTGTGTGTTTACTGTGCACAAATAAAACGTTCGGTATCATTTTGATTTTCATCTGGTATCTTTGTTCATTTGTCTGACGATTTTATTTCATTTTCACATTTGTTATCACATGTCAAATCATATAAATTAGTGAAAAATCAGTAACACTGTTAAATGCACACACATATTTATTTCTTTTATTGTTATACCATGAATCACATCAGCAAAATTTAAACCTTACTGCCCCACTAAACCTGATTTTCTCAACACGAAAATACTGTACATTTTACTATCTAACATGACTCAAATCTGCTCATACTAAATACAGAGATGCCAACCCTCACGGTTTCGCCGTATTATTTTCCGGTGGCAAATAGTTTTTTTACGGATTTACGCTGAAGTCATTTTACTTACGGCGAGAATAATTTTTACAAGAATATATATTTCCAGCTGATGATTATGGCAAAAGGACTGTTACACGTTTCAGACTGATTATACTTAGGCACTGTCACAGTATAAAATAATGCAGCATATTATATATTATGACCTTATAAGGTCTATTTGATCTATTTAATCTATTCGATTAGTTTAACTTACTGCATATTGTAGTTCACAAACTTGTTAGCTGCGCTGAAGCAGCAGCAGCAGACAAAACAATGCAAAAAAATCAATGAGATTTACCTTTTGTAAAAAAAATGTATGCCGATATACAACATTTATTTTAATTAACTCTAACATTGTGCTGTACAAGATGATTCGTAGCAGGTTGATGTTAAAAATTTTGCGAACTGACATCGCTTATCCTTCTGACTTTGATCGGGGTCAAGTTTTACCACAGATTATTAATTATAGAATTCTTTTGCGGAGCTCAATCACCTTTGATTTTTCCTATATGATTTTTAATAAGAAATCTCAATCCTGGACCTTTGCTCCCTCTTGTCTGTTGACAAAATTTTAAATCTACTGACAATTTATAAATTTCTCACTGACAGATTTTTCTGCAGGTTGGCATCTCTGAATACCAATAGATCCATATGTAGTAGGGTAATTTGTATTTGAAGTTTGTTGAAGCAAAGAGTGATTTTTCCATTCATGATTAGGTCCAACTGGACAACATTAAACACCCAAGTCCTTACAGGAAGAAATCATCATGGTCATGTATTAAAATCGGTGAAAGAAAGCTATTACATTAGGTTTTTAAAAAAAGTAATGTCCCGTAATCGCCACATGCGAAATATATTATAAATATTGTATCAAATGAAGTATAAAAAGTAAAATTTTCTCACGATATTTAAGGTGCAGTTACAACTAATCAGAACAAACGGCAAAACTGAAGAAAAAAACAAAAGCACATAAAATCCTGCACTGTATTGTTTATAACAATGATTGGAGCTAGGTACATTTGCGTCAAGAACATTATATGATTTCAACATTGTTGTTTAGGCAGGCTTCGTACACACTGGAGGTGTAATAAAATTCAAAACAATGACGCGCACACTCCACAAAACAAGTTTAACCTTATACGAGAAACATTGAAATACATGTACTGAAGTACTCTTTAGATTATTAAGGTCTCGCTAAGGTCACACACACACACACACACAAACATCCCATACACACACAAAAGGATGAAAAGAAAAAAGCAAAAAAGGTAACCTTGGATTAAAAAAAAAAAAGCATAAAATAATGATTTCAGTCAATGATTATTATAATTCAAAAACGTCATAAAATGTATTACAACATGATGTCGGGCAAGGATGGAGGATGGGGGAGAAAAGTCACATTAGAAACATCCGATTCAATCATCAATCGCCCATACAAGGTTAGTTAGTTATTCATTGCTTACAAGGTCCAGTGGACTGCAAAGAGCCGAATCAGGACTACAACTTCGCTGAAAAAACTCACCCCTGATCTGCATAAAAAATCTGCCGAAACAACCCTAAGGGACTCCATCAGCCAGTCACTTTATAATAAAGACATCCCACATCCCGAGGCTATACTCTAATTTATCGAACCCCTGTTTACCAAAACAAAATAGAATACAAACATCATTATAAAATATCAAAAAAACACATACATATAAATTGTCTACATTGCCAAATAATAACATCATAGGACGCCTCAGTGACCACCTGGCAGAAAGCGTCCAATATTCCCAAGCTGATCCAACTTACCTCACACACAAATGAGTTTTGTCCCAGAAGAGTTTTCAAGAAAAAGGTAGGTGACTGGTCTAGCGAAGAAGAAGATAGTGTAGTAGATTGATAGAACAGAGTAGGAATGAGAAAGAACAAAGGAGAAAGACAGCGACAGTGGGAATTTAAAGCACTAAATTTCCAAAAAGCGGGTATACTATTTATACTGAAACCCCCCGACACTCTCACGAGGGGGCTCATACAAGGTGCTCAGAAGTGAGGCAAAGTAATGAAATTGTTTCACCTTTACACAAAGCCTGTCTGCCTTTCATTATTACGAAAAAGAATAGGTGTAGGGCGTCATTTTCACATCATCTTCTACCACAAAACTGGTAACAATACAACCAGAAAATGCATACATTAAAAAATAAGAGGTAACACTTCAATTTGTATAATTTAAAAACAAAATTTGGAACGCTTTGTTTAAAATACGTTTGTTGGAGCTGTACAGACCATGCAATACCCACATACACACACACAAAACCCAAAACAAAATCCAGGTGCCGACTTCTGCTGCCGTTAGACAAGACCGGATTTAGTTAGTGCTGATAAAGCTCTCACAGATTCATTTTAGACAACGCTGATACTTAGGCTGCTATAGAAGGCTGACCTTCTTGACTGAAGGCTTCATAGATGTTAGCAGCCAGATTTTTCATTTGGTCCAGCAGCAGTAATTCCTGCCAAACAGAAAATAATTTGTAATGATGCTGACTTTAGAACCAAGCTACAGAAGGAGAAGGAAGGTCAGTGGGTATTCCTAGTCTCCTTTGTCCTAATGGTGAGCTACACAATCTAAAAACAAAAGAGATAAGTTTGTTGATCCTTAGAGATGTTCCTACTAATTTTTGTGTAAAGAAAAAAAAAGGAATCCATGTTCAGAGAGCTAAAACTAAACAAAAAGAAAGAGACTTTGGTAAAAGTAAATACATAGTAACAATTACTCTTTTTTTCCGAGAAGTGAATACGTTCATTTTCGTTTATTGTTTATTTTTTAAGTCGATAGATTCATTCTGCTGCTATCAGTTCCTGCCTTTCCAAACCCTGCTGCCTGCAAACTGCACTGAAAAATGGTCCTCTCTTTCCAAAATCTCTCTTAGTAGTCTTAGTGTTACTGTGACGGGATAGAGAAATTATGCCATGAATGTTGTTAAGGATCAATAGAATGTCTATCTCAACCTTTATTACCCATACATCAAACAAATAATAGCACAGAGTTACATAATTATTACTTACCTGTACAAAGGCATTTGGAGCATCACAAAGTAATCTGCTAATGGCAACATCCATAATTGGCAAGACTTTGGCAAAGGGCAGTGTCACTTCATGTAGCCTGTAAAAAGATTTGCGATAAAATTGCAACAGTTTACTACTCAACACAATAGAAGTAACTGTTGTTGTTTTTTCATCGTCATACAACAAATGTACTTTAGATATTTATTTATCCAAACAGTGTGTGTGTTTAAATCATGTCTTTATAATTTACTGCATTTGTCATACTATACAAAAGTAGCGTAGAAAATGTAAATGCCATATTTTAGCTCATACCCCATTTGGGGTTGTTCAGGGTCCATCTTCAGTCTGTAGTGATCTGCCAAAGCATCCATCAACCGAGCGAATCCTCTTTCCAAACTGTCTTGTAAAACGAGATGAAAATCAGGGCTGAAAAAAGAAGAAGAAAAAAGATCTTATTCTTTAGCATTTGAAAATATTGACAATGTGAGGTGATTCCCAGTTCATTACAATGAGAGCTAGCCAATACTTCTGTGACAAGCAGATGTAAATACCGAAGATGCTGATGTCAACATTGATCCATCCGCTTATGGCAGAAAAGTGAGTCGAGTGTGTCAAATAATGTACATTTATCAGTACTTCTGTGAAACCCGGACTTGAACACCTATTGAGTTGGAAAAAGCTATATAAGAATAATTAAATAAATAAATAAAAGTAAATTTTTCTTCTTCTTGACAATATAAAAACTCTGCTACACATTGCTCGTTAACACCAAAAGTTCACAAGTTACAGTTGTTAGAAGTTATTTGCCTTACCTTTCCAGAATATCTCGAGTTTCCTTGACTAGTCCATCAAAAAGCTCCTCTTCTGCAGCTTTCACTTCCTGTTAAATAATCAATAAACAGCAACAAATATAACATTCACTAAGTCAAAAAGGTTGTGTGGTTTGTAAAGGAGACATTTCACTAGTCTAAGGAGCAGGCACTATTTTGCAGCGCAAGTCTTTGTTAACCTTTAGCACCCTGCATGTGTTTCTTAAGTGACTACTTTTAATGTCTAGATCAAATACAGAATGCTCTGATAGAAATTCTCACCCAATTCATTAGACACTGAAGAAAGTTTTGTATGATCATAAGTAAGGATTATATTACAGGTTGCCCAATACAAAGTGTATTCTAAAAAATCAACCAGAATTTTGCAAGCAAACGTCGAATTATCTGCCTGTATATACAACAACATAACTAAAAGATGAAATTAAAAGAAAAAATCGTAACATCTCATAATAAAACACAAAAAGTTTACAATATCAAATATACTTTAAACAACCGTTCACAGGTGGATTTCCAAGGAAACAGTATAGCGCTATTATCTACAGGTAAAGTCTGCACTAAAATAAACATACAAGGTCTGGAATCTGTTCTCCAGGCAGAAGATACTGAACCAGCGGTAACGTGGCGGGACCTTCATTGAGCTCTGTCTGTCCGCATTCTATTCTCTCCCGAACGGCATTCAGCATGCTCTGAATGTAGTCAATCGACATCTTTTCTTTCAGGGACGTGCTGCAAGTCAATTTTGACATAAGACATTTATGTTACATTACATGGTTGTTGCTTTAGGTCCAGCAGACTCTTCCGAGCCAAATCAGGACCAAAACATTAAGACCACAACTTCGTTGAAAGAGGACTCACCCCTGATCTGCATAAAAGATCTGCTGAAACAACCCTAGTGATAATACTGAATGCACTCCACCAGCCAGTCACTTTACAATAAAGACATCCCATGCAGGGGACGCTGAGGCTATACTCTAATTTATTGAACCCCTGTTTACAAAAACAAAATAGAATACAAACATCATTATAAAATATCAACCAAACACATACATATAAAATGCCTACATTGCCAAATAATAACATCATACGATTCATAGGAAGCACCAGTGACCACCTGGCAGAAAGCGTCCAATATTCCCAAGCTGATCCAACAGATCCCACACACAAATGTGGAGTTTTGTTCCCGAAGAGTTTAAGGAAAAAGGTAGGTGACTGGTCTGGCGAAGGAGATAGTATAGTAGATTGATAGAACAGAGTAGAAATGAGAAAGAACAAAAGAGAAAGACAGCAACAGTGGGAATTTAAAGCAATAAATTTAAAGAAAGTGGGGATTTTATTTATACTGAAACCCCTGGAGGAAAAAAGAATCTATAACAATACAATGGAGAGGGGTGGAGGGGTGGGGGTGGGGGGGGAGTGGAACATATTAAAAAAAAAAGAAAAAGTAACTTATTTTCTATTTACTTACATTTTTGTATGCTCTGTCCCCTCATCTCAACAGTGGATACTATACTAATTGTATGGATTGGCAACAACTGGGGTTGGGAAATAAAACAGGATTTTCTGTGGTGATTACTGAATTTAACCATTTGTTATATACAATGTCTACCTCTTTCCTAAAAATAATATTTGCTCGCGCATCAAACATATAAATTTTATTCTCTATGAAGCGCTGGTCAGAGGGATTTTCAGATAAAACAGCCATAAAACAACATTGTTAAGAAAATTTCTTACCTTTGGACTTCCTTTTCGGTTGCCATTTTAACAAAAAGGGCAAAATCTTTCATACCTGCAAGAAATTCCAACGTTTCATTTTATGATTAGCAATAAAGCAAAAACATACTGATGACTGAAAGAATATAAAACAATTCTTCAGAGACAGATAACAAAATAAAAAGAAAATAGAGAAAATACGTATAAAGTAATTTAGTAAAAGAACATGTTTGTCTCTAGAACAAATTCTCTGACCTTGACCATTTTTGATTTGCTTTGACTTTTTTAAACACTTTATTATCCCTTCTTATCGATAAATTCTTATATGCCTTTCCTGGAAAAGCCATAGTCACAGCCTATTACGCTCTCAAACCAATCTTATGTTTTTGAAATTTTGCTGAGGAAGCAAACCAGAGTAACCAGAGAAAACATTCGAGACGTTGCCCAAGTCGAAGGTAAATAATATTTAGACAAACATAACGCCCATACTTTAAAAATCTCATTAAAAGGTATTGAACCAAAACATCTTTCTCTTTCATCAACCAGATCAGCACATTCAGACATAAAATGGCGAAAGGAAAAGGATTTGTCACATGCAAAGCACCATGGTGGTTCTTCTCCTTTTAAAAGGAAACTATGGGTGACATAAGTATGTCCAATCTGAAGGCGAGCCAAAACAGTCTTCTTTGCGGGTATAACGCCTAGAGGCGGGATTGATCCCACACATGTCAGGCACCCCTTTTCGAGTACCGGGTTTTCTTTATAAACAGTATTCCCATATTTTGGAAATTTAGTGTTTTAATTTAAATTACCACTGTTTCTGTCATTCTCATTTGTTCTTTCTCGTTCCTAATCTGTTCTATCAATCTAGGATCTTCTATGTCATTCCAGTCATTTACCGTTTTTCTTGAAAACTTTTGTCAAAACTCATTGTCTATGTATGGGCTCTGTTGGGTCAGCTTGGGGATATTGGACGCTTTCTGCCAAATGCTTTCTTTAATATTATTATTTAGCAATGTAGGCATTTTGTATGTATGTGTTTTGTTAATATTTTATAATGATGTTTATATTCTATTTTATTTTTGTAAATGGGGGGGTTTGATAAATTAGAGTACAGCCTCAGTGTTCACTGCATGGGATGCCTTTATACAGTGACCAGCTGGTGGAATGCCTTCAGTGTTACCATTATGGTTGTTTCAGCAGATTTTTTAATACGGATTGGGGGTGAGTCCTCTTTCAACCAAGTTGTGTTCCTGATTCAGTTCTTTGCAATCCACTGGACCCCATAAACAATGACTAACTAACTAACCTGTCAGACACTATTGGTTTCTTCTAGCCTGTGGACAAGGCAAGTTAGTCCTGTCTTAGATCACGTGCCATTACAAAGTCAATGGACAAAATGATACTACATATGAATCTTTCTAATATAGCGCTTTTCCATCTCAAGGTGCTGACAAGAATAGTATCTAAGTCAAGCCCCCCAAAGCACAAACTTGCTGCTTGACTCATACTGAGTAATGCTCCAGATAACTAAGTAATCCTAAATGGACATGGGAGACCAAGAAGCCCTAATCAGGAGCTTGATCGGTGTGTTTATGTATCTGACACTCATCTGTCTAGGTCATCAGCTTTAGGATGGAATGTGTGCAGACTAGATCTCGGTTTATACCCTCAGCCAGTAACAGGGAACTAGCTAATGATGGCTGAATTTTAACAAAAACGTTTCCCTACAAGGGGTTTCGATGACTCGTTTATATGTACCTTGCCCCAAAAGGTGGCGCACTAGGGATAGGTATCGTTCCTGCACTGTCTGTGGAATCTGTTTGCCGTCATCTCCTTCTGAGCTCTAAACACACAAACATAAGCCCATGAAGCAAAATGAAATGAAATTTCCTGCATGGGGGAAGCTCACAGATTTCACATTGCATCTGCAACGTTTAAACACTGACTTTACATTTTAGCAGTTCAATTTACATTTTGGTTTAAACAAATGTTTTATTCAAGGAAAAACACATCATTATAAACAATGATTTACAGGATAGGCAACAAGTTAGCTTATATAAGCCCACCCTGTACAACAAATTCTACATAATAATTAAGTGACAGGCAACTGGTAGTTGCATATACATAAAGGAGAATCAATTTAAAAAAAATTATTAATTAAAAATAATAGGGTTCACTTTTTTTGTTGTTATATTTTTATAATCAGAGAACCAGCTATCGATTACTTAATTTCCGAAATTAAGAATACAGAATTTATTCCACCAAAGGATAACAGTGAGCATCGCACACAAATAACAGGGCAACAGGGTAAACAATCACACACATACACACACAACCATGGGCGCTCAACTTAATACTTAAGTTTCAGTATAAAACTTAGCACGATAAGTTAAATGAGGTCTACCTTAGCATCTTTCCTGTTATGGTTAACTGTGTCCAAAAACAGGTATCCACCCACAACATTGAGCTGCACTCGTAGAAGAAGCGTCAACAAACAGCACCCATAAATGCCAGCCACGCCTCGGGCCATACCTGGAGGGTGAAAAAAAGGAAAAATTCAGCAAGACGTTTACAAAGTGCTGTTATTGGATGCAGATACTAACACAATGGGAAGACAATGCAGGCATTTTAAAAAAAAGAATATACATAAAAAATACTTACTAACAACTTTCAGCTCTTCCCACAGGGCCAGTTTGTCTGGAGGGCTGAAAATAAAACAGAAATAATATTATAAATGAATACCCTGATGTTTAACTGTTCCATAACACAATATATCAAACCTCAAATAATATATTTACAGTGTTTTATGTAAATTACAATATTTATTTCATGTTTTTTTTTTACTTTTTCACTAAAACTATTAAAACAATAATTATCAAATAAATTACCTGTCTAAGATTAGGTTTGATTAGCTGTAGGGGTGTCGGATAGTGCAGTGGTAGGAGCACTCGCTACTGTGTCGCAAGTTAAGCACCGTCCAGTGCAGTTAGCACTTGGATGGATAACCGCAAAACGTGAAGCGACAAATAACTACGTCCCCAGTTGACTCAACTGTGGCAGAGTACCTACTCTCTTAAGGGTGGAGAAGGTAAAGCAGCGAGGGAGAGAGATGGGCATCAACCTCATTGCGCTGGCCCAAGATAAGTGTGATCTCCAACATCACGCTCCCCTATGGCCACAAGGCTATGGGACTACCTTTACTTTAGCTGATTACCTCTACCCTTTCTTTAAGCATGTTCCAATAATAATTTCACCTATACAAATAAAAACAAGTTTTATTGTTAAAATAGCTAAAATTTAAAAAAACTGTACTTTTCCTCATTATATAATATAGTGCTTATATGAAAGGTTACTGAAAACTCACTTGTTCTGCAGTTTGTGTGTAATATCAGCGGAACAGAGGACTTTGTTCAAAGCTTCACGAAGTGTTGGTACCATCGACAAAACTACAAGGGGACAAAAAATAACAGTCAGATTTTTAAGAGACCTCCCAGAGGTTAAAAACAATGGTGGAAATGAACTACACCCACATCAACATATACGATACAACAAAATAAAACAAAAATAAACAAATTTGGGGGTTACCCAGTGGAACCAGCAACAACTTATATTTTGCAGGTGAAGTCCATTTAAATTGTTTACATTTTAATGGGTGTATCTAATAAAATATATTATAATTTATATTATCAGTTTAATAAACTGATAGAAAGCACAGTCAAGAACATGAAGTAATATGTACTGCATACATTTAATTAATTAAACCAAACCAACATCTGATAATACCTGTCATGTTGCATGTCCTCTGGTTGCTATCAAAATGATGCTGCCTCCTGTAAACAGGAAAATAAGCATACAAATATAAGGGCTGCTCTTCTTCCTCCTGGTGCTGAGCAAATAATTCGAAGATATGTGTGTGATAGGATGGGAAGAGGGGGAGGGGAGATGATTTAGAGACTCATTTGAAAGCCCATTTCTCACTTTTTATATTTAAAAAAATCTACAACATAAATTATTAGGCAAGGCATATATATTTTTTAAACGTCCCAGAAGTTTCAAAGTATGCTCTTGCTCTTCATGAAAAAAAACAACAACAATACAATATGTGCAATGCATGTAGTAATATTTAACTGATGAAGTTTCAAATCATATATATTTACCGTAGCCGCTGAAGATATTCTTTATCCTCAGCATTCCGCTGCTCTTGGACTTTGCCCTGCAACCATTTGTAGGCTACCCATCCTCCTACAGGTGCAATAAATCAAACATTCAGAAGCATTCAACGTCCACAACATTACTACTA
The DNA here is from genome assembly GCA_036898135.1 of Oncomelania hupensis. Taxonomy (NCBI): domain Eukaryota; kingdom Metazoa; phylum Mollusca; class Gastropoda; order Littorinimorpha; family Pomatiopsidae; genus Oncomelania; species Oncomelania hupensis. The sequence continues at coordinate 1,010,681 of JBAHVR010000392.1, read as the reverse complement.
GAAAACATAATTATATTTACTATTTTAACTGCTTTACTAGCAAAGAGTTTTGCCCATGACCTCTTAGTTTCCAGAAATGTTTTTGTACTATATTCTTGTGGAAAACTAAACATCAAGACAACACAGACAGCAGACACACACACACACACACTATTATTTACTATTATGGCAACCACAGATTATTATTACTTAAACACTGGTACTGCTACCATGAACTGATGAAGCTCCTGTACTACAAAGTACAATACAATAAAAACAATGCAAAATAATACATCTATTATTGCCAGATTAAAAAAAATGCTTTATTATTATTAATATTTTAATTACTGTAACATGATATATTATATATTAGAATGCACCTACATTACTACAAAAAACACAGTAATGTTCTGCCTTCGAGAGACCTGCATACTACACTCATATTCATAACTTAGCCTACAAGTAGCAACAACACATCATTTTTTCGAAACCCAAAAAAAAAATTTTTTTTGCCTAAATTTATTACAGGATAACATGTATATTGCAAAACAAATTCATTTTTTAACATAAGTCGAAAACTTTTTTTTTAATAGCCATTAAAGAAAAAAACGCCGAATCAACAGTTTCAGCTCTTTTTCCATTTTAGGTGACCGGCCGATGGCCTGCTTATATATTGGACAGAATGTTAATTTAACGCTTTAATAAGTTAGTCCTCGATGTGATCTTTGTAAACAAATAAAAAAAAACTCAAACTTAATGTATTATGCATGAGAAATTATTTGTATTTTGAAGCACTGACCGTAATGTAGTAGCCATGTTTTGAAGTGTGTAAGCATAAAATAGGCCTATCATTCAGAGTTATTAGGCCTATCACTGAGGGATAACTCTATTTGTCATCACGGACGACAACTCTTGGAATGCGTTGATGCTACGTGCAGGAACTAAAAACCACTTTTTCAAGTATTTTACGGTCGAATTTCAAAATTTTTTTTGCTTTGACATGGAAATAGTGCGTTCAATTATCTGTACACAAAGTTTTAGCGAGGGGTCTTATTATTTAATAACAATTATCACGATAAAACCCGCTTTTTCACTTGCCATTTCAGCTACCAGAACGCGGACGTCTCCTTTTGCAAAAACCCCGAAGCTACAGGCTTTCATTAATTATTATTGGTTAAAATTATTTATTTCTGATAAGTTTTCGCTTAGAAATAGCGCGTAATTTCATACTGCTGTTCTGTGGACACACTTTGGGATAACTCTATTCGTCATCACGGACGACAACTCTTGGCATGTGTTGTTGCTACTACAAGTCAAGAGTGGAAGTTAGTAAGTTGTCAGACAGTGGTTGTCTCTTTAAAGTCTGAATGCAAAGCAAAAATAAAACATACCTCCAAAAAACGCTGTTGCAAATATAAGCTTCTTTTTGTGTCTTCGCATGCAGTTCCAAAGTCTTAAAAACATGTTGGATTGGTTTCTCGCTGTGACAAATTATCTTCGGTTTTCTCCACCTTTCCCTTCTTGCTTAGCGTACTCTCCCTTTCGAGATTTCGGTGAACAGACAAACCGGAAGTGGTGTAAACATAACGGAAGTGGTATAGTGCCTGGCTGGTGAAGTAAGTTGGAAGCACGTGGCAGAGAAAGCAACGAGTTGTATAATTTTTTTTGAATAATTTGAAATTGTTTGTCGAAGATGTCTGCAGAGGTGTGTGTTGTTGACGAAGGACAGTTCGACGACGTCAGGTAAAACTAAACCGACATATTATGGGCATTTGATTTTGTGTCCCAAGAGTTTCTTTTTTTTCTTCTTTTTTATGAATTTATCCCGTGTTCAAGTTTAACCAACTACTTTTGACTGAGTACTTACACTAGGTTCATAATGATGCATTATAAAGTAAAAGCATAAATTGGATCTTTTTTCATTTGACGGTAAACCATTTTGAAGTACTAAATAACATTATTAACAAGCTTTCAATTCAAATAACAGTGTGTATAGCATAGTATAGTTCGGCGTGCAGGCTAAAAGCCTTTGGCCCTCATAATCAATCTTAATGAGGGTCCACGACCCACCCCCCTGGCATCAGTGCCTACCAATTTAGAATTTTTTAACCTCCAACTTGGTGGAGTAGATGCTATCCTTAAACAATTTGTCCAAACTATTTTTGAACGCATTAAGTGATCCAGCATCCACAGCCTCGGCAGTCAGGTCATTCCAAGGGGTTACCACTCTATTAGTAAAATACTTATTAAAGTTGCGAGTATTATTAAAAGTTTTAGTAAGTTTAAATTTGTGACCTCGTGTTAAACCAACATCATTAAAATTTAAAAGAGAACAAGTGGTTAAAGGATCATACAATTTGTGTACAATTTTAAAAATTTCGATTAAATCACCCCGCTGTCTCCTATATTCTAAACTGGGTAACCTCAGTGACTTCAGCCTCTCCTCGTAGGAGAGCCCTGACATTCCACAGATCTTCCTGGTGAATCTGCGCTGGACACCCTCGATCAAGTCAACATGCCTCCTTAAATATGGGCACCAGACAGGGTTAGCGTACTCCAAGATGGGACGTATAAGGGCCTTAAAGAGGGGGACCATAATGTCCTTGGATTTGTTACTTATAGTTCTTACAAGCAGGGCTGATATTTTGTTGGCTTTCTTAACAGTATTCTCAATGTGATTCTCAAAGCTGAGCTCTGTATCCACTATCACTCCAAGATCCCTCTCTGCACCAGTCGTCTCAATCTTACACCTTTCTTTACCACCATTCATAAAGTACTCATGCTGGGGATTATTTTTGCCCAAATGTAACACCTTACATTTTTCACTGTTAAATTTAAGTAGCCATGTCTCCGTCCATTCAACCAATTTGTCAATGCATTGCTGCATTCTCTCCTTAGACTCCTCACTTTCATCAACCTCTGTATATGCCTTTGTGTCATCAGCAAATATCTTTATGTCACACTCTACATTCTCTGGCATGTCGTTTATGAAATATATAAATAATGTCGGCCCCAACACGCTCCCCTGAGGGACACCGCTTGTAACACTTATTTTGTCAGAGCTGTTATCGTTAACAGTAACGTACTGGGTCCTGTCAGTCAAGAAACTCCTTATCCATGCAAGTGGGCTGCCACTTATGCCATAACCTTTTAGTTTCTGTAAAAGTCTGCGATGTGGTACAGTATCGAATGCCTTCCTAAGGTCAAGATATACAGCGTCGACTGGGTGGCCTTCATCCAAGGAGGACATCCAGTCATTTATTGTCACCAACAGCTGAGTGACACATGACCTACCCTTGGAAAAGCCAAACTGGTCATCATGCAGAAGGCCATTCTCGACAAAGTGAGAGCACAGTGCATCTCTGACGAATCCCTCAAATACCTTACAGACAACCGAGGTGAGGCTAACAGGACGATAATTACCCGGTAAACTTTTGTCTCCCTTCTTATAGATGGGTTTAACCTCTGCTTCCTTCCACTCATTAGGTATCATGCCATCCCTCATTGTTCTATCAAAAAGTAACTTGAGAGGCAAAGCCAATTCATTTGCTAATTCTTTAAGCACCCGAGGATTAATTTCATCTGGTCCCGGTGACTTATTAATTTTCAACTGCAACAGGGCCTTACTCATCTGCTCTTCGCTAACATTAATGACATCCAGTTTTAGATTCATATCACAGTCAAAGTTCGGCACATTTTCTTCATCTTCCAGTGTAAACACACTAGCAAAAAACTCATTTAGGGTCTCTGCTTTCTCGAGGTCTGTCTTCGTCAGTGTGCCGTCGCACTTTAATAGATTAGAGACAGTCTCCCTAGGCTTGGTTTTGTCTGAAACATACTGATAAAAACATTTTGGATTGTTTTTAGCTTCTTTTGCCAGATACATTTCCTTTGCCATCACCAACTTACGAGACAACCATTTCACCTGGTTACGAGACTTTGCATAGGCATCGTAATTAGCTTTAGTAGGGTATTTTTTATACATCTTAAAGGCTCGTCTTTTTTGTCTAATCTTGTCATGCATGTCTGGTGGAATATTCGTCTTTTTGCCCCCTCCATCATGTACTTTAAACTTTCTCACTTGTATGATCATTTCTTTGGCCTCTTTCAGCATCCTCTTTATCTTATCCCAACACTCATTCACATTCAAACCCTCATGCAATTCTCTCTTCCATTCATGCTTTCGCGCAAACCTCCTCATACCCTCATAATCACCCTTTGTAAACTGGTATTTTACAGGGACATGGCCTGCACTGGCATTCCCACCGGCAAGAAGACATTTTAGACTCGTTAAACCTAGTGACTTTGAACGAGGGTGCTCCAACTTTTTCCTGTTCTAGAACTGCTTCTTTGTCCCACATTGATATATCGATCTGTGATCCCTCGTTACTTTTAGATTTTAAATGGACAGTTTTAGAAGATCTCCATGGCAGCGACCATTTCCCGGTTTTATTAAAACATGATTCAGATAACCTTGAGCAAACTCATGGCAGGTGGAAACTGAAACAAGCTAACTGGAGTCTGTTTTCTAACCTGTCTGAGGCCCAGCTACGTGCTAAGAAACACGAATTTTTAAATGCCTTAGATCCAATACAGCTTTATACTGACATAGTTATTAACAGTGCCAAGGAGTCCATTCCGCAAACTTCGTCAAACCCTCACACACTTAAAAAACCCTGGTTTGACGATGAATGTAGATAACTTCAGCAAGCTCGTAAAAAAGCCTTAAGAACTATGTTTTTACACCCAAGCACTGAAAATAAACAAAACCACCAACGTTTGCGAGCGCAATGCCGACAGCTCTTCAAACGAAAGAGAAGAGAATCGTGGAGAGGTTTCTGCTCCACGCTTAATTCGAAAGCGAAACTGTCGAAGGTGTGGAAAGTAGTCCGCAAACTCAAAAATAGAGGTAACAAACAGGTGAGCCCATGCCTTACTGTGCAGGGTGACGTAATCGGAGATAAAAAAATTAGTGGCTGATCTTTTGGCTTCTTCTTTTGCTGCAAATTCTTCCTCTGAAAATTATTCTGTCCCTTTTCAAACAGTTAAAACCCGTAAAGAAAAACAACAGTTAAATTTTACCTCCGATAATTCTGAAGATTACAACATTCCGTTTTCATTAGTCGAGCTTGATGATGCAATTAACAAAAGTGCAGATTCAGCAGTTGGACCGGATGATGTACATTATCAATTTCTCAGACATTTAACGAGATACTCACGGTCTCAACTGCTGGACATCTTCAATCAGCTCTGGATCACTGGCACCTTTCCTCCCTCCTGGAGAAAGGCCATTATTGTACCCATCCCTAAACCTGGCAAAGACCATACTAACCCGACAAACTATAGACCAATAGCCTTAACGTCTTGCTTATGCAAGACGCTAGAAAGAATGGTTTATTCTCGTTTACTGTGGTATCTAGAAACAAATAATATTTTATCCAACACTCAGTGTGGCTTTCGAAGTGGTCGAAGTACTGTTGACCACCTGGTGCGACTGGAAACTTTTATCCGTAACGCGTTCGTCCAGGGTGAACATGTCGTTGCCATCATGTTTGATTTGGAAAAGGCTTATGATACCACATGGAAATATGGCATTCTTTCAGATTTACAAGAAATGGGTTTGAAGGGACATTTACCTCTGTTTATATCCAATTTTCTAACGGACAGAATTTTTCAGGTTAAGGTTGGGGGATCTTTGTCAGATACGAGAGAACAGGAGATGGGAGTGCCTCAGGGTAGCATCTTGTCTCCCTTGCTGTTTAATATTAAAATAAATAACATTGTTCGTTCCGTTAAACGGGGAATTGACAATTCTTTATTTGTCGACGATTTTGCATTGGTAGCCAAAGGTAAAACTTTGGCATCTGCAGAACGTCAGCTACAGTTATGTGTCAAGGCCGTTGAAGACTGGGTTTTACAAAATGGTTTTAAATTTTCTGAAGCAAAAACTGAATGTATTCACTTTTCCCAGCACCGGGGAATTATTCAAGACCCTACTATTCTCCTCAATAAAACTCCAATAAAGGCGGTCAAACAAGTCAAATTTTTGGGTGTTATTTTTGATCAAAAGCTATCTTTCATTCCTCATCTGAAAATTTTGAAAACTAAATGTCAACAGGCCTGCAATTTGCTCAAGGTTATCAGTGGTACAGACTGGGGTGCTGACAAGAAAACTTTATTGCTGTTATATCGTTCTTTAATTAGATCCAAGTTAGACTATGGTTGCATTGTCTATGGTTCTGCTAGAAAATCTTTTCTTAAGATGCTAGATCCAGTTGCCCATCAGGCACTACGCATTGCTTTGGGTGCGTTTCGCACTTCCCCTTGTGAAAGCCTTTATGTGGAAGCTAACGAACCCCCGCTGGAGCTGAGACGTACAAAATTGTCAATGAATTACTATTTAAAATTAAAAACTGATCCTATGAACCCTGCTTATGACTGTGTTTTCAACCCAGATTTTGTTCAGAAATTTGAATCCAAACCTAACACAATCCCTCCGTTTGGCATCAGAATGCAAGTTCATCTGGAAAAAGCAGGCATTGATGTTGCTTCCATCAACGACGATGAACTTCGGACTGAAGCTCCCCCATGGAAATTATGTATCCCAAACATTAATTGGCAGTTGTCCGCTTTCCTTAAAAACAATACATCCGAAACCGTATATAACCAACTTTATTTAGAACAGTGTGCTTTATATCCAGGATATGAACAACTTTTTACAGACGGGTCAAAGAAAGGAGATTCGGTTGCTGCTGCATCGGTCTCCGGGAGACACCTGGACCGGCCTTTGCAACAGCGTTTACCTGATTTTTGTTCTGTTTATACAGCTGAGCTCAAGGCAATTCATTTAGCTCTGAAACAAGTTTATCAATCCAAAAGAACCTCATTTTTAATCATGTCTGATTCATTGTCAGCACTTCAGGCTCTTTCCATGAGAAAGATATCACACCCTTTTCTGGCAGAGATCCATGACCTCCATACACAACTTGTTTCTGAGGGTAAAAAGATGTGATGGGTATCCGCGGCAATATTGCAGTAGACAGGGCGGCTAAAGATGCTCTGCATCTCGATTTCCCTCCAGAGATTTTCCAGTTCGTGCCCTACTCTGACCTACGTTGTATGACTGGATCTTATTGTAAACGACTGTGGCAGACTGACTGGTCTAACCATGTCAACAACAAATTATTTCAAATTCTTCCCGATTTGTCCACTTCTTTGCCTAACTTTGCATCCACTCGCAAAGAAGAAACAGTGTTATCTCGCCTTCATATTGGGCATACTTATGTCACCCACAGTTTCCTTTTAAAAGGAGAAGAACCACCATGGTGCTTTGCATGTGATCAATCTTTTTCTGTTCGCCATTTTATGTCTGAATGTGCTGATTTGATTGAGGAAAGGGAAACATATTTTGGTTCCATACCTTTCAAAGAGATTTTTAAAGTATGTAATGGTCAACATCTGTTTCAATTTTTACATGATGTTGGTTTGTTCTATCGCATTTAAATTGTATCGACATGTTTTGTTTAGTTTGGATTTTATTAGGACTGAATTTAGTGATTGGATTGAAGAAAGAGAATATATTTTTAATACATCAGTTTTAAAGAAGTCTCTTAAAGAGGCGTCATGTGAAAGTTTGTTTGTGTATTTAAGAGTAACAGGCTTGTTTTTTAAGACTTGAATCATTTTATAATATTTTAAGATAACGTCTCTCTGGTCCTGATTTGGCTCGGAAGAGTCCGCTGGACCTAAAGCAATAACCTTGTATTGTATTGTATTGTATTGAAGAGAAAATTCTATTACCAAGTGATGGCTCTTACCTAAGGGTGGGAGAAATTCAACTGACGACACAAATTCACCATTAGTTAAGATTAAATCAAGAACATTAGCTTTTTGCAAAGCTCTATAATGAGTTGGTTCGTTCACATGCTGAGTCAAAAACTGCTGTTGTACCGTCTCAAGAAATACACTGGCTGGATGCTCAGTACCCTTCTTGGAAACCTCGAGGTCCCAGTCAATCTCAGGATAATTAAAATCACCAGTCATAATAACTCGCTCCCGCCCATGATCATCAAAAAGCTTATTGATCAAGACATTGACCCTCCCGTTTTCTTCTTCAGTACAGTTTGGTGATCTATATAAGACCCCGAATACATATTCATATGACTCCTTATTGGGTAAGGTTATTTTGCATAAAATACTTGGGTTAAAACACTTCTCTAATTCGTATAACCTGAATACATCCAGGCCCTCTTTTACAAACAAACTAACTCCTCTGCCCTGTGTCACTGTCATACAAGTGTAGCCTGGCAACACAAAATTATCAATGTCATTACATAAGTTCTTCATCATCACTTCAGTGACAGCTATCACATCAAACCTCTTTTCACTTACTAATAGTTCAAATTCTGGTAATTTGTTTATTAAAGAATCTGCGTTTGTGTACATGCATCTTAATAAACTATCAGATTTTCTTCCTCCACCAACATCACCGGCAGTTTCCCCCTCACACACCACATCACCATCAAGTCACACTCCCTGAAGTCCAGCATCCACTCCCCTGTCACCTCTACTCTGACCTTTCCCTATAGCTTTAGTCTCCTTCCCATGACCACTCCTCCCACCCTCATTCTTGGAATCCTGTTCCCCTTTATTTCTAACTCTGTCACTTCTATCCTCATCTTTCTTCCTGCCATCCGCCTCACCTCCATCCACTCTCACCTCCATCTCCCCCCTCCTCCTCAGATTCTCTCTCTCAACTGTTGTCATCACTCTTCCACGGTACACCACCACATCCTCTCCATCCCCCTTCCTCTTTGCACACTCCAGCCGTACTTCTCTCTCCTGCTTCCTTTCAGTCAGGGTCTTGTCTGCAGAGATGCCAACTTTGCTAAACTCCTGGTGGTTCTTAAGCCGCCAGGCCTTCCTGAATATAGAGCTGCGCATCTCTGGCTCTGTGAAGGAAACTTTGATTGGTCTGGGCTTGGAGCCATCCTCATTTTCTTTCCGCCTACCTAGACGAGTAATGCTGCTTCCATTCTGGCAACTCACTTCCAATTCTGGTTGCACTGCATTCAAAATGCTTTTCACCACTCCCAAATCATGTTGATCTTCTGCCCTTCTTTCCTTACTTTTACTTTCACTCACATTGAACAACACTATATTATTCATCCTCTCATCTCTTTCTTTCCTACTGTCAAGAGCCTCTGACACTTGTACTCTCACTTTCTCCTCAATAGTCATGGACTTACAGCTCTCTTTCTTCAGCATCTCAAGTATCAGGGCATTTTGTTGCTGAAGAGTTAGTACAACCTGAGTAAGTATGTCTAGTTTGGCAAGTTGTTCTGCCACTTTATCTGTAGGATCCTTTTCCTTTTCACATACAGGACAATACCACTTTATGGCATCCACCGTGGAAGATGCCAAAAAGTCCAAGGCTGATGGTGAGAGTCCGCAACAATTTCCATGCACCCATGCACTACATCTATCACACTGAATACCCTCTTCTGTCACCATTTTCTTGCAAACTGTGCAAGGGCTTGGTGGGTCACTATCAAGGAATTTGGTTGGAGATTGCTTTGTTCGGCTTTTTCTTTTCTTGTCCGCATTTTGCCACCCGGCCTTTCCCTTCCCTCCCCCACCAGCGCAAGATTCACCATCGTAACTCTTATTCAAAACAGTATGTTTTTTTGTTCGAGTCATTTTGCCAACACAATTCCCAAGAGCTGCTATGACAATACAAGACTACTTACCTCACAATTTGCTGTGTTAGTAAAACTTTGTATTAAGACACAAAAGAAAAATAAAATTTAGTCTAAACTAGCACTATGACTATATCAAGTGTGAGCACAACTTCGTGAACACAATGCCGGGCCCTGCGCAAGGTCACAAAATACTGTCTAAAACGTCCAAAAGGACAGAAATTCCACTGTAAAACTTCTAAAGATAATAATACGTTTGTAAAAGTTGATTTTGCCAAAATATAAAAAGGATTTTCTCCAATTCTAATAAAAAATACAGTGGAATCTGAGCACTGAATTTCATGCACGTCCGCCAGCCAAGGGAAGTCACTCTTGAATGTCACTCTTGTATTCCTTGGTCATTTACTGATTTAGTATAAATTTATTCAATCAATGACATAATTTAATTAAATTCAGAATCCAATTTGTATGTGATGTGGTATGTTTCACTTTTTTTTTGCAGCTCCTCAGATCCAGATGAGGAATATCAAAAACAAATAGAAGTCAATGGATCACCTCATTTGGCAGGAGATATTGAAGATGATGACGAAGATGACTATGTCTATGAATATGATGACATTCGATTACAAAAATTTGATGAAGCAAGTTTGAATTTCCCTTTTTCAATATTTGTCTTTAAACTTTAGCGTTTGTAATTGCATGGATCACAAGTGGGTGCACGACGATACGCTTAATTGTCAATTCGCCTCAGTCAACTCGCCTGAACATTAAGTCAAGGGTTAGGGTTATAATATATAATAAAATACCCACTATCATATATAATACCCGCTAACACAATACAACACAACGATTAAGTTGTGCATTCAAAAACACATGTAGGGCAATTGAATTGAGATGTTGCGAATTGACTGAAATTAGTGAAAACGAGGTGAGAATCGTCGTGTACACCCTCACAAGCATATATGGGTGGGATGACATAGGGTTGCACGGCCTCATTTGTGTGTAAAGCAGTGCGCAGGGGTGAGATTTAACCCAGGAGACTAACTAGCCCGCCGGGCTAGCTAGTAAGTAAGGTGAGGTAGCCCGCATGGTTTTTAGGCAGCCCGACAATCGTTCACTTCAATACTGCTGCATGAGCTAGAGTCTGTTGATCACGTTGAGGGTTCTTGCCTCTCAGGATGATCGGATGAGTCTTGTAGCTACGGGGTTCGGACTTGGTGAGGTAGATTCTAGAAATAAAGTTCCACATTTTCGGATCAACCACCGTCACCTTGACAATACACGTAATTTGTAGCGAGTATCTTTTTCACAAACAAAGCAGACAGCGCGCTTGGCGCCAAAGAGAAGTAGGCAAAGGGAAATAACGCTCGCGTATGCTTCATACTCGTAGCAGACGAACAGTGACCTAAAAACGCTTCGGACCGAGCTTCTAAAAGTCTGCAAGTAGTATCTTTTTTTTTTTTAGGTCGCCAGGCGGGCTGGCTCAATTATAAAGTGAGGTCGCCCGAGCCGGTTTTAAGTCGCCTCGGGCGACCGCTAAATCTCACTCCTGAGTGTGTTATTTTTTTATTTTTCGGAAAATTAATATGACTAGTGTGACATTGTTGGCCTGTGGTAATGCACCGCGTGACGTTTTTTCTGAAGACAGCCGAACTCAGTGTAATGGCGCAGTCGCAGTAGAGACACATGTATTGTATAGCATCAAAATTTCCGGTAGAGGCACCAAGTTTGCTGAAGATCGGTGCTCGTGAGGCAGAATTCAAAACATGGCATCCAAATGAATGGCTAAGCAAAGTGATTGTGAATCTGAATCTTCAAAGAAACGGCGCAAGGGGCAGACGTATATATTGCCTTGTATTCGGAAAAGTGTCCTTTTGTTATTCGCAGCAGCACTGACTCAAAAGTATGATTTGTGCCAACCAGTTTGGCGTCTCCGCTGGTGTTATTAACGACATGAAGTGGCACATGGAAGGCCCACAGCATATTAAGAATTACAAGGCTTTGGAGAAGAAAAAGAAGATTGTGGCAGCAAATCAATCTATCACTGGATTCTTCGTATAATATCAAAAAGGATGAGTGCAAATACAATAGAGTAAAAGTAAATATAGAAATCGTAATACTAATAGTAATACTGAAATTTGAAAAAGCTAATACTGAAACTTCAAATTGAGGGTAGGCATGCCTGTTAATGTTAATATTCTGTGCGCTAGGTGATATTATTCACACTGTTGCATAGTTTTGAGCAGGATTCATGGATTTTCAACCTCAGAATATTCTGCGAGAAATACCTATACAGCACCAGCAACATCTAATGATCTATATCATGTGTTCGTAGACGTCAACAAGTTCAAGAAGGCGTTTGACCGAGTTTGGCATGCAGCTCTATAGGCAACCATGAGAGTGTACAACATCAGCCATAAAATTATTGAAGTCTTCAAAAACCTGTATGACAAGGCTACAGCGCCATCGGAAACTGTTTCAGAACAACAATCGGTGTCGGTCAGGGATGCCTACTCTCTCCAACACTCTTCAACATCTTTCTAGAGCGCATCATGCCCTTGCAGATCACGAAGGCACAGTCAGCATAGGGGGTAGAGCAATCTCCAACCTTCGTTTTGCGGATGAAATTGGTGGATTGGCTGGAGAGGAACAAGAACTTGGAACAGCTGGTACAGAGGCTTGACACCATCTCCAGAGCCTATAGAATGGAAATAAGTGCAGAGAAGACCAAAATGATGACCAACAAAACCAATGGCATCAACACGGACATCAAAGTCCAAGGCCAATCCCTCAAAGGCTCAACACAGTGCATAGCTTCAAATATTTAGGAGCCATTGTATCAGATGATGGGTCCAGACAGGAAGTCCTCCAGAATCGCACAAACAACTGGCGCCCTGGCGAGGTTGAAGCCAATTTGGGAAGACAGGACCATCAGTCTACATTCCAAGATAAGACTGCTGTGCTCCCTTGTCATCTCCATCTTCCTCTACGCTTGCGAAACATGGACCCTCACAGCAGATCTACAATGAAGAATACAAAGCATGGAGATGATGTGCTACAGAAGACTTTTGGGCATTTCCTATACCCAGCACCAACGACGAAGTCCGACAGACCGTCACACAAGCCATTGGACAACATGATGACCTGCTCACAGTGGTGAAAAAACGGAAACTCCTATGGTATGGCCAAGTCACGGTCACCAGATCATCAGGTCTTACACAAAGACCATCCTGCAAGGCACAGTACAAGGAGATAGAAGAAGAGGGAGACCGAAAAAGAGGTGGGAGGACAACATTCAAGAATGGATTGGTTTGACACTCAGGGTTGCTGAGGACAGAGAAAAATGGAGTACGCTGGTTAAACGATCATCTGTGGTGCCCCTACGACCTCCGAATTACGGGATAGGATAGGCATAGTTTTGCTATTTCTCTCTCTGTTCATTTAGTGATTTGTTTGCATGTAAATTCATTGTAAATGTGTATGCATAGCCATAGCCATAGGTGAGTTGTCAGGTTGTGCATTTGACTTAAACTGAAAGTAAATATATTCAGTTTTATTTTGTGTGTTTGTGCAGCCTGTATCAGGATCCTCCAGTCTACAACCACGAAAGAAAGTGTTGGGCCAGAACTTCTCCAACTTTGACTTCTGTAAGTTCCTTTGTTTCATCCTCTATCTTTCCTGCCCCTTCACCTCTCTCTCTCGCTGTCTCACAATCACTTTCTCTCAAACTCACTCTCTCCATATCTACTTCTTTCTTTCTGTCAGCTCCCTCCCTCCCCATCTCTCTGTCTTCTTCTCTATGGGACCAGAGACAATTTATTAACACATTTGTCCTCTATCTTTCCTCCCCCTCCCCCCCCCCTTTCTCTCTAATAATTCTGCGTCTCTTTCCATGATGTGAGATTAAAGCATTTTCGTTGAAGCTAGAATCAACAGTTTATTTTTAAAATTATTCTTGCTGATACTAGTAATTTTTTACTAACATGCATAGCAAAGCCCACCTGCCAATACCTCCCCTTCACCCTCTTCAACCTCTACCCCTCCAACTTTCCTCCCCCTCCCCCCCTTCAATAAATAAATAAAAAAACTATTCTTGCAAGTCCACAACCAAAGATAAGATTAGTAAGATTGTGTATACCCATGAGACTTCATAAATGATCAGTGAATAAATGTCTTCTCGTCAAGGTCACAAGATCAACAAATATTAGTTTTTTAAAAATTACAACTTATGATTCTTTGATGCATGATAGATAACAATGAGACTCACATAGTATACAGATTTGTTCAAACTCACTCTAAGGTCACTGGAGCTGTCCAAAGTCCATTAGTATAGGTACTTTGAAGTGACCTTGACCCTAAACTATAAGAAATGTAAACTAAAGTTCAAACTTGTTGTATTAAAGATCATAGATTGATCTTTCATATTACAATTTTGCGTTTATCTTGAAGGACAAGCACTTTAGACCTAGCAAAAACATACAAACAATTTGTTATCGTACAGTGAAATGGCTGTAAATTTAATTAATAGTGTGCAACAACATTGGGTTGTTTGATCAGACATGCATGGGAGGTTACGTACATCACGTGATTCTAAGGTCAATAGCATAGAAAGACCAAAGTCGGTATTTGCATTTTAACGCTACAGTTTCATTTTGTTTTTTCTGGACACTCATTTTTATGTTAAGTATTGCGAGTTCCGTAAGGAGTTTAAGACTCATATGGGCTTTGCCCCTTCTAGTTAACAATCAAAACAACTGAGCTTCTTGGTGATGCTTGTAATTTTTAACAGTAACCCCAAAAAAACTGAGATTAGCTCATTAATGTTTATAGGGTGCAGCAGACTGCTAAATGCCGAATCAGGGCTGCCAAAAAACTTAGCATGGGTTAAAAATTTGGGCAGGTTTTCTAACGTTTGTGTAGTAATTTTTATAAAAATATTTTTGTTTCAGTGGACTTGGGTGGTGGAAAGACAGGGTATGTTGCTTCTTTTTAAAATCACTTGCATACATTGATTTCTTTGAAGTAGGAATGTTTGACTTACCCTTAGTCAGATTTTCCCATAGTTTCTATGAATATGTCCCTCAAACCTCGGAGCTCAGATTTACTAAGATTGCCCACAGGAATTTATGATTTTCATGGACATCAGAGATCACGTCAAGGTCATTGAAGGTTGACATCCCAATGTTACTAATTTTTGGGATAACACAACCTTTGCTGGAGTTTTTTTGATCGTACAATAGTGTCCATTTGGAGTCGGAGATTAAGATCAAAGTTAGTATTACTTTACATGTTAATGCCACTGTTTCAGATTTTCTGGAAACCTATTTTTATGCAGAATATTGCCAGTTCCATAAGGAGCATCAGCGTGTGATTCATATAGGATTTGCCTTTCTAGTTAAAAATAGCAAAAAACGCATACTCACACTTTTTTTTAAAGTGCCGATTATGCATGCCCTACATTTATTTATTTATTAATATTATGCTATACATTATTTTATTTTTTAAGTTAGATCATGTGAGTATGTTTTATTCTATTTCTATTATTTGCAGATAAAAAAATCCCAATCTGTGCAAAGTCTATTACTCAGTTTTTGACATGACCTCTCTTTTGCATTGTGTTGTATTGCTCTATATTTAACCTCACCTAAATGTTTTCCTCCTCTCTCTTACAGCGCACGTATTAAAGACAAGGCGGATCGTGCAACTGTCAGTCAGGTGTTGGATGAACGTACACGAGTCATCATCAGCAAACTGGTGGGGAAGGGACTGTTTGACGTGCTCACCGGCTCCATCAGTATGGGCAAGGAGGCCAACGTTTTCCGGGCTGAGTTAGAGACAGAAACTGGAACACAGTATTTTGCTCTCAAGGTTAGTTCAAATTGGGTAGTAAAGATCATTTCTCCTACCATAAAAAGACGGTTGGTGAGATTTGGGAGATGGGTGCGGGGATGGTTGGATATGGAACACGTTCACAATTCTTGGCATGGCTACATAGCATTTTGTTACAAATGTAGTTATTTGTTTATAAATTAGGTGTCACTTTGAAGTTTGTGAAAATTGAATGTTGTTTTATTCGACACCCACGTCATTGACCTTGGAGGCAAATTTTTGGACCAGTAGACATGGTTTTCTTGTATGCCTGAAATTGTTAACACAACCCTTGTAAGCAAATAAAGTATTATTTCAGTGAATTTATTTTCTATCAAGTATTATTTCATTGAGTGTATTTTCTGTTGGCAGGTCTACAAGACATCCATTCTTTCTTTTAAACAAAGAACGAAATATGTGGAGGGAGACTGGAGGTGAGCTGAATATTTCTTTTACCTAAGTCTTTTCTATATTTTCAAGAACTAAAGCAATACTTTGAATAATATGCCTTTGATCTTTAAGGTGAATGTTTCGTTGTAGTATACTGGGTCTTTATAACCACCATGTATGCTTCAAAATGTATTAAGTATTCAGGGCGCGAAATTAACTTTTTTCTTTGAGGGTAAACAGGACCCTTAACTTTTAAAAAGTGAGGGTCCTGTCTGAAATGTGAGGGTCCTAATACATAATAAACAATCGCCCATTGATTGGCCAAAAAGCGTGACTCCGAGCCAATAAAAAAAGACGTACTTAATATTATTCAAGGGTAATAACTCGAGTGACAAATACCTCGCATCCATAGCAACATATAGCGCGATGGGTACTCGACATCGATTTTCGAAGATTTATTATTGCTACTTTTCACTCAAAAATAATTTTTGCATCGGAGATTTTTTTCAGTAAAAATGAATTGATTACTCAACTTTGTAACGTAGTTGACATTTTTTTTGCGGGTAAATCGGGCACGCTAGAAATGAAAAGAGCGGGTCCGAATCAACATTTGAGGGTAATTCGCCCCGGACCCGCCTTAATTTCGCGCCCTGGTATTTTTTTAAAGTTCCAATTCTTTTTTATACATAATTAATTAATGAAGTGAACTGATTCATATATTTATGTACTATTTTGTTTGTAGGTATCATCGAGGCTTCTGCAAGTCAAACCCAAGGAAAATGGTGAGGACTTGGGCTGAAAAAGAAATCAAGAATCTCACGAGGTAGGCTTTGAATGATTTTGTGTGTGTGTGTAGTTGGTGGTATTGTAAATCTTATCTGTGCACATTACATATGGATCTGTGCACAATACACATGGATCAAATCTAAACAACTGCTTCAGCGAACATGCCAACTTTTGGATATTTGAATTGTGAGCACATGAGGGAATCAATGTGCTTGATATTAGTGGCACTCGATAATTTTGATCAAAGACAAGTCTTTAAAATAGTTAGTCTTCTTCTTGGTCCCAAATGAAAGTTTGAATCAACATTTCAAACATATGGTTATGGAAAAGGACATAATAATGAAGCTATTCTTCTGAAGCAGATTCCCAAAGGATGATAAAATGAGATCCAACTCCTATTTCTTGTTCACACAGGAATGACGAATTCCTTTTCTGATGGGAACTGCTTACAAGAATGAGTCATTGGTACTTTCAGCATATGTACCTTAGTTTTAGATAGTTTGGGGCATGTAGAAGCGTAGTAGTGGTTTGGGCCCACGCTTGCAATGTTTCATGTTAAGCAATGTCAGGCGTAGTTAGTATATGGACTGGTGACCAAGCTTTGAAAGCAACCATCAAACAACACAAAAAGATTTAATCCAGCGCATGAAACACCCAAGTCCACCCAGCTGTGAATTGATACCTGGATCTGTTTAGAACTGCGGAAGGTAAAGCATTGAAGAAGAGGAGATAAGGTATCACCCTCATTAAGCTGGCTTAGAGAAAAATGAGGTCTCCAATGCCCCATTCCCAAACAACCGAAAGATTAGGGGTTTGTTAAACATTTGCTATTTTTGACTCACATGTGTGCTGCCGTGTTGAGTCTGTGTAATGACCTCAAAATATAAATTCTTTAGATTGTTTTGTCAAATCTGCATTAGATGAGTCACAAAATAGTCCAAAAAGATGTCAGTGGAAATTCACACCAGCTCAATGCCTATGTGAGCAGCACTCTTAGGTTCTCCCACATTTTGCTGGCTGCGGGTTATTTATAGCTTGCCTACACCCTCCCTTTCAGTGAAAGGAAAGGAAAGAAGAGCACCGGCGAAGCTATTTCAGGGGTGAGATTTAACCCAGGAGACTAACTAGCCCGCCGGGCTAGCTAGTAAGTAAAGTGAGGTAGCCCGCATGGTTTTTAGGCAGCCCGACAATCGTTCACTTCAATACTGCTGCATGAGCTAGAGTCTGTTGATCACGTTGAGGGTTCTTGCCTCTCAGGATGATCGGGTGAGTCTTGTAGCTACGGGGTTCGGACGTGTTGAGGTAGATTCTAGAAATAAAATTCCACATTTTCGGATCAACCACCGTCACCTTGACAATACACGTAATTTGTAGCGAGTATCTTTTTCACAAACAAAGCAGACAGTGTGCTTGGCGCGAAAGAGAAGTAGGCAAAGGGAAATAACGCTCGCGCATGCTTCATACTCGTAGCAGACGAACAGTGACCTAAAAACGCTTCGGACCGAGCTTCTAAAAGTCTGCAAGTAGTATCTTTTTTTTTTAGGTCGCCAGCCGGGCTGGCTTAATTATAAAGTGAGGTCGCCCGAGCCGGTTTTAAGTAGCCTCGGGCGACCGCTAAATCTCACTCCTGTATTTATAGCTAGCCTGGCTGAACTATCTTCAAAACCTAAAAGCTTTGGCTGAGTCGGTGTGAATTGTCTGCCCACCTGTGTAGGAAAACGTCTAACGTTGTTAATTACTCTGAACCTGTTGCAGCTACCCAATCTAAACTTCATAGGCTTGGGTATCCCCATGAGAGCTTGAGCATTATCGGTTGACAGAATGCTATCGTACGAAATTCAGGATCACGGGGTCCGAAAGTGTTACTCCACAAATTACACATTTTCATATATTTTTACTTTTTCCAAAGTTATTAATAAATGATCATGTATGACAACTTCTGATGCTTTTTATGGTCATAATCATGGTGTTATTCTTCTGAAATGGTTCCCATATGATGATAAAATGAGATCCAACGCCTATTTCTTGCTATGCAAGAATGAGGAATTCATTTTCTGATGGGAACTGCTACTGTGATTGGCAACGGTGTTAAAGGCGTGGGTTGAAAAAGGTCATGCAGCTGATGAAAAATAACACCATAATTATAGCCCTGTGCACTATATTTAACTAATGAATTAAAACTGAAATCTACTTCATGTATTTTCTTTATTTTCAGAATTTACCAGTCTGGTATTCCATGTCCAAAGCCCCTTCTGCTGAAAGGTCATTTATTACTGATGAGTTTCATTGGTTCCGAGACTGGAGCGTATGTTATTTACATTTTCTGTGTGGTTCCATAGTGAAAGGTTTTTTTGGGTTTTTTGTTGTGTTATATACATCTTCTGATGTTCATATTTTGGATTACATAATGCGATTTATATGTATTTCTGCGCACATGTGTTTTCATTTAACATTTTTGGCATTCAGCATTTTGTCTACCAGTGTGTGTAATGTAAATGTGAATTAGTACAGCCCAGGAAGTTGTGATCATAGTCAGCATCGTTGACCAATTGTTTCGATATAATCATATAGTCTTAAGAAAGATGCTATGCATTATTATTATGTTTACTATTATTATTATTGGCATGCTAGGGGTGAAACCAGGACACATCCCAACCCTTGTCTGTTACCTGTCGTCTAAGTGACACTAAGTGACAGGTAGCTTGAGGAAGCATGCAACAGCAAAACCATGGCCTTACAGGGACCGCTGTCGCTAGCAAGGACAGAATGGATAGTAAAGGGGCCAGACATTTCTAACAGTTTAATTATAGGTACCTTTGCAGTTGATTAACTTAATTATTTCTAGTAATTGTTAATTAACCACAGCCTTTTGTTTTTGATCAGCCAGATATTAGAAGCAGATATTATTAAAAGGTATGGAGATAACTTAATAGATAATCTTGTCACTAGGACATGTGCTGTACATCTCGTTTTGTATTTTCATGGGTTCTGTATTTGTCTTTTTCCAGTGCAGCCCCTAGGCTAAAGGATGCCACATTGTCAGATGACAAGCTGCGAGAGCTGTACCTGGATTTGATATTGGACATGAGAAAATTGTATCATGTGTGTCATCTAATTCATGCCGATCTGTCCGAATTCAATATTTTGTGAGTTTTTTTCTCTATTTGCTTATTTACTTTGATACCCCCGTTGGGGTGCCGGGGGTTTCAGTATAAATAGTATCCCCACTTCCTGAAAATTTAGTGCTTTAAATTCCCACTGTCGCTGTCTTTCTCATTTGCTCTTTCTCAGTCCTGCTCTGTTCTATCAATCTGCTATACTATCTTCTTCTTCACTAGACCAGTCACCTACCTTTTTTCTTGAAAACTCTTCCGGGACAAGACTCCTTGTTTGTGTATGAGGTCTGTTGGATCAGCTTGGGAATATTGGACGCTTTCTGCCAGGTGGTCACTAGGGCTTCCTATGATGTTATTATTTAGCAATGTAGGCATTTTATATGTATATGTTTTGTTGATAATTTATAATGATGTTTGTATTCTATTTTGTTTTTGTAAACGGGGGTTCGATAAATTAGAGTGCATCCTCAGCGTCCCCTGCGTGGGATGTCTTTATTGTAAAGTGACTGGCTGGTGGAGGGCATTCAGTTTTTCCACTAGGGTTGTTTCAGCAGATCTTTTATGCGGATTGGGGGTTGTCCGGTCCTGATTTGGCTCGGAAGAGTCCGCTGGACCTAAAGCAACAATTATGTAATGTGATGTCATTTACTTTGATAAACTATTTGATTGTATAATGAAAATCGGCTGTATTCAGAATTTATGTAATTTTCAGACTATGTCCATGACCTGAGCTTGTTGAATGTATTTGATCTACACTAACAAAGATTACTTAATGTGGTGCCACAAATGATAAAAACTAATCAGCCTCCTTTGAAGACAGACCATGTTCCTGTTCTTTGCAGCCCCAACTGTCATGGATGATGATTGAAACAATCCAATTCTGAGATCTGTGTAGAAAACCATAATCTGACATGACATATAAATTAGGTTACAGCAACCGAGCTTGCCATATTCATTGGGTGAGATACAAAATGAATGAATTTTGCTTTGTTTTGTTATTAAATATTATTAACACATCAGGTTTTGCTATTGCTTATGCTGAATGTATTTTGATGAAATTTTGTGCATGCTGGAATCAGAATAGATAGTCTACATCCTGCAAGTACACCTGCATTAAAAATGATTGAGAGCAAAGTAGGGAGCATGATGATTGGTATTTTTTGCAGGTCTATGCCTAGTTATTATAATAATTATTGTTATATTATTTATTTATTTATTTATTTATTTTTCATAATTTTTATTCATATATTTATTTTGAACATACATGCCTGTAGGTCTATTCCTTAGATAGGCCTAGTCCTACCTCTATTGGTTTGTAGAACAAACTTGGCAACTGGGGCTATATTCTGCCTTGTGCAAAAGATGCAGGCAGTAAAGTGTTGTGCATGGGGAACATGCACAACTGACTTTAGATATCCTGAAAGTTGTACAGGGATAAAGTGTGTTCAAGCCTGGAAAGTATAATTATTATTTTGATTGATGGTTGAAGTGGATCAAGGCATGCGGATGACTGGCCAAACTACTGAGTGTTACAGTTTTTATATTCATTGATTTATTTTTAAAGAGCTATATGAGAATGATAAATAAATTTAAAAAATAATAAAATACAGCCAGTAAGCATCATATTTGGAAGACCGGAAGCTAGTTCATAGAAAAAAAGCATCTGGTTAACATGTTTTGTTGTTTGACAGTCGATTCGAGACAATTCTGGTCTGGAACTGATGAATTTGCCTCAAAGAGGGTTCCCGCTAGGATTATGCAATTTCATAGGTTCATATACCAGCATATGCATTCACCCACCAGTTCAAACTGCTTGCTCTCACAGACAGGAAGTTACTCACTTGTTTATGGTTTAAGCCGTTTAAGAACAATGCTTATTACTGTGGGTGATATTTTGAACTCCTCAGTAAAAATTTTAGCAGCTGTGCCACTCACTAGCTGTGTGTGAAATAATAACCAGACTGTTTGAAGTAAGATGGCCAGTGCTCACAGACAATTGATTGTTGAATGGATAGGGCAGCCTGAACTGCTCCTGCGACTTGGTGGAATGGAAGCTTGGTACTTTATCCACTGCGCGTGATACTCATCATACTGTTCTGAATTTGTTATACTTATAACGCAGTTTATGAAGATTTTGTTTGTGCATGAAAAGAGCTTTGCCGCTGCATGAAGAAAAAAAAAGGATGAAGGTAGATCCAATGCCAAACTCGTATTTTGAGAGTGTGGAGCATTATGTCTTTACCTGAAGTGGTACATTAAATTCTAATCAAAAAAATTATTGACCAAGGTAATGAAGACATTTCACTGAAAATTGTGTTTGTGCATGAAAGAGCGTGGCAGTTGTATGAACGAGAAAATGATGCCGCAAGCATCATTGGTTGCAAATTATGAAGGATTATATATATATATATGCTTATTTTTTGTTATTTATTTTTCTTCTGATAATCTTTAGGTACCATGCTGGAAAGGCAGTCATAATTGATGTGTCACAATCTGTTGAGTTCAACCATCCACATGCTATGGACTTCTTGCGTACAGACTGCACAAATATCACAGGTTGGTAACTCTGCCCCAGCTTTTGTATTATCTGCTTGAAAATTGTTGTTGAGTAATGTGAACTAGTCGGTGTCCTGTGAAGATGAACTAGACCCTCTGTGCATGTTCTCCATCTTTGAGAAATCCCCAGCTGCCATGGATGATGATTTATGAAACAATCCAATTCTGAGATCTGTGAAGAAAACCATAATCTGACATGACAGCAACAAATGCTTGCCATTTTCATTGCTTGAGATACAAAAAAGAATTAATTCAGCATTGTTTTGTTATTTCTATTATTATTAGGTGTTGCTGTTGCTTCTACTGAATGTATTTTGATGAGATTATATTCACGGATAGATAGGGGTTTCAAACTCGTTCACTCATTGGGCCAAAAACTCAAATCACACATAAGGTTGAGGGTCTAACAGGATAAACAGTCAATAAACAACATTCAATAACATTCAATAATAATAACTGATCTTTGCTAAGTTATTGTAACGACGTACTCACTACACAACTTTTATTTTCACTTATTTTGATCGAAGCAAGAACGTTCTCCAAGGCTGCTAATTAGGGAATTTAATTTGCACTTTATATCAAAGGGCCATTGAAAAATATGCTTGCCTAAAATTTTTAAACATTCATGTCTGGTTATTATAATAATTGTATACAAATTATTTAATTTATTATATAAATTTATTATAAAATCATTTTCATTTATGTAATTTATTTTGGCCATACTTGCTAATTACTGTGGGTAATATTTTAAGCATCTCAATGGAAGGTGTGGAAGCTGTTCCCCTCACTGCGCGTGAAATTTTCACCAGACTTTTTGAAGCAGTATGATTACAAGTGCTAACAGTTAATTGATTGTTAAATTCATGGGGAAACCTGGACTGCACCTGTGACTTGGGGGAAGGGAGGGGGAAGAGGGGGGTCATGGAAGCTTGGTACTATATCTCCTGTGTTTGATACTTTACAGAAATTGTTGGACTTTTAACTCAATTTTTGTTTTATCTGGCAAGCAAAAACTTACAAGTAAATTGACTGTGGTGGTGTGTGTGGCGCAGAATTTTTTCAGAGCAGAGGTGTGGCCACGATGACCGTGAAGGACTTGTTTGACTTTGTCACTGACCCGACCATCAATGACGACAACATGGACACAGTATTGGACGCTGCCATGCATAAAGCAACATCGAGAAGCTACACAGGCCTCACCGAAGAAGACAAAGTCGAGCAGGAGGTAATTCTTAGTGTTGAAGCTTGTTGGCTAGTTGCTGGGTTGACTGGCTGGTTAGTGTGAGTCTGATATCATAGTTCCACATTTTTTACCTTAGATAAGGATGATCTTGTGTAATTTTCCACATCATTAAGGTGAAAACTTGCAAATAAACACACATAAGACATTAAGTTTTTTCAATAATGTCACTCGTGAGGCTAGCCAAGTGTCATTTTTTATATAGTCATTACACATTACTCAATACCAAAGGCATACAATACTCCTTTTCGCTAATTCACGAGAATACCTTGGTGCCAGTTTCTCATGCCACTGCGTTAATCTGTTGAGCGTCTGTACCTCTATTCAAGGAAGTGCTTCATCTAGCTTTTTGACATCATCCAGAATCCCTAAATTACGTCATTGTTTGTGAACATGCCAGTGAATAAACTGGTGATTGTGGCTAGAAATAAATTGTTTTCAGCTGTATTTCTTTTCCTCTCCACTGCTGTTCTCACCCACCTTCACCCGTTTTAGCATTTTAGGATGAGTGACAGCCTGATACAGTTTGAAATTCTTTGATTTAGGGCAATATTAGCACAAAGAGCAATCACAAAACCATGCGGTTCAGCTCCAATGATGGTCATGAAGATAGGTTTTAGGCCTATTCTCATACTGTTGGCAATAAAATGCACAATCAGACTAGGCAAAAAAACTTCAAGCCCTCAATACCGGAGCTGTGAAGGACTGATCATCCTAACAAAACCATCTTTCGCTGTCCTTTTGTGAAATTTCCAATAGTGATCTATACATGTCGGTGTGAAGGAAGCAGTGGTCAGAGCTTTGTCAAAACACACTCCTAGAGAGGACTGAAGAGTACTATAATTTGGCACTTGTTACTTGCCCAGATTACACCATTTTGCAACCATTTTTTAAACATTTTCCAGGTTAGCATGCCTTGGAACGCCCCTCCCCTATCCCTTATGCTCTCCACCCTCCAGGGTAGGTGTTTCGCGCCATCAATGACCTCCATTCCTAATCCCTACAAAATTTTCTCTTTTTTTAACCTCAACTGTTTTCATGCCTGATTTGCTGCTGTAGTATATAGCAGGCAACCTTTTAAAAAGTTTAATTTTTACAGCTATTAAACACACACACACACTGTGTGCAAATTATAAGCAGATAGTCATCTCTTAGCATGAATTTTACATTTGATAAATGTTAGCGCAATTTTAATCTGAACCTCAGACGCAGTTTAGGTGTTTTACATTTGCAGATATGATGAAAAATGAGATCCAACTCCGACTAGCCAAGGCAGCTGAAGATTTCAATGATTCTGATCTGCATCCACAATATATATATGTAGTTGTTTCCTTTATTATTTAGTTGTTCTTGATACTTTATTTATTTATAATTACATTAAGTAAAATTCAAAAAAACATCTTTATCAGAAAAAATTTGAGTAATAACTGATTTCTGGTTTTAGGTTTTCAAAAATGTGTTCCTTCCACGAGCATTGGATGAAATCCGTAACCATGAAAGAGAATTTGAGAAACGGATTTCTGGCGAGACAAAGGAGGTAAGGTTTTATTGTGTTTTCTTACCTTATCATTTTACCCCCTTCCTCCTCCCCCCTTTCCCCATACTCCCCCCCCTCCCACTCTATTGTAACCCCCACCCCCCTTTCTTTTTTTTCCCTTACTGCTAATTGATTGATTTGAGCAATCTTTTAATGCCTGTCATAATTCCTTGTAAGGGGTTTAAAATATTTGTTAAATTGAATTAAAACATCTTCACTATTCCCTCCATTCTTAGTTTCTATTTTATTTGGGTAATTCGTCAAAGGTTTTCAGTTGTCGGTGATTACCAGAATGAAGACTGAATTAGAGGTATATTGGTTTTCAAGTGGGTTTGTAGCATACTCCGATTTTGTACAAAATTGTAGTTGAACTCTAGTTTGTACAATTGTAGTTGATTGGATTTTGTACAGTTACTGTTGGTAGTGTGTAGTAAATTGGGCTTTCTTTGTTACTGACAATGCATATGCGCACAGCAGCTCAATGCCTATGTGAATAGCACTCTTAGGTTATCCCACATTTTGCTGGCTGCGGGCTATTTATAGCTTGCCTACACCCTCCCTTTCAGTGAAAGGATAGGAAAAAAGAGCACTGGCAAAGCTATTTATAGCTAGCCTGGCTGAACTAGCTTCAAAACCTAAAAGCTTTGGTTGAGTCGGTGTGTGCGTTGCTTCAGTGATGTGAGGTTTTGTGTATTGGTTTATGTTGATAGTCTAATCACTAATTTTAATTCTTACTGTGCAGATGTTTTACCAGACTTTAACTGGAATGAATGATGATTTGACTGGTGCGCAACAGGTAAATCTTTTGTATAATTTATTAAATCTCATTTTTATATATAAAGTGTAATGTAACAGTGAAACTGTGTATCATTTTCAGTGTAGTCTTACTTGATGGTGTCAGTGGTTATGTTTGAGACAATTAATTAACTGAATTCACAATATGTGGAGACCTGTGAAATTTAATTTTTCTGTGTTTCTTCCATATTTTATGCACGATGGGTAAGAAAAAAAGATCATGAGATGAAACGTGCGCTTGTGACATGCCATTTTGTATTCGTACCCCCGTTGGGGTGCCGGGGGTTTCAGTATAAATTATATCCCCACTTTCTGGAAATTTAGTGCTTTAAATTCCCACTGTCGCTGTCTTTCTCATTTGTTCTTTCTCATTTCTGCTCTGTTCTGTCAATCTGCTATGCTATTTTCTTCTTTGCTAGACCAGTCACCTACCTTTTTCTTGAAAACTCTTACCGGACAAAACTCCTTATTTGTGTGTGAGGTCTGTTGGATCAGCTTGGGAATATTGGATGCTTTCTGCCAGGTGGTCACTAGGGCTTCCTATAATGTTATTATTTAGCAATGTAGGCATTTTATATGTTTGTGTTTTGTTGATAATTTATAATGATGTTTGTATTTGATTTTGTTTTTGTAAACTGGGGTTCGATAAATTAGAGTATAGCCTCAGCGTCCCCTGCGTGGAATGTCTTTATTGTAAAGTGACTGGCTGGTGGAGTGACTTCAGTTTTACCCCTAGGGTTGTTTCAGCAGATCTTTTATGCAGTTCAGGGGTTGTCTGGTCCTGATTTGGCTCGAAAGAGTCCGCTTGACCTAAAGCAATAATCATATAATGTAATGTTTTATTTCGTTTTGATAATTTGTTCAGCTACTTCGAATTGTTTCAATATTTATTGCTTAATTTCATAGGTACCCAGACTGTTGGAAAAATTGCACATCGAGGACAAAGCACCTTTGGAGACCACTGAAGATGATCTCTCAGGTGCAGAGAGCATGGATGATGATGTTGATGAACATGAAGAGGAAAACAAATCTGAAGAAGGAAAGAAATTGCAAGACAGCAAACGCCCAAGAAATGAAACGGCTGAAGAGAGGAGGGTAAGAGGGGTTTTTGTTCGTGCATTTGGTTTATCATTTGGAAATTTTATGATCAAGAAGCTTGACATAATAATTTATGGTAGCATGATGATTGGGGTCTTGCATACTACTATCATGTATGCTACTACAGCAAGTTCAGTGCAATTGTCATATGATGAAGAAACGTTCAGTGTAAATTCATGGTGCTAAAACAAAGTTAATATTCTAACTAGGAAATATATTGCAACATATTTTTGTGTTATATAATTATTATAAAGGTAAGGAGACAAGTAAATGTAATAATAATTTGATAATAAGGGAGGCTGGGCTAGCCATGTGAGCAAATAATGTCAGCTAAGCAAACGGAGAGAGTGTATGCAACACATGCAGACAGGGGTTCATGCTGCCCTAATGACAGCCTAGCGCTCCTATAACATGCCTTTGTGGTTCAGGCAATGCAGTGTGCTTACTCTTTCCGATGAGAGTGTAAACAGCATATGCCTGTTAATAGTATAATTGACCCTAGTTTCGTGCAGCAATATGAATATATTTGCTCCACGCCTCCTCTCCACCCCAACTTCCCTTCCACCCGTTTCTCAAAAACTAAAACACACGTTTAACCCCTCATTTTTATTTTTCAGGAACGAAAACATGCTTTGAAGGAGGTACGGCGAGAAAAGATAAAAGACAAGATAGCAAAGCATGTGAAGAAGAGGGCAAAGAAGCTGGGAAAACGCTGATACAATCAGTGGCAGTGGAAATGTTTCCCACTTATCAAAGGGGTCTGTGCAATGTCTGTGATAATAATAAATGGTCAGTGGAAGTGCCCATGCGCATTGCTTCTACAGCAGTAATTGTCATATAATGTGTGTGTGTAGTTGCGTGTGCATGGTTGCGTTTAGTTGGCATGTGCAAAATAATTATTTGAGTAAGCTTTGTGTTGTGAAAACAGAATATTATGTGTGTGTATATATATATGTCACTATGATGTGAAGGCACTATTGAATGCATTTACATTGCTAAACTTGCTGGACAAGTTGACATTTCTAACTTTCAGCACCCATGACTATGATGTGAGGATCTCATGAAATGTTCATGTGTACATGTAAAAACTAGTGGAGTTTGCAAGTTTTGTGTGGTGAAAACCAAAATCCCAACCTCCATCCTTTATTTGTGCTTATTTCTTTTTACATAAGTTGAAAGTGGGAATTGTAAAAAGATGAGTGTGTGATTCAAATCCATATTGGTGAAGTGATCAAGTAAGTGAAGTGATTAAAAAATAAACATGATAAAGACGATGTGTATTTCATGTTGTTTTTTATTTTTGCTTGTGTGGTAGTTTATTGGTATAATTGTCTCTCTGTGTGAGTCAATGTATGATGTATTTTTATAAATATTTTTATTGTTACAAAAAATTCCAGCTTTGTGCAAATTGGTGCAAGATGAGTCCAAAGAAAACATTAAAAAAAAATTTGTTTGGTATTCCTTCGTCCGTCTGTCTGCCATCTGTACATGTAAAATTTGCAAGTGGATTAATATCTCGGAACCTATTGCAACTATCACAACCAAACTTAGTAAGATCCATAATATCTCATAAATGATCAGTAAATGAATCACAGGGTCATCAAATGTTAGTCATAAAATGACACTATTTTACTTTCTTTTCTAGGTTATTAATATTGAACTTGATTCTTTCGATGTATGATGGATATCAGACATCCTAAGCACATTTCGTCAACCTCACATCAAAGTCACTGGAGATGTACTAAGTCGGTTAGCATAGGTACTTTGAAGCGACCTTGACCCTAAACTACGATAGATGTAAAGTCCAAACGTGTGTTATTTAGAGATGATAGATTGAAGATAAGGTCATTTTAGGCTTTGCAAAAATACATCTGATACCATTGCCAGCCCTCAAACTGTCCAATGACTGCAGTTATAATAACACAGCTGATTGAGCCATTGGACAACACGATGACCTGCTCACAGTGGTGAAGAAACAGAAACTCCAATGGTATGGCCACATCACCAGATCATCAGGCCTTGCAAAGACTATTGTGCAAGGCACAGTGCAAGGAGGTAGAAGAAGAGGGAGACCGAAAAAGAGGTGGGAGGACAACATTCGAGAATGGACTGGTTTGACACTGAGCGAAGCTATCAAGGCTGCTGAGGATGGAGAAAGATGGAGTATGCTGGTTAAACGATCATCTGTGGTGCCCCTACGACTTCCGGGTTACAGGATAGGATAGGATTGCATATACTATTGCTGAAATGCCGAATGATGAGGCAATGAAATCCGTGAAAGATTTATCTGACAGTCCCCTAGCTGAAAATACACCAAAACCAATGGAAAGAAGTTGCACTCTCTAGCCACCTCATTAAAAACTCGGAGAATCAGTTACATCACCTATTTCAATTGCCAACACCATTACAGAAGAGGTTGGGGTACAAACGTCTGAACAGTATACTCCAGTAGAGGAATTTCAGCTAGTGGTTGAAATTCTCATAGTTGAAATATCATCCCTCGGACCAGTGTTGCAAGAAACAAAATAACTCCAAAATTGAATTAGATGACGTGAAAACCCTAGTCACTAATAATCCCATAACCTCATGTCGGCCTGTACTAACTGGCAACTGTCCATTGCACATGGACAAAATGCG
The DNA here is from genome assembly GCA_036898135.1 of Oncomelania hupensis. Classification (NCBI taxonomy): domain Eukaryota; kingdom Metazoa; phylum Mollusca; class Gastropoda; order Littorinimorpha; family Pomatiopsidae; genus Oncomelania; species Oncomelania hupensis. The sequence continues at coordinate 980,981 of JBAHVR010000392.1, read as the reverse complement.
CATCCCTCAAATTTCCCAACTAAACTCGTCCTGTCGGTCTGCTACGACAGTCAAACGACCTACGCCAAAACCCCGAACAAATTTTTAATGTTAAAAGCTGTCCAGACCCCAAGCCTCAAGGCCAAAGGAAAAAACAGATTTTGTCAGACGGCACTGCCATGGGTGATAAAATTTCTGTGAAGATCAGCGACACTCCTGCAATAGACACATCAGCAAGCCTTAAACCTAGCTATGGGCCTGGCCCATCTAATGCTTGCAAAACATTGTATAGTTACTGTGGAATGTCTACTGGAGACTGGCCACAAATAACAGAACTCCGATCAGATGTTGAAACACTTATCCTGGGTGATTCTGTTGTTGGATTACATGAATACAAAATGTCCTTGGAGAATGAATCAATGCAAGTTTTATCTGGGTCCGGACTAGATAGGTCAACACTTATTGACATGTTAAAAGGAGAAGCCAACAATGACCTCACTACCCTTGCATGTTGGCATCAACGACTGCAAACATGGCCATGATTTGGGCAACAAAACCTGGCGAATGATAATGTCTCAGTGCCGGAGGAACTTCCAAAGGCAAGAATACTTCTGTTCACTATCCTCCCACTGCGTAACGGCTATGCTCACATCAACGATTGCATTGATGAATCAAACCACTGCATGCGGAATGTATGGGCAGAACTTGATGGAGTTGACATCGTGGACAATGGCTGTTTTTTCTTTACCTCCTCTGGCAAGGTGAAGACAGGATGGCTCAGGGACCAGATTCACCCCAAAACTCGAGGTACTAGTGGCCTGGCTATCAATATCAAAAGGTCCTAAGCCAAAACTGCTGATGTTGTGCCATCCAAGATTCAGATTTCTAATCGTCCTCGTCAGCAGATGTACTTAAAAAGCACCCAGCATCGTGGTTCCAATAATTCTACAACCATATCTTTTAGTCTCCACCTGTCCGTCGACGAAGTCTAGTCCCATAAAACGGAAACAAGTTGTCCTCTGTATTCTCCTATCATCAAAGGGTCATATTAATGCAACTACAACTTACATGATCCAGCTCTCTTCAACCAAAGACATTTACAAAAGCTGCAGACTCATGAGGAGAGCCCAAGGTCAGCACACAATCGCCTTGGTTTTCAGCCACAGCCCTCGTTCATCAGTCATCTGCAGTGTCTACAGTCAGACAAGCTTTTGAACCTTACTCGCTGAAGAACCAACAAGAGTAACAGAAACAAATTAAATTCAACTCTTCTTGATCATGTATACAGTAATAACAATATAATTTCACACAAGCCATTGGACAACACGATGACCTGCTCACAGTGGTGAAAAAACGTAAACTACGATGGTATGGCCACGTCACCAGATCATCAGGTCTTGTAAAAACCATCCTGCAAGGCTCAGTGCAAGGAGGTATAAGAAGAGGGAGACCGAAAAAGAGGTGGGAGGACAACATTCGAGAATGGACTGGTTGGACACTGAGCGAAAAATCAGGGTTGCTGAGGACAGGGAAAGATGGAGTACGCTTGTTAAACGATCATCTGTGGTGCCCCATTGACCTCCGAGTTATGGGATAGGGTAGGATAGGATAGGATTCTACTGCTTTCACGCCTGACGTGTCTGTCAACGATCATAATGCCATTATTTGCAAATGTTCATGCCAGCTTCCAAAACCACAGTTTAAAGGACATACCTACATTTTGTATAGAAACTTTAAGAATTTTGATAAATTCGTATATTTACGGGACTTAAGTTTGATTGATTTCAACAATTTAAGAGCATATAATAACCCTAATAAAACAGCCGAAATACTTTTAAAACTACTGCTTTCTATAATGAAATAATATAACAATAGAATTATGAAGGTAGGAAGGTGTATTAAGGAAAAAAACATTTTTTATGGACTATAATATGGGTTCCATTGGGGATGAATTGCACAGCTGGTGGAGTGCCTTCCGTGTTACCACTAGGGTTGTTTCGGCAGATCTTTTATGCGGATCAGGGGTGAGTCCTCTTTTAGCGAAGTTGTGGTCTTGATTTTGTGGTCCTGATTCGGCTCTTTACAGTCCACTGGACCCTGTAAGCAATGAATAACTAACTTTATTTTTGAGTGGCCAAAACACAAGCACATTTGATAAATGTTTTTTTTTCTTCTAGGAAATATGATGCAAGACAATGTTTAACTTGTGTCATTTGTTTTGGGAAAGAAAACAGGTTTTACTAAAATTGAGTACATTTATAAAATTAGGAACTGGAGTACATCAATAATATTAACAATATTTGCAGAATGTTATTATTTTGAATGTTAAGTTGGAATATTAGTAATGTTACTGTTATTTTTTACAACTGAATTATGATTGCTATGCTTATGGTTTTGTATCCTCCACACCCCAAAAGGGGCGAGTAATGGGATTAAATCTTGATTATAGACGCTAAAGGCCATTATTCACGGCTAATAAACTTGAAGCTGTACAAATTATTGATTTAAACCATCTAAAATGGTAATGGAGTTAGTGTAGGTAGGCCTATCGATTTTTATTTTTACTTCATTTTCTGGTTATAGGACAATACAGTGTATTAGGCTTATAACCAATCACAATTAAGATAACTTGTTTATGGCGGCAAGTTCCGGCCGTCTGCTTCGATCGGTCATGGAGAACATTATCATTTCTTAATAGTAACAAGACGATCGATTATGTTGTGTTCGATTTGTATAACGTGTTGCCCACAAGAAGCTTGCCTGCTGTGAAATGCTTTTATGACTGTGTATATGAAATTTACGCACTAACCATTGCCACCTTTGGTCGGGTGCATGCGGTATGTAGTATTGATTATCAGGGTTGTTTACTTGTGACCTGAAAAAGACTGGCTTATGAAGAAAACATAAGAGTTAGGAGATGTAAATTGGTAGAGTTACATTACAAACAGATATTTACATTCAACATATTATTTCTTTATGTTATTCAGAGAGTAATAATGCGTGTAAGCAAGTGTAGAGGTTAGACTTTGTTGATCATTATATTTTTTGTTCTTGCGGCCACAGTATATGAACGGCGTAAGTTTCCGTGGATTTCTTTCATATTGTAACGTTTTTCGTTTGTATTTCAGGTTTGTACTGATTTAAAAAGATAATGGGATGGATAGCAATATTTCAGCTGTTGCTGCTTGGTGCATCATGCATCAGTTTATCTGATGGCGACAGAGGAGAGGTCAGTTTAGAGGTCAGTTTATCTGCTGGCTACAGAGGAGAGGAGCAACATGACATTGGTACTCTGGCGGGTGATGTGCAGAACTGGGCCATGCTTATTCAAAACTATATCTTGCAGGTTAGATCACCCTTTGTGATACAATGTAAATGCTCTTTCATCCTTTTTGTGTTGTTGCTGGTGTTTTTTAACCATTCCCAGATTGCATCCTTAGACAAGATGCTCAGCGAATAGGTTAACGATTGTGAAAACAAGCCAATATAGTAAAGCCTGTCACACAGCAATGTTTTGCATGCATACAAGACTATAGACAACATTTCTTTGCAGTCTTCGTAATTTTAACTTTGGTATGTCAGTCAGCTCTAACAAAGTTTTGTCAACATGCACACTGCAAGCAACCTTTGCCTTGTCCTAGCTGGTACGCTGGGAAAATTCATTCACAGATAGAAAGAGCTATGAACACAGAAGATGATTACATTTATTATTAAGATTATTAAAAGACAGCATGAATAAGGTAGTGTTTACCACATAATGTTGACAAACTATCCATATATTTAATTTTGTGGCAGTTTTTCCCACAATGCATGAAATAGATGGATAGCTTGAGAGAGAGCTTTTGTTGTCTCCGTCAAACAATAACCTAAAAAAAAAAAGGTCTTGTTCTGAGAAAAAAAGCTTCAGCTAAAGCCACTTTAACCGCGAGGCAGGCTCAGCCTATTCTTGTTTTTATGCAAAACATTGCTATGTGACATCAAATCAAGTCAACAAATCTGTATTATCCTAAAGGAGAATGTGCACAGCATATTGTAGACCAAACAAAAATAAAAAAAACAAACAATACATGCATAATCAGCACAAAATTAATAAGCTCAAGATAAAAAGTAAGAAATCGTTCACACTTTTTTCGACTCACACCACATGCTCCTTCAGGTGAGAGTAAATGTCCAGAGGTCTAGTCTGTGCATGCATACTTTCCATCACATATATAGACTTTAAAGATACTGACGCTCATGTCCTAGACGAGTGAATGACGGCTACACATATAAACACACCGCGCAATAGATCCATTCTCCCCAACCTCAGTCACCCATGATTGTGCTTGGTCATCTGGGAGTCGGACTATGAGCCCAAAGGTTGCAAGTGGCACCTCAGGCAGCTTGAGTTAGATCCTGTATCAGCCATGCAGCGCCTTGAGTAGCTCTTGAGATGGAAAAGTGCTAGATTAAGATCTAATACAAATAAATCCTTTAGTTTTCATCTATTCAACTATTGATTGAACTTTAATCTATTAAATGATTTCATACTCTCTCACAAACACACACGCACATTCACACATCCACGCACAAACACCTACTTCTGCCCATTAAAACCAAACAAATTTTGCAATGGTTAAGATGTAAACAATGTTTACTAAAATATAGGATGTTAATAGGTAAAATACTTGAGTTTAAACAGAATGCCAAGAGTTTGTTTTGGGGTTTTCTTTTTTTTGTTACATTGCAAAATAAGAACATAGCTGGCATGAATATATATCAGATTATTAATTAATAATTTGGCACAGAGTAAAGCTGTAACACATTTGAAGAAGAATCATATCACAGACAAATATTGTCTCCAGTAAGGCACACTAAGTGACTATTGGCCTCTGGCATTTTGTGTTCCAGCCTCTGCAAACAAAAATAGCAGCAAAGACTGATCATTTTTAAGTTCTATTTCTAATGTCAGATCTGTGTCAGTGTTTCTAGACATATAGTTACATACACTGTTTAAAACCTTACGTGACTGCTCTTTTAAATGACTTCCTTTCTTCTTACCAAGCTTGCGAGTGACGGTATCAACAGACATGTTACCCAGAGCCTTATCGACCAGGCTAAATACAAATCAGAAAACAAAAATGGTACAGACCTTGTGGAACAGGTTAAGGAAGAGCTCAATGTCTACTTTAAAAACAAGATCCGAGCTGCAGAGGTAAGAGCATAATGCCTGTTTTACTCTTTTAAATTGTATTGTGATTGTTTCTATTATTATTATGACAGTTCTATCGTGTCTTGCATTTCATTTTCGATCTATTTACAAGTGTCTTTGGCTATGATTATATTAGTAATTGTAATACTAATAGCTTGGTATCAATGATTCGGCCGGTTAGGTTGATGGAATGATTGAGAAGAGACATAAACTTGTGGTATCTAGGCAAGTCTGAAGTCAGTTTAGATTCAGAGATGTTCTCTGTTACTTTTATAGGTAGTTGAACAATTTTTGTCATGAACTTTGTTTATTAGGAACTTTGTTCTACTCGGATCAAATTAATTGAATTAAATCTGTTCCTTGCTTTGGCTTATCTTTTCAGAACCTGGCACAAAAAATCCTGCAGCTCCATGACAACTTTCTGGAGCAGAACAGGACCGTAAATGCTAACAGTCTGAATGACCTTCCAATTGACATCTACAAAGATTCTGACATTCCCAAACGTCTGCCGCCAGACTTAAATTTCAGCCCGTATGTATTTTTGAATTTATACCTTTATTGAATATAATATCTTTATTTAGTTAGTTATGTTATGCCTCTATTTTTTTTTTAATTTGCCCTTTTTTGTTTGTTTTTTGGATTACTGTTCACGCGCCTAGCAAGTGTTGTTGAAAGTGCTCCTGAAAGATAGTGTGTCTGTTCTGGCAGGAAAGGGTTGTTTTGAACATTTTGGTACCTGCTTGTTGGTGAGAATGTGGTGCAACCGGCTGAACATGTTCTGGCTCCAGCTTTTCCTGGAATTCTTCGCAATCTGGAAGACTCTGTTTATATTATCTTCACTTCATTATATCCCACTTGAGAAAACTACAGTGATCACTGCTCCGACTGTGAATCCTCCACCCCTTGCTACCTGCCTCGTACACAGTGTTTATCTCCAGGACATGCGAACTCTAGAGTGCTAGTGTACTCTAGAGCGCTTGTGTACTCAAGAGAAAGTCTACTTCTCCTTAATAATAACATAGCCCTCCTGATGTTTGTACAACCGCTACTTTGGCTGACTTTGGCATTCTCAAACGCACCAAACCACGGAGATCGAAAGCCGGAGGCAGAAGAAAAATAAGAAAGATCGCAGTGCTGGCGCTGTCACCTGCCGCTGTTGCCATGACACCTGGCAATCTTCATCCGGACTGCTGGCCGCCCGGCGACTTTTTTCCTCCACCCTCACCACCACCATCGTGTGCTAACACAAGCAGTCTGGTTCGCATTGCCACCGCCAACATCGACGACAGTCGTCGCTCCCCTCATCTCTCTCTTGCTGTTTTCAACGCCCAAGCTCTCGGCACCAGAAGTGATAAGCGTTCCGCCATTAACTTTTTCATCGTTGACCACAACATCGACATTTTTGCCGTTTGTGAGACCTGGTTCCAGCCCGCTGGCGATGAAGCTAAATGCCGCGACGTTGCTCCTCCTGGCTACCGCACTCTCTCTTTCCCTCGCTCGACACGTGGGGGTGGTATCGCCTTTATCGTGTCTGAGCATCTCATGTCCTTTGCCACCACAAAGACAGACTTTCCTTTTCAGCACCAGTCCTTTGAACTCGCCCAACTCACTCACCCTCCCTCAGCACACCTTCTACCTCCTTACCCTGTATCGGCCATCTCCCAGCCCCAAAAATCGCCTTAATGATTCCATGTTTTTTGACGAATTTTGTGATCTTGCGGCGTACTGTAACAATCTGAATGGTTTTTAAATCATCACAGGTGATTACAACTTTCACTTCGATCAACCTTCTCATCCGTCTACTGCCAAGATCGTTGATATACTTGACACTTTCGGCCTAGTCCAAGCAGTCCACGGCCCTACACATATATGGGGCCACACGCTCGACTGGCTCGTTTATCGTGCAGACCAGCAATTGCTACAGTCTATATCCATCGATAAAACTCTGCCCTCTGATCACTACTGCATTTTAGCTCAGCTCCACCTCACTCGACCGTCTCCTCGACGAGTCTTCGTCCAAGCTAGGAACTTAAAAGCCGTAGACTTATGCGCCTTCGATTCAGATCTTCAGGCTAGACTTGCCGCGTCTCCCCCTTCGTCTGCTGACGGACTGCATAACTCGCTTGTCGCTCTCCTAGACCAGTATGCTCCTGCCTGCAGTCGACGCGTCTCTCACCGCTCTCCATCTCCTTGGTTCTCCGCTGTTGCACCCCAGCTGCACGACGCCAAACGTGAAAGACGCCGAGCCGAGAGACAGTGGTTAAAATCCGGCCTGACAGTTCATAAACAAATTTTTCAGGCCACTAACAAAGCCGTTACAAACATAGTTCATGCGGCTAAGGTCGCATATTACAACTCCAAAATACTCGCATGTTCATCCTCAAAAGAACTGCATTGCATCACTAATACCCTTCTAGGGAAATCAAATTCACCCTCACTTCCCTCTGACATTTCTCCCTCCAGCCTTCCACAAGCTTTTTCAGAATATTTCGACAGCAAGATCGCTACACTTCGTCAGTCCCTAGACTCACTGCCTCATAATGAGCTATCACTCTCCGACCCTCCCTACTCCGGCCCTTCATTTTCTTCTTTTCACCCCGTCACTGAAGTCACAGTCAGGCAAGCCATTTTGCAGTCAGGCATCAAAACGTGCGAACTTGATCCCCTTCCTTCCTCTTTTCTCTTTCACTGTCTTGACACTCTTCTCCCACACTTCACTGCTGTTATCAATGCCTCACTCTCTTCTGGATCCTTTCCCACCTCCTTCAAAACCGCTATCCTTAGACCTCTTCTTAAAAAACCTTCCCTAGACCCCGATAATCTGAAGAATTATAGGCCTGTCTCTAATCTCTCCTTTCTCTCCAAAGTCACTGAAAAAGTTGTACTCTCGCAGCTCCTGAGCCACCTTGTTGCTAACAACCTACTTTACTGCAATCAGTCTGCTTACCGCTCTGGTCACTCGACTGAAACTGCCCTGTTAAAAATTACAAACGACGTACTGACCGCTCTAGACAATAATAACATCTGTCTTCTCTCCCTACTCGACTTGAGTGCTGCGTTTGATACCATCGATCACAGCTTGCTCTTGTCTCGTCTTCGAAACTGTTTTGGTCTCGCTGATTCTGTTCTGTCTTGGTTCGAGTCATATCTCTCTGATCGCTCCCAGGTCGTTACCGTCAGTGGTGTTTCATCAGCTGCTTCACATCTACAATATGGCGTGCCTCAGGGCTCTGTCCTCGGACCCATCCTTTTTGTTCTGTACACCTATCCCATCTCCCACATTGCCGCCCACCATTCTCTTTCTCACCATAGCTTCTCTGACGACAATCAGCTCTATCTATCTGGACCGATTTCCGACCTCCACTGCCTCATAGCCTCAACCCAGTCTTGCATATCTGACATTAAGGCATGGATGGATCTTAACAAGCTGAAGCTTAATGAAGACAAAACCGAACTCATTCTGTTCTCTCCCAAGAAATACATAAATCACACTGCCCTTCTTTCGTCTGTCGATCTGAACGGCTCTTCCATCACTCCTTCTCCCACCGTCCGTAACTTAGGCGTCACTCTTGACCAATCCCTCTCTTTTCATCAGCATGTTGCTAACGTCTGTCGTACCTGCTTCCTCGAAATCCGTCGCATTGCTTCCATTCGCCATCTCCTCACTGATGAGGCAACCAAAACTCTGCTATGCGCCTTTGTTCTTTCCCGTCTTGACTATTGTAATTCCCTTCTCTCTGGCTCTCCCAACTATATCATCGATAAGCTTCAGCGTGTTCAGAATCATGATGCCCGCCTCATTTTTCGCTCCTCTAAATACAACCACATAACTCCTCTTCTTCAAACCCTGCACTGGCTGCCAGTACAGCACAGAATCCAGCACAAAATTTCTACACTCTGCTTCAGAAATTTTGACCTGACTTCTCCCAGATATCTCTCCGACCTTCTCAAAACCTATTCCCCCAATCGCTCTCTTAGATCTTCTGCTGATACCTGTCTTTTTAAAATCCCAACCGTACGCACCAAAACCTATGGCCAGCACACCTTTTCCTACCAGGCCCCATCTATCTGGAATAAACTCCCTCATTCACTCTGTCACTCCACTTCTATGCTGTCATTCAAAACCTCTTTAAAAACTCATCTCTTCCATCTTCCTCACTAAACTTTCCTCTTCATATTACACAACTGCTTTGTTTAGTCAGATTGTATTTATGTCTGAACGTGTTAATGTTTGCCATTGTAAACGCCTAGGGCTTGTAAAAGGTTAGGCGTATAAATTTACATTTCATTCATTTCATTCATACTCTTGATGAACAAGATGCTGCCCTGACAAGGTTGAAGCCCATATGGAAAGATAGGACCATCTCCCTTGTCATCTCCATCTTCCTATACTCTTGCGAAACATGGACCCTCACAGCAGACTTACAACACAGCATGGAGACGAGGTGCTACAGAAGACTTCTGGGCATTTCCTATACCCAGCCCATCACCAACGACAAAGTCCGACAGACCATCATCACACAAGCCATTGGACAACATGATGACATGCTCACAGTGGTGAAGGAACGAAAACTCTGATGGTATGGCCTGCAAGGCACTGTGCAAGGAGGCAGAAGTAGAGGGAGACAGAAAAAGAGGTGGGAGGACAACATTCAAGAATGGACTGGCTTGGCACTGAGTGAAGCCATGAGGGTTGCTGAGGAGAGAGAAAGATGGAGTATACTGGTTTAAACTATCATCTGGGGAGCTCCAGTGACTTTCGAATTACGGGATAGGATAGAAATAGGATAGGATGAACAAGAACAAGGAAAAAATAAAATAAAGGGAATAGAAGGGAAAAGAAAATGGAAAGAATTACAACAAATATACATGATGATGACGTTAATGAATGATGATCCTGTTGACGATTGAAGTTGTATTATAGTTTCCCCTATGGAGATTGTGATGATAAATACAAGTAATGCATTTTTGTATTGTTTGTACGTGTGTATATTTTATTTGTAGTTAATTATTTTTTTTACATTGTATTCTGCTTTTTGTACAGGTACTTTCAACAGAAAGTGAGTGAAAGATACTCCACTGTAAAAATAGCTGATGAAGTACCAAGAGAGCACAAGTCTGTGATCAGCACTGTCAATTTTACTCATGGTCTGGAAGAAACATTTTTAGAAAATGCCAAGAACGACGTCCTCTTGAGGTAATATTTGACGGCAACATTTATTTATTTATTTATTTTTTAAATCATTTAATTTGCAGCCATATGTATGTAAAGCTCTGAATAGGTTTGCCGTTGTTATTCTTTTTGTTGACTGTTTTCTACGGCATTTAACATTAATTATATTCTTGGATGATAAATAGGCCCCCCCCCCCCCCCCCCCCCCCCAAAAAAAAAAAAAAAAAAAAAAAACAAATCTAGATTTTTGCAAACTTGTACAAGATAAGTTCTAAATAGTCCCAAAATAAAATCGAAAAAAATTGCCGTCTGTCTGTCTCTCTGCCGTCTTCAAATGCAAAAACTTTTAAAGTGGCAAAGTACTCAGAACCTATTTGAACTATGACAAATTTGGCAATATGGTGTATATCTGTGAGATCTCATAAATGATCAGTGAATTAATGACTTCATTTCAAGGTCAAGGTTTACAAGGTAATCAAATTTTATTTTAAAAAATGACAATTTTTCACAAAATTTCACTTTTCTTTTCTAGGTTATTAATATTAAACTTATGATTCTTTGATGCATGATGGATATCAATGATGTACACATACTGTTCAAATTTGGTCAACCTCACCAAGGTCAAGGCCACTGGAGCTGTCCAAAGTTGGTTAGTATAGGTACTTTGAAGTGACCTTGATCCTAAACTATGAGAGGTATAAAGTCCAAACTTGTTGTATTTAGAGATGATAGATTGATCTTTCATATGTGTTCTGATTTTGCGTTGATTTTGAAAGTCAAGATCATTTTAGATCTACCAAAACATATTAAAAAATTGGTCTTCGTGCAGTTGAATGCTTTTTATTTAATCCCTAGTATGCAACTACATTGGGTTATTTGATCATGAGAGGTCAAGTGGAGGTCAAGATCATCCCAAGGTAAAGGTCATGGAAGTTCAAGGTCACCCCAAGGTCACCATTCTTTGGCCTAATACAACTTTTGCTGTACTTTATTTTATTATACATGAGTCATTTGGTGCTGGAGGTCAAGGTCATATAAAAGCCAAGAGCATAGAAAGATCAAAGTCGGTATTACTTTGCATTTTAATGCCACCGTTTCATTTTGTTTTTTCTGGGCACTCTTTTTCATGTTAAATGTTGCAAGTTCCATAAGGAGCATGAGAGTCATATGGGCTTTGCATCTGGATCTGTAACTGACATACAAGTTCTCATATTACAGTACAGCCCACACACTCTTACATACACAACCAACTTACTTTCATCACAATAATGTGGGGTGTTTCATTTTTGTCCAGGAATAATAAGCATTTTAGGTAAAAATCTATTTGGAAACCTTCATCAATGCCAGTTACACTTTTCAAACAGATTTTGTCTGATTTTGCCAAGAGTGATTGAATTTACAATTTAAACATGGAACTGATTTGCTTCTGAAGTTTTTGGTCTCATACACCATTTGTCTGTTTACCAAGGTAATGTTAATTGGAATGATGATAATTGGTTGGTGTAGTGTCCTGCGCTTTTGCGCAGGAGTGCGCAGTGTTTAGATTAGTTCGGGGATAGATCAGCCATGATGCCAGAAGTTGACCGGTGGCAGTTTGTGTACCTCAGTTCTGTTTAACTAATAATATAGTTGGAATTCACTACTCGTGAGTCTTGGTGTTTGTGTGAGATTGTCTGACGATTTAACATTTTAACATTAACAACGTTACAGTTGGTTGGTTGGTTGAATAAATTCATGTCCCCAGACACCTGAGCATATTATAAGGGATGTAAATACAATAGCTAAAATGGTAAGATGTTGCACTGTTTGAATTAAAACATCTTTTCAGGACCACATTTAAAAGCCGTGATGATAAGAGGGGCGGGAAGTCATTCATTACATTCGCACGCTAGTAGGAAACAATGAATATGAAAAGAATTAAAACTAAGGGGTTTGATTCTAGATCTTGTTAAAATTACACGTACAAGAATCAACTCATTTCATGTAAAATATAAAACGCCATATGTACAAATTAGGCTATATGGGTATAACTGCCCATGTATTTAAAAATAAATTCTAATAGGGGAGGCTGCCACAAGCTTAAGACATAGGATTAAAATCGGTATGTTATTAATTAATATGTTACTTAAAATTTTGAATAACTAAATATAACACGCATTTACTCGTTGGGAAAAAAAGCCTTATTTAAAACTCCCCACAGGTTGGGACACGCATCACGGGAGAAACAAATAAATGGGGTTCAGGAGGATCCACTTCCATGCCTCCGGTCAAGCCGGGGTGCCATACACATTCTCTCCTTCAGGCACTCTGGGTGAAAAACCCTCTTCTTTCAAAAATAATATAAAAAGAGATGAAGAGAACTTTAAAAACCCAATTCCATTCTTTCGCATTCGTTCAATAATTCAAAGCTAAAATTTAGGGTGTCATCCTTCCGACTGACATGTGATGATAATGATGATTGAGGGTCTTATATAGCTATATCCATGCTGTTATTGCATGTTTCATGTGTAAGGAACATGTCTTAATTTCCGAAGGTGGCAGTACTTTGGGTCGGTAACTGGCGTGACGAGGCTGTTCCCAGGTAGGGAGTGGTCCACCAACTTTGCAGGATTCTACAATGACTATGACCCTCGTGTGCGTCCTTGGTACATAGCCGCTACCAGTGGACCCAAGGATGTCATCATTGTCCTTGACTGCAGGTGATTAGGTGTTGTGATGCACCTGTGTCACAGGTTTGTGTTGCTTTAGTTCACTTGGTTTATAGTTTTTTTTTACTGTTTATTTTATTTTATTTCGTTAAATGTCTATGTATTTTTAGTAGACAAATTCACTTCCCGTTTTAGTACACAAAGCTGAACTCCATTTCTAGTTTCAATGATTCAAGTGCAAATTTAATATTTTGTTGTAGTTGTGTGTGTGTGTGTACTGTGTGCGTTTATTATTTTTTTAATGTATAATTTAAATAGTTCCTGGGTGTTTTTGTATGTGTATACTTTTGCACACAGACTCTCTGTTCAGTTTTTCTGTGCAGAGTAAAATTTGTTATTTCTATTTTATTTATTTATCTCTTACTGTAGTTTTGTTTGTTTGTTTGAAGGTTTCTTTCTATCTTTATTTTTCTTTTTACTCCTTCTGCAATTACTTTTTTTTCCTGTACTTTCTTACTTATTATGCGTGTACTTTCATTTTCCCCAGCTGATTTTTTTTTTTAATTAGAGAGCACTCATACCCCCATTGTAATTCCCAAATCTGGATAAATAAAGTTGTTTGAATTGAATTGAATTGATTAGCATTTTCACATTAAAAATATGGTTTCGTTATTCATTTTAGTTGATTATCGAGCGTTTGAACTTCTCTAGCCCCCCTTCCAACCCTCACCTCCCACTCCAGCCTTAGCTTGAATGTCTGATTGTTTTCTTTCAGTTCTTCTCTGTTTCTTGCCTAAATTAGTTTATCCCCTTTTCTTGATTCCACAATTGTCAAACCATTTGATTTCAGTCTGTCTATCAAAGGAGAGAAGTTTGCTATAGCCAAAGCGGTCGCTAAAAATGTGATTCGTACCCTAACCAAGCAAGATTATGTCAACGTCATCTGCTCTCGTGCCAGCCACTGGAATGAAGTAGGAAAGTAAGTCATTTTCTTTTCTTCTTCTTCTTCTTCTTCTTCTTCTTCTTCTTCTTCTTCTTCTTCTTCTTCTCCTTCTCCTTCTTCTTCTTCTTCTTCTTCTTCTTCTTCTTCTTCTTCTTCTTCTTCTTCTTCTTCTTTTCTTCTTCTTCTTCTTCTTCTTCTTCTTCTTCTTCTTCTTCTTCTTCTTCTTCTTCTTCTTCTTCTTCTTTCTTGCGAAGGAAATGATTCATGATGAATGTAATTTGTTTTGACAATGGTGTGTGTGTGTGTGTGTGTTTGAATAAGTGTGTAACTATGAGTGATTGTCTAAAATCATTAAAAAAATTAATAGACTTTAAATTAAAGAACTGAACTGAACCTGATAATGAAGCCTTAGAAGTACCTAGTAACAATGGTTGAATAACCCACTGGATTGTGATTTCTCAGTTTTGACTATTTTAACATGCTGTGCTGTTGTAGGTTTCTGTCTGACCAGACGGAGTGTCACAAATGGTGTATATTTTAACAAATTATCTGGTTTTGTTTGTTTGTTGCATGGTGAATTTGCCATATAGGTGGTACATGTACGACACTGATGTCCTGAGTTGTCAGAAGAAGCGCATGGTTCCAGCAACCGGTGCCCATCGCAAGGATCTTATCGAGAAGATTGACAAGCTGAAAGCTGGAGGCACCACTGAATTGCAGTAAGTTTTGTTCCCCAGTAATGAATTTTGAAGCTTCAGTGTATACAAGACCCATCCTACACCAACCTCTGCCCAATAACCCATCTACCTACCCACCCAAAATACAGACACTTGGCAACAAATTAGTGGTCAAAGTGTTGGCCCTAGAAATTACTAGAGAAGATTCAGATTTGTGCTTTTTATTTTTTTCCTGCCTCATTTTCTTCAGAATTTTCTTCTTTCTTTTAGGAAGGGGTAGGGTAATTTTGACCGTAGGAAACAGTGGAAGAAGGAGAAAAATTCTTCTTGTCCCTCGCTCTCTACTTCATTTCTTTTTTAGTTGTTTATCACGAGCAAAGGCATAAACAAAGGCAACCTCCTAATATCTTTCAATGTTCTACTCCACATACTTTTCAGTAGTTAGCAAAATAGTTGTATCAGATTAATTTATTGTATGTCACTTTTCTCTCTCTTCCTCTCTCTCTCTCTCTCTCTCTCTCTCTCTCTCTCTCTCCCTCCCTCCCTCCTTCTCTCTCTCTCTATCTCCCCCTCTCTCTCTTTCTCTCTCTCCTTCTCTCTCTCTCTCTCTTTCTCTCTCTCTCTCTCTCTCTCTCTCTCTCTCTCTCTCTCTCTCTCTCTCTCTCTCTCTCTCTTCTTCTCCTTTTAATAATTCAGTGTACGTCTTTGTATTGTAATAATTCTCTAGGCATGTGGCTCTAATACTAGAGGTGTTTTTAATATTTGCTTGTTTTGCTTTTGTGTTTATTTGCTGTTATATGTCTTAATTTGGTAATGTTTTAATCTATTCGGATTGCGAATCCTTGTCTTAAAAACGTGTGAAGTTATAGACAATAAACTATCAAAGCGTCTCTCTCTCTCTCTCTCTCTCTCTCTCTCTCTCTCTCTCTCTCCTTCTCTCTCTCTTTCTCTCTCTCTCTCTCTCTCTCTCTCTCTCTCTCTCTCTCTCTCTCTCTCTTTCTCTCTGCCTTCCTTTTCTTCTTTATCTTTCTCAATTAAATAGACCCCATCATTGTTCACCTCTCTCCTTGCCTTGTTTCTTATTTTTTTAATAATTTTTAACATGTTGAAAGATACAAAGTCAACCTAGTGTTTACTTGTACTCGTTTTTCAATAACCATTACACTTAGAGCTGCCTTTGAAATTATTTTTTTGAAATGTTATGTTTGTAGGAAGGGTTTTGACATCACGTTTGAGTTGTTGCAAAGTGTGCCTCGCACTGGGTGTCAGTCCATCATCGTCTTTGCTACTGATGGCCTTGACACTGATGGGGAACAAGTTCGTTGTGGACCAGGTAAGAAAAACAAATGTAAAGAAAATACAGGTATTGTTTTTAAAAAAAACGGTTTTTCAGCTATGCTGTGTTTATTAGTGTCTGGAAATGCATTTGAATGGCTTGCCATCATATTAATTATTTTTTGTTTTGTTTAAATTTTACAGGTTACTACACTCGCAGTGGGTATGTGCCAGGTCCAATATGTCGGTATAACTGGACAGAGGTTTATAATCTAGCCATTGAGAAGAATAAGCATCTCAACCCCCCTGTAAGTTAACAGTTGTTGTTTTTTTTCTGTATAATTTATAACATAACAGTAACTGTAAATGCTGCAACAGGTGATACAGATTAATATTTCCAGATTAACTGTGAAAAGTTGGTATCTTCTGCCCATTTACATCATAGATATGTCTGCCATGTATCAGTGCTTGAACATGTTTCACTGTAATTAACAAGCATGGTGCTAAACTTGTTTCCAACTTCAATAAGATTTTTACATTTCTTCTGTTTTGAGGAAGAAGCACAAATGTTTCACTGTCTCATCATTGACAGTTAACAGATTTTCTGATGACTGCTTCAAACTTTATGCTATTTGTACTTATTTAATTGTAGGGAAAACACCACAGAAATACCCTTATTAATACTATCAATCCAGTGCATGGCTCCACAAGCTTATTAATTAAATAACATGAACAGAGCTAGTGTTACAAAAGAACTTCATAGCAAACCTTGTCTGGCCCCTAGTATGGGGATTGATAGTTAAACCCAGACATAGGGTCTCAAAACATTTTGATCGTTCTGCAAATATGTGTAACAATGTTGTAGAAAGTTGAATAACATGTTAGTTTAGTCGAGGATTTCTTACCATAGTAACATTTCTTACATTCTTCTGTTCTTTTTTTTTCTTTTCTTCTCATAGGCAAGAGTGTTCAGCTATCTGATTGTTGAGGACGCTGAGGTCTTTCCAGGCAAGCTAGCGTGCGACCACAGTGGTAGCATGAAAAAACTTCTGACAGGAGAGAACCTGATTACTCAAATGAGCAACTACTATGAATTTCTCTCCTCTAATGCTGTTACGAAATACGGATTGTGGACCTCCCCCTATCTTGACTCCTGGGGATTGGGCTTGATGCTGACATACTCTATCCCAGTCATTAGCAAAGTCACTGGAAAGTAAGTTTATATTTTTTCTGTGTATTAATTATTAATTTATTTTTGGTAATATATGCGTTTTTGTGCTCTTGTCTTGTTTAGATATTGCTTTTGTGCACTTGGATATTGTAGAATTGAAGTAATATTCCCTGTGAACCAATTTTTTTGCCAATAAACACACTTATTTCCTTTTAACGTCTTTTGCGCAATCTTGTCCTAGGTACATTGGGGTTGTTGGCATCGATGCATCCCTGGACGTGATTGAAAACTTCTTGGCCAAGCACCAGTGGGGTTCTGTGTACTCATTCCTCATCAATAACAAAGGAGAGACAATCTTCCACCCTAGACTGAAGCCAAGCAAGAATGTGGGTCTCCCAACATTTTTTTCTTAAGCTTGTTTTTTCAATACATTTTATTACTATTGCAATATAGTTGTAGATCCTGATAAAACTTTTAGTGTTTTAAAAAAAAAAATACAGAAGAGAAAAAGATGTAACAATTCTTTTAGCTGGTATGTGTGTTGTGTTTGTGAGAGTGTGTGTAACATGCAAGTGTGTATGTTGCATACAGATTGCCATGCTTTGAGTCTGATTTAGGAGAAAAGCTCATATTTGACATCCAATATTCTTCTTATGGTTTATCTACTTAAACCTTTGAACCGAACCAACCTGAAACAATCATAACATCTGAATTGTTACACACATTTTTAAAATTGTAATGGCAGAATAATTTTAAAGGAATAGTTTTGATTGTCATAATTGTATAGTTTTTGGGGGCAGACTCTCCCTTGTCAACATTAAGGAGACATATTATATTGCTGCACGACAGCTTTCAGTGCGCATATAGAAAAACAAAACAGATACTGTACTAAGTAGTAAATTCATGTACTAAGTAGCCAGTTTCAAAACTTACTAACAATAAGCAGATAATACACAAAAGTTTTTTTTTTTTTTTAAAACACCATGATTTGTTTGTTTGTTGTTTTATATTTTTGGGTGTGGGGTGTGATGTGAAGTTTGCATCTGCGGGGAGGGTGTGTGTTTGAGTCCACCACAACGTTGTTAAAGTTAACGGCTTTTGTTGTAATAAAGTTATCGTAGTGTGTTAGCGGTAAATGGCAGTTGTGCATATTCAAAGCTCTTAATTATTACTACATGGATGCTTTCTTTTCAGCTTTTGGAGGATCCCATCTTCATCCCCATCAGCCAGCTAGAGATGCATCTGGGCAAACCGACGGAATTTTTGGAACTGGAGAGACGCATGTTGGATGGAGAGTCAGGCTCCATGCGCTTTGATAAGGCCAGAGATGGAAAATCCAGGGTATTTTTTCTTGTTATAAAATCAGTTCCATCTAATCTTGTCATCTCCATCTTCCTATATGCTTGCGAAACATGGACCCTCACAGCAGATCTCCAACGAAGAATGCAAAGCGTGGAGATGAGGTGCTACAGAAGACTTCTGGGCATTTCCTATACCCAGCGCATCACCCTACGATGAAGTCCGACAGACCATCACACAAGCCATTGGACAACACAATGACCTGCTCACAGTGGTGAAGAAACGGAAACTCCGATGGTATGGCCACGTCACCAGATCATCAGGTCTTGCAAAGACCATCCTGCAAGGCACAGTGCAAGGAGATAGAAGAAGAGGGAGACCGAAAAAGAGAAGAGGGAGACCGAAAAAGAGGTGGGAGGACAACATTGGAGAATGGACTGGCTTGACACTGAGCAAAACAATCAGGGTTGCTGAGGACATGGAAAGATGGAGTACGCTGGTTAAAAGAAAATCTGTGGTGCCCCTACGACCTCCGAGTTACGGGATAGGATAAGATAGGATAGGGGGAAGGATAAAATCGGTTCATTCAACCACACTTTGGATGCATCTCTGCTAAGGCCCAGCCACACTTGTGTTATGGGCCCGGCGACACTTGTGCTTTGCTTATGAATTCCTTATGTATTTCCTTGCGTACTGGCTAATGTAAAATTTCACAACAATAGCGTATGTTTGATTTGTTCTGCAAAAATACATAAGCTGAGTTTACGAGGTCCAATCAGAAGTGAGAGTGTGATGTCACGAGTTTAGAGGTCTACCTAAACTCCTCCCACCATTAACTTCAAACCTGCATACTCTCACTTACATAGTCTCCACTACTAGCAAAATTATATAGAAACAGAAATGTTGGCACATACGTAAAACAGCAGCAAAAGAATGGAGCGTAACCTACTTCATTATTATTGCAGTACAGTATTCTCTCTCTCTCTCTCTCTCTCTCTCTCTCTCTCTCTCTCTCTCTCTCTCTCTCTCCTCTCTCTCTCTCTCTCTCCTCTCTCTCTCTCTCTCTCTCTCTCTCTCTCTCTCTCTCTCTCTCTCTCTCTCTCTCTCTCTCTCTCTCTCTCTCTCCAACCACTTCACCCTTGTAGTTGGCTCAAAACAGTTTCTTTGTTTACATTAGTGCGTTGTGACATTGGTATTTGTTTACTAGGGAGAGTTGGTATGTTGTATTGATTTGCTTGCAATGGTCACAGGGAGGGGAAGCAATCTGAGATTTTCAAGTTAATTTTATACTCTAGCTTTTGGTGCATGTTGTGCATCCAAGAATAAAATGGATCTTGTATTATATGGACTTAGAGCTACAGTCGCACACTTTTTGTTTATGGTCAATGTCTTCCATTAGTATTTAATGCATTTTTGTTCTTTCAGACATTCTATTATGGTTCACTGAACGGTTCAGAGTACTCCTTCGCCTTTAGCTTGGCACAAGAAGATTCAGTGAGTAAACTTTTTGTATTTCCAGAAAATAAGGAATACTTTGAATTAGTCAGGAATCAGAACGAGCCAAATGTCGGTCTGTCAGTCTGTTTGTCTGCAACTCACTCAGTCATGTCCTATCTCAAGAACCACTAAACGAATTTATACCTTGGTTAATGGTCAGCCTCGTTTGCCACCATCTTTGCTCTACTGCATAGGTCAAGGCTGCTGAGGTTAATTTTTCACTAAACACATTTTGCTCAATATTTTAAAAATGGTTGAACCAATTTTAATGATTATTGGTATATCGGTACTTAAACTCGTGGCCACTAGTAATTGGCAGACAATCTGTTTGTCAGTCACATGTTCTTAAACTAACTGTTGTTTTTTTCAAACCACATCTTTTGCCTTTTTCTCAAGAATGGCTGAACCAAATTTTATTACTTTCCCTGTGCACATACTTTAACCATCACTCAATTCATAATGAACAAGGAAAATGTGTTTATCTTTCTCCTGTACTAATGTTTTTCTTTGCACTCAGATTCTTGCTAAATATTACCAGTGATATTGCTTCTTTAATTCTCAGGAATTTAGAAGATCGCAAGAACCAAAAGACCGTTCCAAGCTGGGAAAGAGTTACTTCAACTTGCTAGAAGAGTACAACAGCAACCTGACACGCAGACAACTCCCTGGAGTGTTTGAAGAGATGGAAATTAAAGAAAATGGTGAGTACATTATTCTTTTGCCATTATTAACCCTGGTCAGGAGTTCATAATTTCTGTTATTGTCCTAGTATTTGTGTTTTTTAGCATCTGATAACACCAGCAAAATGTGTTTTTTTTAGGGTGGGAGCTTTAAAGAATCCAGCTCCAGAGTTCTTGATCCTCTACTGACAACTCTGAGGAATGTTGAAATTGCTGCAGTCTTTTTTTTTTTTTTTAAATTAAAATTTATGTTTTGCTTGAGATGAAATCCGTTTTGGTCAAGCACCACTATGTCTGGTCGCCAAACGAGAATAAAATCCTTACCCTAAATTGCGTAGCTGTCTTGCGCAACTGGCTACCTTTTTTTGATGCTGTCCGGTCCGTCCACACATTCTATTTGCAATGTTTCTGCCAATTTTCGCCAAATTGCAAACGCATGTTTATTTTTTGTGAAAATTATTTCTTTTCCATCGTTTGCCTGCAGAAACCCGATATCCAGGGCTGCGTATTACATACAAGTATTCCTCCATCTTTATGGCTCCTCAGAGTCATTGCGACCCCATCAAGTACATGTATAATGACAGCTTGGCCTCCAAAACTGTGGATGCCCACCTGTGGATCAACGGCTACCAAGAAGATTTGGGTTGTGAGTCAGGCTTGCAGACTTTTGACAAAGGCATCAGGTAAAAAAGCTCAGTGGAATTTATAATCTGTTCTTTCTGGAAGCAGATGCTTCTTTCTCGTCTGGAGTGTGCTTTGTTTCCTAAATAAATGCATTGTTTGATGGTTCCTAAAACTCTTGGGCACTTTAGACTTTGTAAGACCTCTTTGAGCCTTTTGCCATCAGGTAAAGGAAGACAACTCTTTTTCTGTTCATTTATTGAAGAAGAAAGGTGTGAGTGTTTGATCTCCTGGTGGTAATACTGCTGTCCACAAATATTTGTCCAAACGTTTGGGTAAAAGTAGGAGGCGAGGCCCAACAAACACTGCTCAACTGTCACACAGAGTTTGGGAACATTTTTCATATGGAGCATGCTATGTGTTATGAATATTGGAGGTTTTGGAGATCCCAGTCAAAAGTCATTCGTGGGTTTCTGGTTGACATATGATATAGCATACATTAAAATTGAATGTTAAACATTTTGCATTTGTATCGGCAAATATTATATATGAAACATGAAATTTTCTTGATCTTGTTGTGAATCTGTGCAAGAGGAGTCCTAAATAGCACAAAACGATGTTCAGAAGAAAAAATCTGTCCATTCATCCACCTTTTCCATTTTTTTATGTTTTCCATTTTAATGTTGCATTAAATGTTTATTACAGTTGAGACGTATTGCCAAAAACATAAGAGCGAAACAATCAGGGTTGCTGAGGACAGGGAAAGATGGAGTACGCTGGTTAAACGATCATCTGTGGTGCCCCTACGACCTTCGAGTTATGGGATAGGATAGGATAGGATAAGATATATAGATATAAAATTTCTTGTTGTATAATATTATTTCTTGTGCTTGTTGGTGCAGTTGATAACTATATCAGTAGGATATGCATTAGTCAAACATAATATTTCTTTTTTCATGAGGACCCCAGCCATGTTCTCTTACTTATGTTTTGGGGCATACTCAACTTGAAAATGGGTTTGATCAATTTTTTTGACATTTGCAGAGCTGATGTTCTAATCAGCCAGCCTATAGAAGAAGTTTGGAAGAATCGAAATTTTGATTCCATTGACAAGATCAAGTGGACGAATGTTGGTTTCCGAAGTGGTGTTTTCCGTACCTACCCTGGTCATCGCTCCACAAGAGGCTATGATCCCACTCAGTAAGTTTTTATTTTGTTTTATGTGTTTCCTACTTTAGCTGTTTTAATAAGGGGATTATGGTTGCTTGATCAGCAAGACCTGTGTGTCATATGTGTTAAAAGTACAGATCCCTACTGCAGATAAACATGTAGAGTAGCAACAAATTCAGGCCTTCACAGGGGCACGGATATGTTATTGTGTATATGTTCTTTTGCTTGTAACCGTGAAAAAAAAAGAATGTGTACTCTAACAATGCCTCAATTTTCTGATGCTCCACACTTTTTTCTGCTATATGGAATTTATAAACTAATGTATATTATGATGACTAAGGACTTTTCTTAAAATTTTATATTGTTTTGCCATACATTTGGTAAAATTCTTTATACTTCAGGTGGGTGTGTGTGTGTTTTTTTTTTTTTTAAATGCATGTCCATACTTAATAGACTTTTAGAGCAAACCTCCCTTATTAATTTTGTGTTCCTTTTCATTGATGCATGGATTTCGGCTGTGGCCAACAGCCTGGAGAGGATTGGGCCCTGCCAGGTCTTTCTTGACCAAGACACACTTTTTTTTCCTCCATTTTTGTTGTGTGCGTGTAAGTTTCTAAGTTCTTGAATAATAAAAATCGAGCTGTATTACACTTCGTCTTGCTTCTTCCTTACAAAGGCGTCCTTGGTACAAACGAACAAGCCAGGCTCCACACAAGACCTCCATTTCCACACCGTACATGGACTCTGCAGGTGTGGGTAAGATCAACACAATTTCACAAGCAGTGTTCGAAGGGATGACCATTCCCAAGAGCGATCGGGACTGTGAAGTGGCAGGCAAGAAGCTAGGGGGCTGTCCATGCGATGAAGACACCGACTGCTTAATGAGTGAGTGGCAGCCGGCAATCTTAACATTTAGTGCAGCATTCCTTCAGCCCAACATGAAATTTTCTTGATCTTGTTGTGAATCTGTGCAAGAGGAGTCCTAAATAGCACAAAACGATGTTCAGAAGAAAAAAAGTCTGTCCATTCATCCACTTTTTCCATTTTCTTTTGTTTTTCATTTTAATGTTGCATTAAATGTTTATGACAGTTGAGACGTATTGCCGAAAACATACGCCTCTTTAGTTTGTAACGAAACCTTACCTCACAGCAATAACGTTCTTGTCTGTGCAGAGGTGTGCTACATGAGCAATGCACCTGGACCTTACGCAGACCGACACAGATGCGCCACAGAGCGTGTGGAAGCTGTGACGGGCCTGGATGTGATGTATGAAGATTTCCACCATCGCTCCATGGAAACAATGCAGGCAAGCGACTTCAAAAAGTCCTGCGGCTTGATCTACAAGTGTCCCGATGGCGTAGAGGACTGTGAGACCAGGTAGATTGGGATTTTTGGTAGTGATTCTGGAGGATATTCACTTGTGCATGTCATTTTTTTTGACTCGCATTTAGAGATCATAGAGTGATCTTTCATATATGTTCCGTTTTGGCATTAATTGTGAAGGTCAAGGTCATTTTAGGCCTCTCAAAAAATGTCACAATTTGTCATTGTATAGTGGAATGCTTCAATGTTTGACTCAAATTGTGCCTCAACATTAACCACACATGAATCTCAGAAGTCAAGGTCGAGGTCATTGCAAGGTCAGTGTTGCTGTTGACATAATAGAGCGTCTGCTGCAGTTTATTTGATCGTATTGATCATACACACGGCTGTTCATAAGCTGTACTTTCAGGCTAAGGCTAAAAATAACCCTTGTGCTGTCCCTTATCGCTGGCTGAACTGCTTGTAGCCAGATCCGAGACGCTGGCTGTGCATGGGTTTCGCACGGCATGGCCTGCAGGCGTGGCTAAAAATAGCTTTCAGCTGGTGGCTGAAAGTTTACTTTCAGTGAAGGAAGTTTCAGCCGTGTACAGGGCTTGTAATTTTCCGCAGTTCTGTGGATTTCCGCTATCAGAAAAAATATTTCTGCTGAGAACAGTATGGTTTTCCATGGAATAAAAACGTTTGACAATGATTTTTCTCGTATTAAAAAGTGTTTTGTGCGTGTCCTCAACAAATGGAAACACGGAACTGCGCATGCGCATGTCTGAATCGTAGCCTGTAAAATGGATGCGACAGGGTGGTGAGGCAGTTGATGATAAAGGCGTGGAAAATGTGTGGAGGTGGGAAGATGGAAAAAGAAGTGGGTGATGAATGACTAGGATAATATTTAAGGAGGATCCCAAGAAATGGAAAAGCTTTTTGTACAGTATCCAGTTGGAAATCAAATACGAGGCTAAAAAAAGCTAAGCAGTCTCATGCAACTGTGAGGCAAGTATGCAGTACTCAACCTTCAGCCAGTGTTGCTGATGCACAATCTGTGAAGCCAGTGTGATGCACACAGCATTCAGTCAGTGTTTGTAAAGCACCTCAAAACCCTGTTTAGAGGAACCGCAGTCAAACAAACCAATCTCTCTAAATTCTTCAAACATACCAACTAAACAATGGCCATTGAAACACTGTTTTAGATTTGGGTTGTGCATCAGAGAGGTTTGAACATTTTAAAACTAAATTTGAACTTTATTGGTGTTAACAGGCACCAGTGTGTGTTTTAACTTACATTTGTATTTGGACTTTGTTGGCGAATAATAGTTGTAAGCTTTGCATCAATAAAGACAGGCTACTTTAAAGAGTTCAGCTGTGTGTAAGCAAGTAAGTCTTTCCTTCATGAAGTTAAGTTTTTTGGTAATCAAAACTGCACGATTAAATTGCAACAATTCGTATTCAGAGGAGAGGATGAAGGGGTAAGGGGGATGGGAGGGAGGTAATTCCCCTGTACTCTCTACCAGCGCTTAGGCGGCCACTGGACCCCGGCCAATTTCCTCTTTTTTAACTCCAGACCATTGCAAGCCCGGATCATACATGAATGTTCATGTAGAGCTGGATGTCAAGGTCATCTCAAGATCAAAGTCAAAACTACTTTTTTTTTAAAAACTTAATTGATACTGGGCACTCATTTTCATGTAGACTGTTGTCAACAAGTTCTCCAAGGGGCATGTGAGTGTATGGGCTTTGCCCTTCTAGTTTGTAAGCGTGTCAGTTTGACTGCCCTATTTTTTCTAGAAACTTGAAGTTTAAGTGGTAATCATGTATTGCTTTCAGGTGTTACCTGTTTGACACAGGAGCCTTTCTGGTTCTGGACCCAGACTTTCTTACGGCCAGCGCTCTGGATGATAGCAAGTATGAGCAGGTGACCCTAGGCAGCAAGGAAGGAGAGGTGATGAAACATCTTGTCAACTACCATCACTTCTTCAGACGTCACGAGTCCATCGACTTTCAGGGGTCCTGCAGCATCACACCAAGGGAGCCAAAGGTGAGGGGTGTTTTCGCTGATGATGATTTCCTCTTGTATTGTGTCAATACAAATTTTCATGTTCGCTGAGAATGTGCTCTTTCATTTTACTTTTGTTTGTGTTTTTCCTTTTGTTACTTTGGTGTATGTTACTTTGTGTTTTGTTTTTTGTATGTGGGTGAATGGTTAGGTGGAAGTAGAGGATTTTGTATGTGAATGACAAAACTTGTTTTTTTACAATATTACTAGTATGTATCCAAATGTGTGTGTTTGTGTTTGAGTGAAATTTAATTATTTTGCACCAACCTCATGCATAGTTGTCCTTTTTTTGTTTTCTAAGTATCTCTGTATGCACATAAGCACCATTATGTGGCCACTATGATTCTTTCATCTTTTCTATATCAAAACGCTTTCTAACATGGTATTTTTCCTATAGCTCTCAGTGTTGTTTGATTTACTACTCTTAGGTGACTTTGAAAGGATTACCCCAGAAACCAGAGGACTATGATGACTACCAGAAGAACAAAGGACCCATTCCAAAGTTTCATAGTGACTTTGGCTGCATCCAGGATGTTGTAAGCTTTGCTGCCAATGATACCAATTTAGGTATGAATAAGTTAGACATGATCACTTTATTCCCACCTTTACATTGTTTATGTGCTGAAAAAGTGTACATTACCTTTGAGAAAGAGAGAGAGCTCGTGACAGATCAGCATTTGTGTGCACATGGTATTTACAAGGGTTCTTTGTCAAACATGTATGTGCGTGTGTACGCATGAGCAAGAAGCAGAAACAGACCAGCCAAAGGAACCCAGATATGCCTGTTGGTACTGGCATTTCCTTATTGAAAATTGTTCAGTCACCTACACCACCGATATTTAAAAGCAATCAGAGGGTTAATTTCCATTTAAAAACTGCATTGGGGAACAAATTTAAGGCACAATGCAGAAGACATTTATTCATCAAAAGGTTTACATTGGAAAACACAAAGTTAGCAACTTTGTAATAATTTTCACCCGTTTGCTGTCTCCAAGTGGTACAATCACATAATCAGTTTTTGTTTGTACTTTAAAAAAAAAAAATTTGGGGTAATAATATTTCACTTGTTTACTGTCTTCAGGCCCAAGTGGCATGATCACAGGCAACGTCTCTGGACCTTGCATGTCAGGTTTCTACTACGTGACAGCACTGCCTAAGACTAACCTGTACCTGTTGGTTATAGAAAACTACAGGATCTTTTCCAAGTCCATTTTCTACAACTTCAACTGCAAGATGACACGCAGGTATTTTATGACCCTATTCTCTAGGGTGGAATCTGTTGTCTGGTGAAAAGGGTTGTTAGCTGAATTTTTTTGCATGATGAAAACCTATAGCATTTTGCCCTATAAGAAATGTATAGTCAAATTGGCAAGCAGTTTAGTTGATTTTGAAGAACTTTTTTATGGGGAGCATTTCTTATTTATTTCTCATTTATTTAATCATTTTTATATAGCGCTTTTCCAGCTCAAGAGCTGCTCAAGGCACTGGCCGACACAGGCACCCACTTGCAGCCTTTGGGCACAATCTTGGGCGAACAGGGATGGGAATAAGGGATCTAGTGCATGCTAGGTGTATTTGCGTAGCCAGACCTCACACGTCTAGGACATGAGTGTCGGGATCTTTGAAGTCCCTGCGATGGAGTGCGTGCGTGCATAGACTAGTCCTCAGTTTATACTCTCATCCGAAGGAGTAGGAGCACAGTGTCTCAGGTTTTTTTTCTTCTCAAGGCTGGTAACGGCATTTGTCTCTGCAATGTTTTCGCCTGATTTCCAAGTACACCACTGAGCTAACTGCTCTCATACAGTATCCTGAAAAAGAAGAAACGCCTCTTAGTTATTATGATGGTGACAAAGCAACCAGTGGATTTACATTCTGTATCATTTTGATTGAACAGAAGAAAACAAGTTTTTCTATTTGTTAAGATATAATGAATGTGACATTCTTTAGAACCTCTATTAATCAAGCAATATAAGGATAAAAAGGTATCTGATTCAATATGGCTGTCATTTTCTCTTGTATTTTACTGTAATTAGGACCCATAATACAGGTGCATGACATGCAGACTATTCCTTAGACAAAACTCCCTACTAGTAAACAGCTGAATACAAAGAGATACATAGAACTTTAATTTGATCTATGGACACGAGATTTTCACTTTTATCTGTGTAATATAAAAGTTGCACGTTTTTGTTAATTTTGAAGTAATGTTTTGTTTTTTTGTTCGTTTTGGCCAGCGTGGTGAACAGCGGAGCTTATAGGATTGTAAATGGCACCTGTGCCCACGAAGACACCACGCGAACCACGCTGGCACAGCAGAACATGTGTCCCAAGCTGAGAGACATCGCCATCAAATGCGTTTTCACTACAGCCAGCAGCATCTCTTCATCTCTGGTGCTTGTAATGCTCAGTTCTGCCACAGTAGCTGTTGGCATTCTTCAGCTTTAAGTTTGATGGAAATCAACTACCAAGATGATGACATTGTTAAAATCTTAACAGGGCGCCTTGTCCTTAACTAGTTCAGTTCAGGGTTCACACACGCACTCTCAAACAGTCAGTCTCCATATACACATACATATGCACACTCACTTGTAACAGAAGAAAACCAACATATCTTAGAGGCGATTATTCAAGAAAATATGTACGCACACAAGTAACATAGTTATATAAATATGGGAGGATTTGAAGGATGAAGCAGCAGAGATTTCCCAGAGAGATTTCAGAAGAGATTGTAAGCAGGTCTGGTATGGCCATAGCTGCCATTCTTTGATGTTGATATCCAGTCCTCTAAGCATATGTTGAGTTGATAAAAAGATGCTGCAACTGTGTAGAATAGTAAAATATAACAGGGAGGTGCTTCTTATAAGAGTGTGGGAGTTAGAGGAGTGGGGGGGTTGGGAAGGGTGAAAGGGAGTGAGGGAAGGGAGAAAGATAACACTCTGTCTTAAAAGTATTGATGCTTCCAACAAAGAAGGGGACAAAGACTACAGTTACGTTATTTTTCATGTTAGACTTGGAGAAGCTGCAATATTAATACTAATTAATAGGATCATTTTCATGGTGTATGGACTTTACTTTTGAGATATGTGCACAAAAGACTTTTCCATGTAAGATAGATATATATGTATATAATATAATTTCATAATTTAGAGTAAGATGTGCAGAATTTGCATTGTTGGTAAAATAATAATAACAAAGGAAAAGTAAATGTACTTAATGTACTTAACACCACTGCACTTGTACATAATCGGCATTTGCGGTGCTTAATATCTTGTTGCACGAGCATTAGGGACAAGTTATTTTGTAGGGGGTCAATATTTGTAGATTATTCACATATGTTATTCTTTTATTGAAAAATTCAAATTTATGTATTTCATATAATAAATTCCAAGCTAGGATTTAGAACATCTCTAGGTAACGATGTAATTTTGATTTATTTGAAAACATATGTGAATATCAATGGGCATTAATGAAAAGCTTGATGTGTAAATCAGAATTCTGATTCTACTTAGGATATATAGAAATTCTGTGTAACAGCATTCAGTGGTGTTTGTTTATAAGGGCCTCTGAACGTAATTGTTTTGCAAGTAACAGATATATATGTGTGTGAAATATGACATTGTAAAATGTGGTGACAATTAATCTATTTTTTTCCTCAAGGACTTTTAATGCTAAAAATGACAAGTAAATATCAAAACAGCATTATAAGCTAACTAGGAGTCTAATAGACTGCGTTTCATTAAAAAACAAAAATGTAAATAAGTTTATTCAATGATTTCTTGACATGTTTATGTTACTGCTCATTTGTTTATTTATTTATTCATTTTATTTTATTGATGTGTTTAATTTTTTTAACTTTATCTACTAATGATAATTTATTTGACTGAAAGTATTTCATTCACAATGTGGATAGATTAAATCCTATCTTGATGTTTGTTTCATGTACATGTATCTGTGAGATTGCATTCCACTTTTATAGATTACTTTCACGTATTTGAAAGTGCATTCTGTTGATGTACATTCCAGTAATTTACACCTTTGTAATGATGACTCTCTTTAATATTAATTATATGTGATATTCGGTCTCTCCTTTTATCGTTTCCCCTTTCTAGAATTGAACAGTTTGGCTTGTGATTTGATTTACTTAGAAGAATTGCTTTGGGTTTATAAAATAATATTTAGTCTGTTAGTGTTGTTTAGTGTTGTTGTATCAGTTCTATTAGCAACACTTGTGCGGGTGATATGTGTGTATTTGTTTGTGATACATTAATGTTAGGGTAAAGAAAACTAAGGCCACCAAAGTATACAAACATATTTGTTTATTGAATGTGTCTTGTTCTTTACCTTTCTGTGAGATGTTACTGCCATGTTGGATTTAAGCTTTCATAAACAGAGATCCTCTTCTGCTCCATTCAGTGCATTATCTGATTTATTCAATGCAATTAAACTGTTCTATCAATGTACTATCTTCTATCCACCGATGGAGGTGCCGGGGGGTTTCAGTACAAATAGTATCCATATTTTCTGGAAATTTAGTGCTTTAAATTCTTACTGTCGCTGTCTTTCTCCTTTGTTCTTTCTCATTTCTACTCTGTTCTATCAATCTACTATACTATTTTCTTCTTCGCTAGACCAGTCACTTACCTTTGTTCTTGAAAACTCTTCCGGGACAAAACTCCTCATTTGTTTGTGAGGTCTTTTGGATCAGCTTGGAAATATTGGATGCTTTCTGCCAAATGGTCATTGGGGCTACCTGTGATGTTATTATTTGGCAATGTAGTCATTATATATATATATATATATGTTTTGTTGATGTTTTATGATGATGTTTGTATTTTGTTTTGTTTTTGTAAATGGGGGTCGATAAATTAGAGTATAGCCTCAGCGTCCCCTGCATGGGATGTCTTTATTGTAAAGTGACCGACTGGTGGAGTGCCTTCAATTCAGTGTTACCTCTAGGGTTGTTTTGGCAGATCTTTTATGCAGATCAGGGGTGAGTCCTCTTTGAGCGAAGTTGTGGTCTTGATTTTGTGGTCCTCATTCGGCTCTTTGCAGTCTGCTGGACCCTGTAAGCAATGAATAACTACCTAACTAACTATCTTCTATCTTCATTGCTAGACCAGTCACCTACCTTTTTTCTTGAAAACTCTTTCAAAACTCCACATCTGCGTATGGGGTCTGTTTGGTCAGCTTGGGGATATTGGACGCGTTCTGCCAAATGGTCACTAGGACTTTCTAAGGTATTATTATTTAGCAATGTAGGCATTTTATATGTATTTGTTTTGTTAATATTTTATAATGATGTTTATATTCTATTTTGTTTTTGTAAACGGAGATTTGATAAATTAGAGTACAGGCTCAGCATCCCCTGCATGGGATGTCTTTATTGTAAAGTGACCGGCTGATTGAGTGCCTTCAGTATTACCATTAGGGTTGTTTCAGCAGGTCTTTTATGCGGATCAGGATGAGTCCTCTTTCAACCAAGTTATGGTCCTGATTTGACTTTTTGCAGTCCTCCCTCCTTGAGCACCGGGGGTTACTGTATAAACAATATCCCCAATTTTTGGAAATGTAGTGCTTTAAATTTCCTCTGTCACTGTCTTTTTCCTTTGTTCATTCTCATTCCTATTCTGTTCTATCAATCTACTATACTATCTTCTTCTTCACTAGACCAGTCACCTACCTTTTTTATTGTAAACTCTTCCAAAACTCCTCATTTGTGTATGAGATTTGTTGGGCCAGCTTGAAAATATTGGACGCTTTCTGCCAAATGGTCACTGTAACGTGGGGTTTTATTGTTGCTGGGCTCTGCACAATGGAATGCTGTAACCCTCACGTCTATTCTATGGGAACCGCTAGTGAGTCACCCTGTGAATTACTTTAATACATTTATTTGTTTAGCTCAGTCTGTGTTAAGGCTGGGGTACAGAGATAGATAGAAAAATGGTAAAAGATCACTGTCACACTAGCTTTCACACGGCTATGAATCATATGTAGTCCAGCCACTTGATAACAGTCAAAATCACACATTTATTTCTTCTACTCTATACACGATCTTCGAAGTACGAATCTAACTTAAAAGTTCAATTGTCAATGCGAATGGTTCGCTCGCTGATAGTCTAGGCAGCTATGTTTTCTTTATAGAGCACTGGCTACTAGCGTTCATGAAGAGTGGACTACTGTGGTCCTTTCGCTACAGTTTTAGTGCACTGTTTCCTGGGCACTTAACTGATCAATGGATGCGTGGGTGAAGTGCTGCGTTGAGGTACCTTCTGGTACACGCTGGGTCGTCGTGTAGTCTTTGACTTTTGGTACGACGTTTGAGGCTATCTGCGTACGATGCTGTAGATGCCTCGGCAGCCAACTCGAATAGTATATTAGTTTCTGCTCTTCTGTTGAGTTGGGCTCACGATATCCTGCCTTCTCGTCTGTAACATAAGAGACGAAATTCTGCACAACCCTGAATAATAGGTCTGTGCAGAGCGTCTCACTGAAAGCCATAGTAGCCCTCAGTGATAGCTCCACATCTCTATACATAAGCGACGAACATTCTGCTAAGTTGGTGGTCCACTGGAATCTCCACTCTAATTTCCTATACATACATAAATATAAATCGTGGCTAACTATACACATAAAGAATTAATAATATTATAAACATTCACTGGTACAGCCACTGGTCTGCAAGAATACATATAAGTTAAACAACAGTGGTTCCGTCAGGTATACAACATGGCGTCAAAACCGGTCGTGCTTAACACGTGTGCGGCTTCTCCACGTGGTAAGGCAAAGTCGGATTAACAATTCAAATCTATGCATAGCAAATTCCACAAACATAATTTCAACAATAATATAAATACATCACGATGAAACAGAAGTATGTTCATTTATCTGTTCGACAATGTCAGACCCGTGGCTACTTGATTGAATTCAAATATTCAACCAGCACTGCTTCCCTGTTCTATCAGTGGATAGATTTTTGCTAGGAAGTAGCTGTGTACTGTCCTAAGCTTTCCACACAACTGACCTATACTTGGCTTGGACTGAATCAGCCAGAACTGGTTCTAAGCACTCTACCTGTGTCCCGATTGGCTGAAACAATTAATCTAAGTAGCTATAAAGTTCAAAACTCGACCGTAGGCCGCGATGATGTCACTAGACGGCTTGCGTCAGCTTGCAGTGTGTGTGTACACATCAGTTATACCTTAATCGTCTGCTATAGACTACCGTAACCTTCTAAGTTTTACTACTGCTAAACAAGCAAAAACTCAAATAGGAAAGAATTAATAATATTATAAACATTCACTGGTACAGCCACTGGTCTGCAAGAATACATATAAGTTAAACAACAGTGGTTCCGTCAGGTATACAACATGGCGTCAAAACCGGTCGTGCTTAACACGTGTGCGGCTTCTCCACGTGGTAAGGCAAAGTCGGATTAACAATTCAAATCTATGCATAGCAAATTCCACAAACATAATTTCAACAATAATATAAATACATCACGATGAAACAGAAGTATGTTCATTTATCTGTTCGACAATGTCAGACCCGTGGCTACTTGATTGAATTCAAATATTCAACCAGCACTGCTTCCCTGTTCTATCAGTGGATAGATTTTTGCTAGGAAGTAGCTGTGTACTGTCCTAAGCTTTCCACACAACTGACCTATACTTGGCTTGGACTGAATCAGCCAGAACTGGTTCTAAGCACTCTACCTGTGTCCCGATTGGCTGAAACAATTAATCTAAGTAGCTATAAAGTTCAAAACTCGACCGTAGGCCGCGATGATGTCACTAGATGGCTTGCGTCAGCTTGCAGTGTGTGTGTACACATCAGTTATACCTTAATCGTCTGCTATAGACTACCGTAACCTTCTAAGTTTTACTACTGCTAAACAAGCAAAAACTCAAATAGTGAGGGGTAAACGGGTCTGTTTGTGACAGTCACTAGGGCTTCCTATGATATTATTAGAGCACTATAATAAATTAGAATACAGCCTCAGCGTCCCCTTCAAGGGATGCCTTTATTGTAAAGTGACTGGCTGATCGAGTGCCTTCAGTGTTACCATTAGAGTTGTTTCAGCAGATCTTTTATGCGGATCAGGGGTGAGTCCTCTTTCAACCAAATTGTGGTCCTGATTCGACTCTTTGCAGTCCTCCCTCCCCCTCCCACTCCCCACCTCTCCCCCTAAGGTGCCAGGGGTTTCTGTATAAATAGTATCCCCACTTTCTGGAAATTTAGTGCTTTAAATTCCCACTGTCACTGTCTTTCTCCTTTGTTCTTTCTCATTCCTATTCTGTTCTATCAATCTACTATATTATCTTCTTCTTCACTAGACCAGTCATCTACCATTTTTCTTGACAACTCTTCCAAAACTCATTATTTTTGTATGAGGTCTGTTGGGTCAGCTTGAAAATATTGGACGCTTTCTGCCAAATGGTCACTAGGGCTTCCTATAATATTTTTATGTGTCAATGTAGGCATTTTATATGTATATTTTTTTGGTTGATATTTTATAATGATGTTTATATTCTGTTTTTGTGAAAGGGGGTTCGATAAATTAAGAGTATAGCCTCTGCATCACCTGCGTGGTATGCCTTTATTGTAAAGTGACCAGATGGTCACAGGGTTGCTGAGGACAGAGAAGCCATCAGGGTTGCTGAGGACAGAGAAAGATGGAGTACGCTGGTTAAAACATCATCTGTGGTGCCCGTACGACCTCCGAGTTACGGGATAGGATAGGATAGGACCAGCTGGTGGAGTGCCTTCAATGTTGCCACTAGGGTTATTTCAGCTGATCTTTTATATGGATCAGGAGTGAATCCTCTTTCAACCAAGTTGTGGTCTTGATTTTGTTATCCTGATCTTTGCAGTCCGCTGGACCGTGTAATCAATGAATAACTAACGAACTTTGCAGTCTGCTAGACCCTATAAACAATGACTAAATAACTAATAAAAAAAATATACAGTGCAATATTCAAATCTGTTTTTTTTCCTCTACACCAGTTGCGTTATGTATCAATCAATGTACAAGACTCGAACCTATAGGTTTGCAAGTACTGCTTTTCTCCCTGAGAAGCACTTTTTCTACTCTTTCCATCTATACCAATGTCATGCTACTAAAATAATCAAAACAACGAATGGCTGTTTCACCAAAAATATAACCCCAAAACGGTTTAAACTGTTTGTCACTCATGTTTGATTTGTATGTTTTGTTTCCATTATCCTTATCTGTTTGTAGTTACATTCGCATTACCTTAGTGCTCCTTCTAGTATTATTAATTATTAATGTAGAAATTTCTTTCCATTCTGGAAAGTCAGTTTATCTACAACAGTAGTGGATCTTGGTTATTAAATTTGTTTTATGTACATTAAAACCCCCGTTGGGGTGCTGGGGGTTTCAGTATAAATAGTATCCCCACTTTCTGGAAATTTAGTGCTTTAAGTTCCCACTGTCGCTGTCTTTCTCATTTGCTCTTTCTCATTCCTGCTCTGTTCTATCAATCTGCTATCCTATCTTCTTCTTCGCTAGACCAGTCACCTACCTTTTTTCTTGAAAACTCTTCCGGGACAAGACTCCTTATTTGTGTATGAGGTCTGTTGGATCAGCTTGGGAATATTGGACGCTTTCTGCCAGGTGGTCACTAGGGCTTCCTATGGTGTTATTATTTAGCAATGTAGGCATTTTATATGTATGTGTTTTGTTGATAATTTATAATGATGTTTGTATTCTATTTTGTTTTTGTAAACGGAGGTTCGATAAATTAGAGTACAGCTTCAGCGTCCCCTGCGTGGGATGTCTTTATTGTAAAGTGACTGGCTGGTGGAGAGCTTTCAGTTTTACCACTGGGGTTGTTTCAGCAGATCTTTTATGCAGATCAGGGGTTGTCTGGTCCTGATTTAGCTCGGACGAGTCCGCTGGACCTAAAGCAATAATCATGTAATGTAATGTAATGTACGTTAAATAATAGAAGCATTACTTTGAAATCCTTACAAATTCACATCTTTACATAAGTTTATACAGGCTAAATAAATATTATGCTATTATCATAACATATGTATTATATTTTGTAGTAGTTTGATGTTCTACTTGTAAATGCAGGAGTATACGTGATTTTTTTTCCTTCTTGATGTTTTATTTATTCAAGCAAATTGTTTGTTTTGGGGAATACATTGTAGAGAAGTATTTTCATGCCGTTTGTTCCATCTTTAGCATCCTAATTTAGCTGTTTTTATTGTCAACATTCTGACTGACTTGTATTTCCATATATTATCTTGAAATACTGTGAAATAGGCAGGAATCAGGACAAACCTAATGTGAGACTCTCTGTCAGTCTGTCTGTCTGTTGTTTGGTTGCACATGATATCTCAAGATCCACTGAACAGATTTTGACCAAACATCATTGGAACATTACTTGTGTTAGTGGCCAGACGTATGGAGGTATGGAGATCATATTTTCTCGAACTCAAAGGTCAAGGTCACTGGTGTCAATTATTAGCTCTGTGTGTGTGTGTGTGTGTGTGTGTGTGTGTGTGTGTGTGTGTGTGAGAGAGAGAGAGAGAGAGAGAAAACAAAACAGACCACAACTCAACACGATTTATAAATGTGTGTGGTTATCTGGAAAAACATTTAAATGGCTTGACATCCAGTTTTTTAATTGAACAAAGACTTTAGGTTAAGGCATCAACACTGTATTCTTTATGTGCTGCTAACTTACTTTTAAAACAAATAATATTCCAAATTTATTTCTTCAACTTTCTTGTCTTAAAGCAGAAACTGTTCGGTTTTCCATCGATGTGAAAGTTCTGATAATTTGCGATTAAGCCATTATTTCTTTAGAGTATGGACATTAGTGTAAAATCGTCACATTTGACAAATTTACTATGAGGGTAGGAACAAAGGGGGTAGTAGTAGCAGTAGATAGAGGCTTTTTTTCTTGTTAGACCTCCCCGCCTATTTTCTGTTCTGAACCAGTTCCTATTTCACCTCTCTTCTTCAACACTTTCGTGTGCTGGTCACTTAGAGCAGTTTTGATGAAACATGACCTCTAAACATCATATTCTGTAAACTTATCTATAAATTGTAGGATTCCTTTTGTAAAATATTTATTTGCGATTTTTTAAATGTTTTTGTTTTAACACTTTGAGCTAAATAATTTTTATATAGAAGCATGTTTTGTCCGGGGAGGAATTGACCGGTAGGGGGGAAGGGGGGGGGGATGGAGGGACCAATAATCCTAAACAATAAATTTCGTAAATAATGCATTATTTAGCAACATCTAAAAATACATTATTTAGCAAATCTGCTAATTAATACATTATATAGGTAAACAAACATTTCTAAATAATACATTATTTAACACAATCTGCTAAATAATGCATTGTATAGGTAAATCATACCTTAGTTAGCAACAATGTCTTGTTTACATATAGAATAATTTATTTACCTAAACTGTTGCTGAGAAAATAATTATTTATAGAAATCTTACATTGTTTGTAAACAAATGATTATTAAGAAGATATGCTTCTAAATAAAACATTTTAGCAGAAAGTGGTGAAAATACATATTTTAAAAAGGGAATTCCATACTATCCAGAACGTTCTTGAATGAATTGATATTTACAGCCAATTTCATGCTAACTGGGAGAGCATTCCATTTTCCTACTACCCTGTTTGCATCTGAGTACTTTGGAATATTTGTTCGACTATTATAGTTTACCACCAACATACCCCGCTGGTTTCTAGTTTGGTTGTTGTTAATTAAGTTGAAATAAATCTTGAAAACTGACTTGATCTATTTCCCCTGTTGGGATGTCGGGGGTTTCTGAATAAATAGTATCCCCACTTTATGGAAATTAAGTGCTTTAAATTACCACTGTTTCTGTCATTATCATGTGTTATTTCTCGTTCCTGATCGAATCTGTTCTGTCAATCTGCTATCTTTTTCGCTAGACCAGTCACATGTCTTTTTTCTTGAAAACTCTCCCAAAACTCCTCAGTTGTGTATTAGATCTGTTGTGTCAGATTGGAAATGTTTTCTGTGGTATTAATATTTAGGCATGTAGGCATTTTATACGTATGTGTTTTGTTAATATTTTATAATGTTTATATTCTATTTTTGTTAGGGGTGAGCCCTCTTTCAACCAAGTTGTGGTCCTCGATCTGCTCTTTGCAGTCTGATGGACCCTATAAACAATGACTTATCCAACTTGATATATTCTGTGAAAAATATTAAACCTCTTTATTAGCTCTCCTCTGAGTCTTCTTCCCTTAAGTTTTGGGATTTGCAATGTTACTTTTTTTTTTCTCCTTTAGAACGAGCAGTTTATCATCAAGAAATCAGATATAAAACATAAAACATTTTACTGTCTAAGAAAATTATGAATCTCACCTCGAACAGAGCACATAAAAGAATTAACAAAAAAAAAAAACTAACAAAAACAACAACAACAACAACAAAAACAACGGTGGACGTGGGTGGAGCATACTTTCATTTGCTAGTTACAGATAATGTGGTTTTATTTTACACACACATGCACGCACATACACACACACACTTTCCACTGCCACACACGTTCGCTCCCCCTACATTGGCACACAAAATATAGAAGCAGCCATTAACAGCTAAATGAAAACTTTGTTTGGCCTCGATGTAAATTTTGTAAAATGTGACTTTGAACAATATTATTTTGTCAAAATGTCATTGACATTGATCCCTATTTTCGTTTTGATACTTACTTTTATACTTTTATTGTCCATTTTCACAATTCTTTTTTGTTTTTGGTTTTGTTTTGTTTTGTGAAATAGATTCAACAGTTTGCTATGTTGTTCCAAATAAAATATTTTCAAAACGTGATGATGATTGCATTTCAATGTATGATCTTCCATTTCAGATGCATATTTAATGTACAAGTTTGGAGTTTCGTTACGTGCAGACATAAATGTCAGCCAGCCTGTCTGTCAAACAGTCAATTATATACGTTTTGCTCCATATAAACGTAGGTCTGATTGATAATGAATAACTAATATTAAGTAACCTCTGTTCTGCCATCACACCTAGCAAGTTCAGTAGCACGACTATTCGAGTTGAATCAGTTTCCAAACCAGTTACTAGTAAGCCTGGAAGGCTTCATCAGTCGTCGCAGTAACACAACAGAAAAAGAGGTGGTGTTACACACAGTTGTTGTTTTTATCAATGGTTGATTCAGCCCCGATGCTTTAATCTTGATAAGTTAAGTGTAACTCAGATTCGTTTATCCACGCAACCTGTTCACTCAGCAACAAGGCAGTAGTCGTATGAAGTTTTCCAACTTTATTCAACATACACCCCCCCCCCCCCCCCCCCCCCCCCGTGGGTGTGCCGGGGGTTTCAGTATAAATAGTATCCCCACTTTCTGGAAATTTAGTGCTTTAAATTCCCACTGTCGCTGTCTTTCACCTTTGTTCTTTCTCATTCCTACTCTGTTCTATCAATCTACTATACTATCTTCTTCTTCGCTAGACCAATCACCTACCTTTTTTCTTGAAAACTCTTCCGGGACAAAACTTCTAATTTGTGTGTTAGGTCTGTTGGATCAGCTTGGGAATATTGGACGCTTTCTGCCAGGTGGTCACTAGGGCTTCCTATGGTGTTATTATTTAGCAATGTAGGCATTTTATATGTATGTGTTTTGTTGATATTTTATAATGATGTTTATATTCTGTTTTGTTTTTGTAAACGGGTGTTCAATAAATTAAGAGTATGGCCTCAGTGTCCCCTGCGTGGGATGTCTTTATTGTAAAGTGACCGCTGGTGGAGTGCCTTCAGTGTTGACACTAGGGTTGTTTCGGCAAAGCTTTTATGCGGATCAGGGGCGAGTCCTCTTTCAGCGAAGTTGTGGTCTTGATTGTGTGGTCCCGATTTGACTATACTAGGTCCTGATTTGGCTCGGAAGAGTCCGCTGGACCTAAAGCAATAATCATGTAATGTAATTCAGCATACATAAACAACTGTATACAAGATCGCTCGATCGCTTTTTCCACTTTTTTAAACATGAATGAACATTGAGGTTTAACGTCTACACCCACCATTGGCGATATGGCAGCCAGGGATAACCATCCCAGGAAAAGAGGGGTAGGGACCTGAATCTACACTGAACCACCAGAACAATCATATTGCTAAAATGGACAGTGAAAATGGCCACTTTTATATCGCCCACCACGGGATTCGAACCTGGGTCATCGGTGTGCCAGGCGAACGCTCTACCGCTTGAGCTACGGCGGTGGGACATTTTTTTTAACAAGGTTAGGTTAGGTAGGTAGATTAAAGTCCCGCGTCACATAAGCGAATAGGGGACTGGGAAGGGGGGGGGGGGGGGAATCGGTAACAGTTAATTTTTTAAACAGTTGTTGTTTGTAGATTATAGTCACACGACACTTTCGCATATAGGTGACTACTGGACCGATTTATACTGACAACAGCGGGCCAGTTGTTGGTAAAGGGGAAAATAATTTTAAACAGTTAGTTAGTTAGTTAAAATAGATTAACGTCCCCGGACACATAAGCGTATAGGGGACGATAAAAGATTCGGTTGGGTAAATTAACGTCCCCGGACACGTTGTGTATAGGGGACAAGCTCTCTCTATAATCGAGAGAAAGTTCGAATATTCCAGCATGACGCAATAAAATAAACTCGTCACCGGAACTATGCACTGTCTTACGTCATTTAGGTTAGAAGAATCTCTTAGCTACCACTAGATTTATCTACGTGCTTCGATCGATAGTAAACAAGTAATTCTAGAAAATTCTCCAATAATATCGACCTACGACAATTATCAACACTATACAAAGCTTCTTCTAACAACGACGCAAAATCAAATCAATTGTAAATACACTCTGTTATTGCATGCTTTGCAAAACAAAACGATCGGATCTATCGTGAGCGTCTCAAACGTAACAGGTGAGAGGTCAACATTCGAGAATGGACTGGTTTAATACTGAACGAAGCCATGAGGGTTGCTGAGAACAGAGAAAGATGGAGTACGCTGATTAAACGATCCTCTGTGGTGCCCCCAACGACCTTTGAGTTACGAGACAGGATAGGATAGGATAGGACCAAGGAGTACTAATGGCCTCACTAGGACGCTGGGACTGGCGGTTTTAGATTCATTTTGACCTCCAAATAACCACTAGGGCGCTGGGGCGTTTTGACTCATTTTATCCGCTTAAAAAAAAAAAAAAAAAACTTATTTTGCCTCCAGCTGACTAGTAGAGGCTGCAGGACTCCCTGGTTGACTAGTAGGGACTTTTTTTTCCCACGTACTCCAGCTGGAGCTAAAAATAACTTGCCAGAGCTACCACCATCACGCCAATCATGGCTATCCACCCTCTTCATCCCCTTCCTTTCTTCACTACACGCTGGCGCTGGAACCGAGTAATGCATGCTACGGCTATATCAGCTGTGTAGGCCTAGTAGCACACACAGTGATAAGTCGAAAGATGGCTGGCTCGCTGTGTAATCAGTCTGTGACCTATTGATAAGAAGGCTCAACATCCCGAATTTCCGCGAAGCACCACAACATTTAGCAGAAGACAACATAGAGAATAATATATATTGATACTGATTCATAATCAATCAGTGATTAGTGCCGAGCCAGTGGTATGGCGTACGCGAATTTTAATCACCCAATCTGTAAGAATCAGATTGCTCTTTAACATAATTGAAGTGACCCAGTGACCCAGAGAAAGTAATGTACTCTTTGCTGTGATTTTAAATCTCACAGCCATAAACAAACAAACATAGCATAAGAAGACTTGTTGTTTTAATTAATTCTAGTCTTCGGCCTTGTGGCCTTGTGTGACCTCTTTGTCCAACAATGGATCCAGGACTTTTGCGCTCCATTGGTGAGAAGTGTGTCAATCGGCGCATACCACCTGACGTCTATAGAGTGATCCAGGAGCTGGGCATTCTCGAGCGACCGCCCACTCAGCGTGGTGTTCGGGCTGGCCGCTTGCACCGCTTGTGGCACAACTTGCCACCGTCTTCGCGTCCCGCACGCCCTACTGGCGGTCCTTCTGGGCGGCCTTCATCTCCGCCTAACCAACCGTTCCCAGGCTGTTTTTTTGGGGATGCCTACACCTCCGCCTACCCAACCGCTCCCAGGCTGTTCTTCGGGGCTGCCTTCATCTCCACCTACCCAACCGCTCCCAGGCTGTTTTTTGGGGATGCCTACACCTCCGCCTACCCAACCGTTCCCAGGCTGTCCTTCGGGGCTGCCTCTGTCTACCCAGCTGTTTCCAGGCTGTCCTTCGGTGCTACCTCCGCCTGCGTCTACCCAGTCGTTCCCAGGCTGTTCCTCGGAGCTGCCTCTGTCTACCCAGCTGTTCCCAGGCTTTCTTTCGGGGCTGCCTCTGCCTACCCAGCTGATGCCAGACTGTCCTTCGGGGCAACCTCTATCTACCCAGCCGTTCCCAGGCTGTCTTTCGGAGCTGCCTCCACCTCCGTCTACACAGCAGTTCCCAGGCTGTCCTTTGGGTCTGCCTCCACCTCCGTCCACCCAGCCGTTCTCAGACTGTCCTTCAGGGCTGCCTCTGTCTACCCAGCCATTCCCAGGCTGCCTTTCGGGGCTGCCTCTGGCTACCCGGCCATTTCCAGGTTGTTCCACAAAGTCGTATGCCATACCCGTTCTATCCCCCACAAACCGTGCCACAAACTCTTGTAAGTCGTTGTTTTCTTGTCGTGGTATGAACAAAACTAATCTTGTCAGCATTTCTTGTGCTCAAACAATTCCACATAATGATAGACAACTTCGTATTGCATCATTTAATGCTCAGTCTCTTGGATCGTCTTGTAATGAAAAGAGAACTGCTGTGTGTGAGTTTATAAAAGACAATAACGTTGATATGATGTTCATTCAAGAGACATGGTTTCGTGAAAGGGGTGACGAGGGCAAGTGCGCCGAGCTGGCGCCCCCAGGGTTCACGGCCAGGTCGTTCTGCCGTGGTGACAATTATGGCGGTATGGCTGTGGTGTACAGAGTCACTCTTGCCGCCCACATGGGCATCATCACCACGTTCCCCTTCACACATTCATCATGTGAGCTTGTGCAAATAACGTTATCTATTGCCAAACACGTTGTTCATGTTTTAGGGGTATACAGAACTTATCCTAGCAAGAAAAACAAACTAAAAGATGCGATGTTTCTGCAGGATTTTCATGATGTGCTGAACTATTGTAACAATCTATCTGGCACGTATGTTATTACTGGGGATTTTAACTTTCATTATGATCAGCCTCACTTATCAAGTGTGGCTCAGATGATTGAATACCTTAACATGTTTTCTTTGGCACAGTCGGTTTCTGAATTAACCCACAAGCGTGGCCATCTCATTGATTGGTTAATTCACCGTCCTGATGACAATATTGTCCAAAACACTTTTGTGACACAGGAACTGTCGTCAGATCACTATACTGTGGTAAGTGACCTCAATGTTGCTATCCCCTTGCCCTCTCCCCATTACAGAGATGTTCGCAAGTTGCGAGCTGTAGATCGCGAAGCCTTGAAGCGCGACCTCGGTGAGGTAGTGAGTCCGGCTTTGTGTTCCTCTGTGGAACAGCTGGAGGCCACACTGAGGGACGCACTAGATAGGCATGCCCCTATCTACAGGCGTAAGGTTAGGGTAGGTAAGTCAGAACCATGGTACAGTGCTGTCGAGGATGAGCTCAGTGAAGCCAAGAGGCAGCGTCGTCAGGCTGAGAGGAGATGGTTGAAGAGTGGTCTCACAGTGGGCAAACAAATTTACACTGCTGCCAAGCGACGAGTAACGCAAATTGTCCATAGGGCCAAGTCTGCTTTCTTTAGTGGTCGAGTGGCCAACAGTGAGACTAGCAAGCAACTCTTCTCGGTCTGTGACCGCCTCAGAGGCAAGGAAAAAAGTAGCGCTCTACCTAC
Source organism: Oncomelania hupensis (assembly GCA_036898135.1). Taxonomy (NCBI): domain Eukaryota; kingdom Metazoa; phylum Mollusca; class Gastropoda; order Littorinimorpha; family Pomatiopsidae; genus Oncomelania; species Oncomelania hupensis. Next base: position 937,358 of record JBAHVR010000392.1, on the reverse strand, counting down.
CACTCACCCACCTTGTGACTTACCAGATGTTTTTTGTCACTTTTTCACCAAGAAAGTCGCTGATATACGCTATGAACTTGATCACGATGCTCAGACAAATGTAGATGCATTGCCAACTGTTTTGAATTATGTACGGTTTGACCATTTTGAACCTGTTTCTGTTAATGAAGTCAGGGAGGTCATAAAAAAATCTAAACCAACCACTTGTTCTCTTGATCCCATTCCCACTTCTCTCCTCCTTGACTGCCTTGACCCTCTTCTCCCAACAATAACACACATTGTCAATGAGTCTCTGTCCACCGCTACTGTTCCTGCACCTTTCAAGACGGCAGTTGTCAAGCCACTGCTCAAAAAGCCCAGCCTAAATCAGAATGAACTAAAAAACTACAGACCAGTATCTAATCTATCATTTTTGTCCAAGGTTACAGAAAAGTTGGTACTGAAGCAGTTACTCTCATACTTGCAAAGCAACTCTCTTCTCAGTCCCCATCAGTCAGCCTATCGCACCTCTCATAGCACCGAGACAGCATTACTCAAAATCACAGGTGACATTCTGCTTGCTCTGGACAAAGGCAACTTATCTCTTCTAACACTTCTTGATCTATCGGCTGCCTTTGACACTGTAGACCACAATATTCTGTTCGAAACTCTCGAGTCGCAGTTTGGAGTTTCAGGGAATGCCTTGGCCTGGTTCAAGTCATACCTCCAAGGTCGTACGCAAACTGTCAGCATTGCTGAGGTGCTCTCAAAGAAGGAAAATTTGACTTATGGTGTGCCGCAGGGGTCAGTTCTTGGACCGATTCTCTTCGTGTTGTACACAAAGCCTTTGCTCGAACTGATTCAAAAACACGATGTAACTGTTGAAGCTTTTGCTGACGATACTCAGCTTTTAAAATCAAGTCTTCCGGTACAAATCGATACCAATGTCCAGACTGTACAGAATTGCATTTCTAATGTCCGATCCTGGATGAAACAAAACAAGTTAAAGCTCAATGATGATAAAACAGAGGTTCTCCTGTTCAAAAAGACCAGAACTGCCTTAGCTTGCACCTTGCCTACCTCTGTAAGTGTAGGAGAGCATGAAATCTCTTTCTCTCAGTCGGCTAGAAATCTAGGCTTTTTTTATGTCGAGTGACATGACGCTTGATTTCCATATTGCACAAGTTTGTAAATCAGCATATGCTGCCTTGCGTCAGATCAGCTCCATTTGCTGCTACTTAACCCTTCAAGCAACCATCACCTTAGTCTGTGCTTTAGTCTTGTCTAGGCTAGACTATTGTAATGCCCTACTGGCTTCCTGCCCGAGTCATCTCATAGACAAACTTCAAAAAGTCCAGAATTGTGCTGCTAGGCTAGTCTTTAGGGCAAAAAAGCGCGATCACATCACTCCACTACTCCGTAAGCTTCATTGGCTACCCATAGAGGCCCGCATTAAATACAAACTGTCCGTACTGTGCCACAATTTCTTCTCTGGAACCGGCCCTTCATATCTGTCAGATCTGCTGTCAGTCTATGTCCCTTCTCGCACTCTTCGCTCTTCTTCTGACTCTCGCACACTCTGCATTCAAAAAAACCAACACCAAAATATACGGAGAACGGGCATTCACCTATTGTGCACCCAGACAATGGAACACTCTTCCAGCCAACATCAGACACAAGCAGACCACACCCTCATTCAAGAAAGCTCTAAAATCTCACCTCTTCAAACTCTACTATCCTGACTAAATCCTTCATTCTATAGACCCTAGCCGCAGCTCATATTTGTTCTGCTTTTGGCTATGCTTGTGGATTTGCTGTGATTGTGATGACTTGTTTGCAGAAAGTTAACTTTATGTATTTTGTTTGATTTTGTGTGTTTGGTTTTATTTTTATTTTTTTTTATTTATTTATTTTTTTTCTCATTGTATAATTTCTAATGCAATATTGTAAGTTGTTTCATGTTTGTTTCTTTCCTTTCATGTAAAGCGCTATGCGCTTGTCTATAAAAAGACAAGTAATAGCGCTATATAAATGTCCATTATTATTATTATTAGTAGTAGTAGGACGCTGGGACGGGCGCTATCCAGAAGCTCAGCACTTTAACTCTGCAAATTGAAAGTGTATTGTTCTAGCGACAAAGATCATCGGGTTGGAAGTATTCAGGTGGGGTTGGTTTTATTTCTAGTACACGTATTAATTTACTAACTGAACTACCAACCCCTCCCCCTCCCCCTCCCAAATATTTATATATAAATAAATAAATAAATAAATAAATAAATAAATAAATAAATAAATAAATAAATAAATACAAATAAAGAAATAATAGAGGAAATTGGCATCAACAATTAAAATTAACAGCAAATACTAGATTCAGTAGATGGGAATGTCAAAATGTCAAATCACAATACAATGAGAGAGAGAGAGAGAGAGAGAGAGAGAGAGAGAGAGAGAGAGAGAGAGAGAGAGAGAGAGAGAGAGAGAGAGAGAGAGAGAACAAAACCTAAACCTACTAAATATATATACTTCGCCCTGCCCAGAATCCTACTTGTTCTTCAGCTATGATTTGTTCAGCTTGGGGTTTCAACCTGTTGAGTATTATTTTTAGGAGGACTTTCCTGGGGAGGCTGATGGTCTGTAATTTTCACACCCCTGAAGGTGTTACCCTTTTTAAAAAGAGTGAAGACAAATAATAATAATAATAATAATAATAATAATAATAATAATAATAATAATAATAATAATAATAATAATAATAATAATAATAATAATAATAATAACGGATTTTTATATAGCGGGTACTCCAGCCTATGACCAGACTCACCACGCTTTACATAATCATTACATATAAATACATGCACTCGATAAAACATTGCTTTTGCTACAATACACCAAAAGACAGAACAGTAAGGGTACAACTATGTACACAAATTACAAAAAAAAGACAGAAATAGACTATTTACAACTATGTACACAAATGACATAAAAGACAGAAATAGAATAGCAAAAAAACCTATTCACAGCTATTTATATGCCCGGTTAGGCCCAAGAGGAAAAACAGTATAAATATGTATACACTTACGGATCAGACAGAGACAAAAGAGGAGAGAATGGCAGCGGGATACAAATCAGTCTGAATAATGCAGTTTGAAGAGGTGGGTTTTGAGGGCCTTTTTGAATGCTTGTGTTGATTGTATGTTGCGGATATGGGAGGGAAGGGAATTCCACTGCTTAGGTGCGGCGTAGGCGAATGCACGTTGGCCGTATGTCTTAGTGCGGGTGACGGGAACCTTGAGTGTGCGAGTTTCAGCAGAAGATCTTAAAGTGCATGAAGGGGAGTAGACAGACAGCAGGTCAGCAGACAAGCGACTGAACCCATGGTGTAGGCCAATCACAAGCTAGTAACTTATAGTTACATTCATGCACACACATGCACACAACAGGAAACAAGAGAGTACCCACATTTTATTCTACGCACTTGCATTGGCTACCTAACTGATAAAGTGAGAGGGCCAGTGCTGCCTTCTGTACTCCTCTCGACCCTTTCCACCTCCCCTCCGGGGGTGTGCCGGGGGTTTCTGTATAAAACTAGTATCTCCACTTTCTGGAAATTTAGTGCTTTAAATTCCCTCTGACGATATCTTTCTCCTTTGTTCTTTCTCTAACCCTATTTTGTTCTATCAATCTACAATACTATCTTCTTCGCTAGACCAGTCACCTACCCTTTTTCTTGAAAACTCTTCCAAAACTCCTCATTTGTGTATGAGGTCTATTGGGTCAACTTGGGAATATTGGACGCTTTCTGCCAAATGGTCACTAGGGCTTCCTATAATATTATTATTTAGCAATGTATGCATTTTATATGTGTGTTTTCTTGATATTTTATAATAATGTTTATGTACTATTTGTTTTTGTAAACGGGGGTTCGATAAATTAAAGTATAACCTCAGCGCCCCCTGCCTTTATTGTAAAGTGACCGGCTGGTGGATTGCCTTCAGTGATACCACTAGGGTTGTATCAGCAGATCTTTTATACGGATTATGAGAGAGTCCTCTTTTAACCAAGTTGAGGTCATTATTTTGTGGTCCTGATTCGGCTCTGTGCAATCCGCTGGACCCCGTAAGCAGTGAATAACTAATTAACTCTGTATGTTTGTGTGCGTGTGTATGTGAGAGAGTGTGTGTGTGTTTTTGTGTGTGAGAGAGAGCTAGAGAGAGAGAGAGAGGGTGGAGGGGGGTGGGGGGGGGGAGAAAGAGATAGGCGAAATTTTGTTCCATCTATTAGGCGGTTCATTATGTTTAATACTGATGATGCATGTGTTTTGTCGTTAACATAGAGGAGCAGACTACATGTATTCCACAGTTGAGCTCTCTGCATTAGGTCAGAAGTCAATTTATAAGTAAACTCATTTGAACTTATCAGACCCCGATCCCCCCCCCCCCCTTCCCAGTCCCCTATTCGCTTATGTGACGGGGGGGACTTTAATCTACCTACCTAACCTCAGATTGTTAACTTATCCTATAAGATAGGCCTATGTGCGGACCGTCAATGCTTACCGTGCGTCATGGCGACGCAGGATGGGTAAAAGCTGACCTTGTTCAGTGGTCTATACGAACCGTGGACTAATTATTGACTTGTGAAGAGAACTGAATGCTATTAATAGGCCTTTTGTAGTTAGTTAGTTAGTTAAGATAGATTAACCTCCCCGGACACATAACCCTGTTTGCTTTTTATAGTACTGAAGCTAATTATTATTATTATTATTATTATTATTATTATTATTATTATTATTATTATTATTATTATTATTATTATTATTATTATACTTGCTTTCCGTCTTTTAATAGCGATCTGTCTTTACACCACACGTTTGAATGAAAGATGTGAGTTTGCTGCCTGAGAGTGGATGAAACATTTGAGCGTGTATGTTGGTACAGATCGCCGGGTTTTGAGCCTGATTTGGGGGAAAGCGCGTACATAGCATCCAGTATTATTATTATTATTAGCTCCCGAGCTTTAAGCTCAGCTCGTCGGAAGCTATTGGTTTCGGCTTTGTCCATCCGCCCAGTGTCCGACCGTCCGGAAGTAACATGTGCGCACTTTTCTCTGAAACTAATGGAGGGATTTTAATTTTTTTTTGTTGATATTTATGAAATAGTGTATCCTCCAGATGACAGATGGAAAAAAAATATATGCCTATCGGGTGACGTCATCATAATTTGTTGCCTTTTTTTTTCTATTCCTATTTTCTCCCAAACTGCTGGAGGGATATGTTTGGTAGCCTACGTACTTAGACTTCACCTGAAACCAAACTTGCGACAAATCGAGTGAACTAATCGTCATTTTATTTATTTATTTATTTATTTATTTATTTATTTATTTATTTATTTATTATTATTATTATTATTATTATTATTATTATTATTATTATTATTATTATTATTATTATTATTATTATTGTATAGCATACATGAAAGAAGTGTACGCTTTGATTATAGTGTGTCGTTCCTTCTTTGCCGCTCAAAACCGTGATAGTTTGAATCGTATTTATGTATTATAAGACTTAAATGTTCATTATAAGCGTAGATCTACAGAGGCTCACTTTTGTACCAACATAAGTAATAACAATATTGGATGCTTGGCCATTTCCCCCCCAAATCACCAGGCAGTCTCAAAGAGCGGCGACCTATACCATCATAACACAGGCGCTTGTATCTGGACATGCGAGTGCCTATTCCCGAGCCCCTGTACATTATACATGCACACACACACACACACACAGTCTTGTATTTTCATACTTTAGCGGACTGTGGTCTAACACCCCACTTCTGCAGACCCCTATAAGGAAGCGACTTGGCACAAAACCAAACATATGTGTAGAGTCAGGAGCTATAGGAGAATTACACTATCAAATAAAAACAATGATAGCTCTTGTGGTTCATGAACGAGCTTTTCTAGGTCTTACAGAGGACACACACGTCGAAGAACTTTTCCATACCATTCTGCGGACACACACGTTGAAGAACTTTTCTACACCATTCTGCGGACACACACGTTGAAGAACTTTTCTACACCATTCTGCGGACACACACCTTGAAGAACTGTTTCCATACCTTCTGGGGACACACACGTCTAAGAACTTCTCTATAGCATTCCAAGGACACACACGTTGAAGAACTTTTTTTCATACCTTCTGGGGACACACGCTGGAGATTGTAATAATAGAGCAACTCACATGCAGTGATTGGAAGGATATGTTGTTTTTTGGGGGTGGGGTGGACGATATCTATTCATGGGCAGAGGTGTGTTCTACACTGTTTATGCATGTATGTATAAATGCATGTATTTATTGTAACTGAGTTATTGTTGCGAGCCTTCATTACATTATTAAACATAATAATGTAATTGCCCTTGGGGATGAATAAAGTTGTATTGTATTGGCTACATATAATCTAAACACATTTCTAGTTTTCTTGTGTTTATTTTGTAGTTGCTTGACATTGCTGCCAAAAATTGTGCCTTCAGTGCTGCTATTTTTATTTACCCGTTATGAACATACACGTACAGCCTTCATTCGTGTTTTTTTATGCTATGTTTACTGTACCCTTCTCGGTGTTAAGTGCCTACCATTGTCTTGTGCATTACTAATCTTTTATTACTATTGTTGTTTTAGCTTCATTTTTACAATTGATGTTCATAGATGGCCAGTGTGACTGTACAGACGTGTATGTGTGCGTTATGAAACATGAAGTGACAGAGTGGCAGGGAGACAAAGAGAGTGGGGCATGTGATAACTGCATGCATGATACACTTCACTTATTGTTTATTATTGGTATTATTCCAAGATTTGAGTCCACGCGTAGTAAATGTTCCACTTGTATGTATTGCAATGTGAAAGTTGGACAATAAAGATATAAATTAGTGTATTGTTATAGTGTATTACATATAATTATTTGTAATAACCTGATTTTTTGCTGGATACACAATAAAATTATGTTGTCATTTGGCTGAATAAATCCTTTATTCTGTATATAATGATTTGTCGGGTCTCTTATGAAAGCACGGATGTGCTTAGTGCACGACTACTTCTCCACACTTAATAGAAATATAAGCTGTCATAATGACAAAATATATAGAGAAAAAAATTCTTACATGCCATGTGCAAATATATACTTTAGTATCCACAAAGTACCTATTGCACACACAGATTCAACATGAACACAATATATAAGGCTTGAGCGTTTATTGTTTAAGTTAACTTAAAAAAACAAAACAAAAAAATGCAATACAAAATAGAAGGGAATTTAAACTGGTCATTGACGAGAGAGTGAAGTCATTTCCGAGAGAGAGAGAGATAGAGATAAAGAGACTGAGAGAGGGAGTTAGTCATTGCTAATAAGAGTCCAGCGGACTGCGAAGAGCCGAATCAGGACCTCAGCTTGTGTGAAAGAGGACTCACCAACCAACCCCCCCCCCACCCCCCACGCATCCGTATAACAGATCTATAAACAATCCTAACGGTAACATTAAAGGCACTCCACCAGCCAGTCACTTCCCACGCAGGGGATGCTGAGGTTATACTCTAAATTAATCGAACCCCCGATTATAAAAAGCAAAGTGGAATACAAACATCATTACAAAATAGTAACAAACACATACATATAAAATGCCTACATTATTTTGTCACTTTACAATAAATACATTCCCACGCAGGGGACGCTGAGGCGCACTCTAATTTATTGTGCCCCCGTTTACAAAAACAAAATGGAATATAAACATCATTATAAAATAGTAACAAAACACATACATAAAAAATAAAATGCCCACATTGCTAACTAATAATTTCATAGAAAGCCTAGTGACCGTTTGGTAGAAGCATCCAATACCACCAAGCTGACCCAACAGACCCAGTACACAAATGAGGGGTTTTGGGAGAGTTTTAAGAAAAAAGGAAGGTGACTGGTCTAGCGAAGAAGGGAAATAGAAGATTGATAGAACAGACTACGGAAGAGAAAGAACAAATGAGAATGACAGAAACAGTGGGAATTAAAAGCACTAAATCTCCAGAAAGTGGGAACACTATTTATACTGAAACCCCCGGCATCCCCACGGAGTGGGGGGTGGGGGGGAGTTTTCAGGAAAACAGGTAGGTGACAGGTCAAGCGAAGAAGAGGGATAGTAGATTGATAGAACAGATTAAGAAAGAGAAAGAAAATGAGAATAACTGGGAATTTAATAAAGGAATTTAAAGCACTAGTGAGGATACTATTTATACAGAAACGTCCTAGGCATCCCCACAGGGACACCTTCTTTAACAAAGATACACATGAATAATTAAGTTAACTGCAGCAAATGTAGTAACTTACTGTACTAAATTTCACTATGAAAAATAAGATGCTGACTATGCTCAGAATCCGTAAATTAATATTAATATGGCATGACATTAGTATTAGTGTTTTAGTTATTAACACAAAATTAAAATCAAAATGCAATACAAAATAGAAGGAAATGTAAACTGAAGTCATTGACGAGAGAGAGAGAGACAGAGACAGAGAGTGAGAGACCAGAGAGACAGAGAAAGAGAGAGGGAAAGAGAGAGGGAAAGAGAGAAGAGATAGAAAAGAGAGAGAGATAAGATAGAGAGAGAGAAGAGAGAGAGACAGAAACTAACCTTTCCAATACTAGTCCATTGTCAATTCTCAAAAGACAAATAAACAATTAATGATACAGAGCAAGTTCAAGAACTCCCACATCAAAACTTAAACATACTTCATTCTAGTGACCAAATTATTTTGGGGTCTTATTTAGTTAGTGTTTTTTTGGACAAATTAGCAAGATCCGCACGAGAAACAACATCGTCATAGGAACCTGGAATGTCAGGACCCTAACTGCGGAAGGAAAATTAGAAGAACTGGCCCACGAGCTGGACCACTATCGATGGAACGTTCTAGGTATCAGCGAACTGCGCTGGAAAGGCCTAGGTGAAACAACGACTGACAAAGGCCACAAGCTCTATTTCAGCGGTAGAGATGACAGGCACGAACACGGCGTTGGATTCTTGGTCCACAAGAACATTCTAGCCACTGTCATGGGTTGCCGCCCAGTCTCCAGTAGACTCATTACCATCCGTCTGAGAGCAACCCCTTTCAACATTACCATCATCCAGGCCTATGCCCCAACATCAGACTATGAAGACAGCGAAGTGGAGGATTTTTATGAAAATATACAGGCGGCCCTTGACCAAGTGCCGAAGAAGGGCATAGTTATAGTGCAAGGCGACTGGAATGCCAAGGTTGGCCAAGATGCGCACCAAAACTGGGGAGACATATGCGGACCCCACTGCAACAACGAGACAAATGACAGGGGTCTGAGGCTATTGGAGTTTGCCAGATACAACAATCTGGTACTGGCAAACACGCTTGGTCTCCACAAAAAATCCAGACGATGGACATGGCACAGTCCCGGCGGGGAACATCACAACCAGATCGACTACATCATGGTCAAGAAACGCTTCAGATCAAGCATCAACATTGGCAGGACACGCACTTTTCCAGGAGCAGACATTGGAAGTGACCACGATCTCGTGATGATGTCTTTCCGGCTCCATTTGAAGAGAGTAAATACAGCAAAGTGCACTAGGCTGAAGTTCGACCTGGACAAACTGCAAGACCCGGAGGTGGCAAAAATATTTCAGGCCACAATTGGAGGGAAATTTGCACCACTGCTTATTTTGGGGGCAGGCGAAGTAGATGTCAACACCATGACCAATACCTTCAACTCAGCTGTAACAGATGCCGCCACTGAGATCCTTGGCAAGCACCGACCAAAGAAGAAGCCGTGGATCACACCTGAACTTTTGGATCTGTGTGATAAACGAAAAGAAAAAGAACACCTCACAGGGAGCTGATGTCTACCGAAAAATCAACAATGACATCCGAAAAGGCATGCGCACAGCAAAGGAGAACTGGATAGAAGATCAATGCCAGGAAATAGAGAACAATCTGAACAAGAACAACAGCAAGAAGGCCTACCAGACTGTGAAGCGGCTGACAAGTGTTAAACAGCCCAAAGTCTCCACTATCCAAAGCAAGTCTGGCATTTGCCTTACTGAAGAACAAGAAGTCTTGGACAGATGGACAGAGTACTGCTCTGACCTTTACAACCATACACCAAATGGAGACCCATCAGTTCTAGCATGTCCCGAAAGCAGAGAAGAAGAAGAAATCCTCCCAATTCTCCGGGAAGAAGTTGAGGCAGCAGTGCAATCGCTGAAGAAAGGGAAGTCAGCGGGAGTGGACAACATACCAGCGGAACTGCTACAAGCAGGAGGAGAAGCGATGACTGATGCTCTCACCATTATCTGTAACAAGATCTGGCAGAGTGGGGAATGGCCTACACCATGGACCCAGTCGCTTGTCATCACTTTTCCCAAAAAAGGTAACCTTCAGGAGTGTGAAAATTACCGCACCATCAGCCTCATCAGCCATCCCAGCAAGGTCCTCCTGAAAATAATACTCAACAGGTTGAAACCACAAGCTGAACAAATCATAGCTGAAGAACAAGCAGGATTCATGGCAGGGCGAAGTACCACTGAACAGATTTTCAACCTCAGAATAATCTGTGAGAAATACCTACGGCACCAACAACATCTATATCATGTGTTCATAGACTTCAAGAAGGCATTTGACCGAGTCTGGCATGCAGCTCTATGGGCAACCATGAAAGTGTACAACATCAGCCCTAAAATTATAGAAGTCATCAAAAGCCTGTATGACAAGGCTACCAGTGCAGTCCTCCATAACAGCGTCATCGGGAACTGGTTCAGAACAACAATCGGTGTGCGTCAAGGATGCCTACTCTCTCCAACACTCTTCAACATCTTCCTAGAGCGCATCATGTCAGATGCTCTTGCAGATCACGAAGGCACAGTCAGCATAGGGGGCAGAGCAATCTCCAATCTTCGTTTTGCGGATGATATTGATGGATTGGCTGGAGAGGAACAAGAACTTGAACAGCTTGTACAGAGGCTTGACACCACCTCCAGAGCTTATGGAATGGAAATAAGTGCAGAGAAGACCAAAATGATGACCAACAACACCAATGGCATCAACACGGACATCAAAGCACAAGGCCAATCCCTCAACACAGTGCACAGCTTCAAATATTTAGGAGCCATTGTGTCAGACAATGGGTCTCGACAGGAAGTTCTCTCCAGGATCGCACAAACAACTGCTGCCCTGACAAGGTTGAAGCCCATTTGGAAAGACAGAACCATCAGTCTACATTCCAAAGTAAGACTGCTGCGCTCTCTGGTCATCTCCATCTTCCTATATGCTTGCGAAGCATGGACCCTCACAGCAGATCTCCAACGAAGAATACAAAGCATGGAGATGAGGTGCTACAGAAGACTTCTGTGCATTTCCTATACCCAACACATCACCAACGACGAAGTCCGACAGACCATCACACAAGCCATTGGACAACACGATGACCTGCTCACAGTGGTGAAGAAACGGAAACTCCGATGGTATGGCCACGTCACCAGATCATCAGGCCTTGCAAAGACCATTCTGCAAGGCACAGTGCAAGGAGGTAGAAGAAGGGGGAGACCGAAAAAGAGGTGGGAGGACAACATTCGAGAATGGACTGGTTTGACACTGAGCGAAGCCATGAGGGCTGCTGAGGACAGAGAAAGATGGAGTATGCTGGTTAAACGATCATCTGTGGTGCCCCTACGACCTTCGGGTTATGGGACAGGATAGGATAGGATTTAGTTAGTTAGTTACTTATTGCTTACAGGGTCCAGCGGACTGCAAAGAGCTAAATCAGGACCTCTATTTTGGGGTCTTACAAATGACGCTGCTTTTCACTATGTGACAAAAACAATAATAAAAAATGAAAAACTCCATGTGCTTGCAAAAACTGAAATTTTTTGTAAACCCTTTTAACAAAGATACGCACGACTAATGCAGTTAACTACAGCAAATATGTCAATTTACTGAACTTAGTTACTCATTGCTTATAGGGTCCAGCGGACTGCTAAGAGCCGAATCAGGACCTCATTTACTGAACTAAACTGCACAATGACAACACTGCTTTTCATTGTGTGACAAAAACAATAATAAAAAAATAAATCCTTGTGCTTGCAAAAAATTAAATCTTGTGTAAACCCTTTTAACAAAGGTACACACGATCAATGCAGTTAACTAAAGCCAATATCTCAATTTACTGAACTAAACTGCAGTGAATATGCTCAGAATCATCAGGCATGGAATTGCCAAATGTAAAAACCGCTGGAAAAAAACTGGCAAAAGATGAGTGCACCTGTTGATGGCAGGGGAAAGGGGGGGGGGGGGGGGGGGGGGCCAGAAGACTTTGTGCTGTTCTCAAAACAAAAAACATTGATCTTTTTCAAAAATGTGTTCCCAAACGCTCGGTCATATCTTCTTCTCTTCTTCGCTATGACTAGTTTTTTTCGGTTTTTTTTTTTAACCATTTTGGATAGCCATTCCCACTTCCACCTATCTCGGACACCTTCATCCTCGAAGGGATCACCACGGTTAACAATTTTAAACATTATGTATCGCCACATTAAACACAAAACAAATGCTACAACTCGAGCAATTCGAAAATTCCAAGATGGTGGCGATTAAAATGAAGCGAGGTTCTAGAAAATGTAAACTGGCAAATGGACCTACAAATATTTTTTACGAGGATTTCTTTTTTTTACGAGAGTGAACTCAAAATCCTCGGATCCGAGGACAATTCCCATGCCTGATCATAAAATTAATATAATACAACATGACATTATATTAATATTATTATTGTGATTTTTCACTCTTGTACTAAAATGACAAACTGCAACAGTGACAGTCATCATCAATGACCCCACTTAATAGTCTACAGCTGTTATAGAGCAGATGGATGGCGGAGGATAACTACATTGTCATGTGTGCTTCGCACGCGAGTTAAAAAGACCTTGAAAACAAAATCTGTATAAAACAATAAAAACTCAGCACAACTGTAACACATTGGTAAAAAGGTAAAAGGTAAAGGTAGTCCCATAGCCTTGTGGCCGTAGGGGAGCGTGATGTTGGAGATCACACTTATCTTGGGCCAGCGTAATGAGGGTGATGCCCAACTCTCTCCCTCGCTGCTTTACCTTCCCCACCCTCAAGAGAGTAGGTACTCAATCACAGTTGAGTCAACTGGGGGCGTTGTTGTTTGTCGCTTCACACCTTAGCGGTCACCCATCCAAGTGCTAACCGCACCGGATGGTGCTTCACTTTCGACACAGTAGCGAGTGCTCCAACCACTGCACTATCCGACACCCCTGTAACACATTGGTAGTTTTTATAATTTTATAATTGTATTTCTACAATAGTCTTTAATATTCCTCCATGTTCTTTTAGTGAGTGCAATTTCCCCTTTGATGGCTTTTTCAATGTCATTTTTACCAGGCAACTTTCTTTCCATAATGAACTTGGCAAAACAACGCCTCACAGCATCCTGCTCTTCTGTAGACCACTTTTTATGGTGAACAGGTTTTCGGCAAGCACCTGAAACAGTGCAACAATACTTTGTGGTTAATATTAAACACCTCAGGGTCAATAAAAGTAAACAGACAGTCTCCCTCACTCATCTGACATCACAGTCTGATCCAAATCTGATTATTACTTCTTTTTTCTTCTTTTTTTAAGCAAACTGACCTGCCCGACACTAGGGTTTACCTGCCCTTGGCAGTCAGGCAATGGGGTTCTACCATTGATATATATACTAGATGGATAGACAGCCAATGCATGGCAAAGAAGAAGAAAGTGAAGTAACGGAAGTAGTCAGACTCGACATGCGCAGAAGGTGATTGCTCGTAAGATACGCATGGATACGGTCAATTTCATTCATTCATTGCGCTCGTGATCTGCGTATGACAGGCCATCAGACTCAGTGTTGCTGAGTAAATAAATTAAACTAAAGGCTCTATTTCTTGTGAGACCGACTTTTTAGCTCTTGACGAGTCTTGTCTTTATTGCTGCTGATCTACATACTCAGAACACGCATGTCCTGAAGAAAATACTTCGTTAACCTAAGAAAACACGACAGTCTACCAACGTTTGTTTACACTAGAAACTGCCGGCGATACGAGCATCATCATGGTCAGTTACTCATCCATTTGACGTAAACAAATCAATCTCCAATCTGCAAGCTAAGATTTCACAGTCACTGTGTCAGTTTGATCTAAGATGTTGGCATTTCTGATAATGGCTGCTTATCATATAAAATATCAAATTATATATACATAATAGGGGGAACAACTTGTACTGTTTACAAGAGACAGAGAGAATGACAAAGGATAAAATCATGCCCGTTATTTAGTTAGTTAATCATAGCTTATAAGGGTCCAGCGGACTGAAAAGAGCCGAATCAGGACGTCGACTTGTGCAAAAGAGGACTCACCGAAAACCCCCCCCCCCCCCACCCACCCATAAAAGATCTGCAGAAACAACTCTAACAGTAACACTGAAGGCACTCCACCAGCCGGTCACTTTACAATAAAGGCTTCCCACGCAGGGGACGCTGAGACTATACTCTAATTTAACATACCACTGGTTACAAAAACAAAATAGAATATAAACATCATTACAAAATATTACCAAAGCACATACATATAGAATGCGTACATTGGTAAATAATAATTTCATAGAAAGCCCTAGTGACCATTTGGCAGAAGCGTCCAATACCACCAAGCTGAACCAACAGAGCCTGTACTCTAATGAGGAGTTTTTGGTAGAAATTTCAGGAAAAAGAGTAGGTGACTGGACTGGTCTAGGGAAGAAGAGAGATAGTAGATTGATAGAACAGCTTTAGGAACAGAAAGAACAAATGAGAATAACAGAAACAGTGGAAATTTAAAGCACTACATTTCCACACAGTGGGCATACTATTTATACAGAAATCCCCGGCACCCCCACAGGGAGGGGGGGGGAGGAATCATGCCAGTGACAACTCTAATACTATCTTAGTTATATATAGATTAGATGGTACATATATTTATGTGCATATCAATCAATCCATTTTATCAGTTAAGAGATAGTAAAGGTTTAGTATAAATGTATATGATAATGAGAAGAACAGTAATAAGAATAAACAAAAGACATATTTATAAAAAACAAATTGCAGCAATTAGCCATAGGGAATGTTTATATTTCTTTCCTTTTCTAAATTTGTACTTCACTCAGATAATTTATTAACTGCAAGTGTTTAGTACACTCATATGTCAGTGCAAAGTTCAAGATTCGCAAGCATAATCATTTGAGTTAGCCGACTTTTTCAAATTAACACCCCCCCCCCTCCCCCATTCACACAAATCATAATGTTTCCGTCACAACTGAACCTCACTTCCTGCCCCCCTCCCAGCTTTTGCTGATCAGCAACGTGTTTTTTCCTACAGACACCATTTTGTTGTTGTTGTTGCAAACCCTATAGTAACACTGTTGGCTGCAGAATCTTCAAGATGCTGAAGGTGGCGGCCCAAATGGAAAGTAGAACAATCTGTATTAAACAATAAACACTCGGCACAACTGTGACAAGGCGGTACTTTTTAATAACTGTATAATTGCATTCCTGCAATAATCCTTTATATTCCTCCATAATCTTGTCCTAGAGAGTGCAATTTTGTTTCTTTCAAGGCTTTTTCTAAGTAATTTTTACAAGGCAGTCCCCCCCCCTCATACCCCCCCCACCCTGTATACAAGATCTGCAGAAACAACCTTAACGGTAACAGTAAAGGCACTCCACACCAGGTTGTCACCACAACAAAGTCATCCCACTCAGCCTCTCAGGGGACTCAAAGGCGTTAATACTGTAAATGATCATAAACATTAGAAAATATTAACAAACCACTTACACACTGCGAAAATCAGATACAGCCAATTGCCCAATGGACTGTTCACTGTCACCCTTACTAGTGTCAGTTATGATGTCTGGATCAGGTAGGATGTCTGAATCAGGTATGTCTGGATCACGGGAACTTCTTTTGCTCCTTAAAACACGCTCTCTTTCTCCAGTACGACCCTTTGCCTTTATAATTCCCCTGAAACAATGCAGACACAGGTGGGTGTGAGAATATATATAATCTAAAAACATAATAAAGCTATGTATCAATAGCATGGCTTCTAAAACATCAACATTGAACACTTCCTGCATCCAATACGTCAGTTTCCTGTGCACTGGTCAGTTAGCCATAAGCTGTTACTCATCCATTTGATGTACACACATCACAATCTGCAAGGTGTGACAACTTCAGTCATTGTCCAGCTCTCACAGTCGTACAGCAGAACTTACAACACCAAAGCCCTAAAGAGTTTTATCTTTGTGCAGAAATCAATTTCCCTGCTCTTCCAGACCTTGTTCAGTGAAATACTGATTTACAGCTTCAAAGTAGGGGTGAGAGAGAAACCCTTCAACTAAAGTAGTATAAAATCAGAAACCCTGACAGTGACAGTACATAGCCTATCATGTCCACTTTCTATGTGGACTATCTTTTTGGTGCCACTGAAATTAAAAGCCATTATCCACTGCCCAACATTTACCACTAACCAGTACTCACTTTTTCAAAAGGACGTTAAACACTTCACTTGCAGTGGACAATGACAATGTCTTATCTTTGTCCTCCATGTTAGTTTTGTTACAGGTTCTGAAAAAAGGCAAGTAAAATACCATTCAACATTAAGCTCTTCTGCTTGCACAACTAAAAAGCACAGTCAAGCACGTTTACAGTTTTGTCAACAGTTTGGTCTGCAGGGTGGGTGGGGGTGGGTGTGAGTGGCAGGGTCTGTCTCCAAGGGTCATATCTGATGAGGTGGGTAGGGGGCTGCCTCCATGGGTTATATCTGATGAGGTAGGTGGGGGTGGGGTGGGAGTAGCAGGGGGGCTGTCTCCAAGGGTCATTCTGATAAGGTAGGTGGGGGCGGGATGGGGATTTCAAGGTGCGGACTCCAAGAGGGTCATTATCCGATGATTATGAAAGTCTAACTCTAAATCATAAGAAAATAAATAAATGAAATTAAAAATTCAATAATTCTTCTGACCATGTAGACTAATAGTATGAGAAATGCTCGTTAATTAACATCATGTTCAACTCTACTACTGGAGTTTTAATAATACGCAGCGCCGAGATCTGTCGTCTGCTATGGAAACAGATCAACATTCATGGTACAAAGATTCAGATTGGAAGCAAATGACTTTGCTCACCCCTCAGTTATCAAATAGATCTAGAAGCACACCAGAGATTCAAAAACATCTTTCTTTGTTTATTTTGTATACACTTCTTTGAAAATAATTATAATAATAGTACTTCTTTGGTCACGAAAACCTGCGCTCACGCGCCATTATGGCTAGCTAGCAAAAACCGACTCCAGAGGCATCTAACATGTCATCTATGTATGCTGTTTATCCATTCTCAAACTTTTGGCATCGTCAAACAAAATAATATTGTAAGTTATGCTCCAGTTAGCACCCAAAGAAACATGAATATATTATACTCACACTTTCTGTCCGGAAATCATGTTGTTTCTGCAAATTGATGACGTCAATACATGGCTTACGTCAATACCAATGAAAGAATAGCATTGCGCATGCGCGCATTTGCCCGCGAAACACTTCATACTAGCAAAGCCCCGTGTGTGAACGCGCCACGGAGAGAGAGGGGGCAAGATCGGCGTTTGTATACACACAAGCGTAAACTTGAGCGGACTTTTTTTTTTCGCGCTCAAATTTGCACAAGTCCTTAGAAAGCTCATAAGAAACACTGTCGCAAAAGGAAAAGTTCAGCGGACGTCCGCTGAAGTTTGAGGTCCGCTGAACGTGGGAGTGTTTCGCACAAAAGTCCGCTGTAGTCGGTAAACACGTACTCACACACACAGCACACACACACACACACACACGCACGCTGGATGCCGCACATTGAGTTCAGTAGATCCAGAGTTTGATAAACCTTTGGAGCTGATTTGTTAGGTGATAAGTGCACTGTAAAAGAACAATGGCGTAACTTTGCTTTAGACGTTATGAATGAAAGACGGAGAAGAATAAGTCTGTCAACCCACTGTGTTGGTGCCAAGACGCCTGTATTATCACGACATGCTTTGTTTGCCATCACTCCTAGCCCTACCTTAAGACAAAGCGTCCAAGGTCTAAATCCCCCAGGGCCTCCTGTAAAAACACGGAAATTAGCCTAATGGTATGCATTGCAGTGCTGTGATCTAAAAACATAATCACGTGCTAAGAACTAAAAATATAATCTCGTGCTGAGAACTCACAACATAATCACGTGCTATGATCTAAAAACAGCATCACGTGCTTTGATCTAATTGATCTAAAAACATAATCAAATAATCACGTGCTGTGAACTAAAATCATAATAACGTGCTGAGAGCTAAAAACATAATCATTTGCTGTAATCTAAAAACATAATCACGTGCTGTAATCACGTGCTGTGATCTAATAAAGTAATGCGTGTTGTGATCTAAAAACATAATCACGTGCTGTTATCTAAAAACATAATCACGGGCTGTGATCTAAAAAAAAACCACCAACAATCAGATGTGTGCTATGGATTCTTCGTTCTTGAAGGATCTAGCGAGACTTAGTGAGGGAGTATCGATGTACTATGAACAAAGAGCTTATAGTCTTTGCTATGAATTCCAACCCAATGAAATAAACTCCACGGGCTTTACGTGGCACAGTGGCCTTACCTATCAGTTACTACAGCGTCTGGGTTGGATTAGACATGCATGGATTACCGCCCTTGCACGCACCAGTTTGTTGTGTTAAGTGGCCATTGGAAGTAATCCGTAATTTAGGCGAGCAGGACGCCAACACGATCAGTGAAGCATGGCAAACGTAGTCACTGTAATACATCAGTGTAATCACTGTTAGTCTTTGGTCAACGATGTTAACATGAAACAAACGGTTTAAAACTAGACAATATAGCACAATATAAAATATAATACGAAATACAATTTTTTTTAAATGACAATAAAATATAAATGTACTGTCCGTTAAAATATTAATATTTTTTACTATCATAATAATAATAATAATAATAATAATAATAATAATAATAATAATAATTATTATTATTATTATTATTATTATTATTATTATTATTATTATTATTATTATTATTATTGTTACATGAGTACACAGCTTTATAAAACAAAATGAGGAAAACTCATTACACATTAACAGTAACCTAATATATAAAAACTAATGACTCTAACACACACACACACACAAACATACTTGTATTCGTGTCAAAATGGGGTCCTTTGACGTACTTCGCGCCTCTTAGGCGGCGAATTAGGTCAACTTTCTTCGAAAAACGGCTACTTTTAGCAATTTTCCTCGCCTCTTAGAGACGAAGTAGGTCAAGTTTGTTCAAAAACACAGCTAGGATAAGGAACTTTCCTCGACGATTAGGGTAAGGCAGTGCCTCGACGATTAGGGTAAGGCAGTGCCTCGAAAAGGGTTAGGGTCAGGGCTAGTTGCAGCGCTGCAACTAGCCCTGACCCTAACCCTTTTCGAGGCACTGCCTTACCCTAATCGTCGAGGCACTGCCTTACCCTAATCGTCGAGGCACTGCCTTACCCTAATCGTCGAGGAAAGTTCCTTATCCTACCCGTCTGGAAGATGCACTACAACTACACCAGGTCAAGTGTACTTGTAGTGCATGTGCACTACAACTACACTTGACCTGGTGTAGTTGTAGTGCACATGCACTACAACTACACTTGGCCAAGTGAACTTTAAGTGCACATGCACTACAACTGCACTTCGCGAAGTGAACTTTAAGTGCACATGCACTACAACTGCACTTCCATGCACTACAACTGCACTTGCATGCACTTAAAGAGCACTTCAGCGCATTTCAATGGAAAACAAAATGGGTTTACAAATTGGTACCCCATTTTTGTTTGTGAACCCATTGTATACTAAGTGTGCAAGGTTTATAAACCCAAAACGCCATGAATACAGCCCCACACACACACACACGCACTCACACACGCGCACAAACTCACAAACGAACTATGGCTTTGTAGATCTGTTTCGTCGATTTCAATCGGTAGAATGAAACTAATGAGTTTTAAGAAAGGATTTAAACGACTGAATTGAAGATGAATTTCTGAGAGAAACAGGCAGTTTGTTCCAAATACTAGGGCCCTGATAAGAGAAAGCACGCTCACCATATGATTTCGTACGTACAGATGGGACTGCAAACAGGCGTGTGTCAGAGAAAGAGCGAATTTGTCTAGAAGGTATATAAATGTTAAGAAGGTCAGCAATATACTGAGGGGCAGTGGAGTTAAGGACACTTAAACACTCCCCCTCTCTCCATCCCCCCCCCCCCCCCCCGTATGCAGTTACAACAGAGAAGTAGAAAACAAGAGAGAAAGCTAGGCATGATCTTAGGAAAGTCCATCTGACTGCCGAAGGAGATGGTAGCTTGGCCTTGCAAACATAGTGTGGTGCCTCGCACACTGTACCTCTGGAGGGGTGCGGGAGCATTTCTAAGTTCCCAGAGCGCTATTTTCCCATGGCTTTATCTGTTCACAATTGTAGTCTGGCCTGGTGGCGCTGTTGTTTAGTGACAGGTTTTCTATGTTCTCAGATCATCAGGTCTTGCAAAGACCATCCTGCAAGGCACAGTGCAAGGAGGTAGAAGAAGAGGTGGGAGGAAAACATTGAGAATGGACTGGTTTGACACTGAGCGAAACAATCAGGGTTGCTGAGGACAGGAAAAGATGGAGTACGCTGGTTAAACGATCATCTGTGGTGCCCCTACGACCTCCGAGTTATGGGATAGGATAGGATAGGATAGGATTTCTATGCCGAAGGTCGTGGATTCAATTTCCGCAGGGCACAAACTTATGTAATTTAGGTACAAGACTGTTCAGGTCACCGAGGTATTTCTCTGGGTACTCCGGTTTCCTCCCTCCCTCCCTTCAACAATGGTATTGGGTGCAGTCTATCTACGATTTAAAAAATAAAATGGACTTTCCTTTCTTCTTCTAATAGCGACTTACCTTTACACCCCAAGTTGGTGTGATGAATGTGTTTGTGTGATGAATGTGTTTGTGTGATGAATGTGTTTGTGTGATGAATGTGTTGGTGTGATGAATGTGTTGGTGTGATGAATGTGTTTGTGTGATGAATGTGTTTGTGTGATGAATGTGTTTGTGTGATGAATGTGTTTGTGTGATGAATGTGTCTGTGTGATGAATGTGTTTGTGTGATGAATGTGTTTGTGTGATGAATGTGTTTGTGTGTTGAATGTGTTTGTGTGATGAATGTGTTTGTGTGATGTATGTGTTTGTGTGATGAATGTGTTTGTGTTGAGAATGTGTTTGTGTGATGAATGTGTTTGTGTGATGAATGTGTTTGTGTAGAGAATGTGTTTGTGTGATGAATGTGTTTGTGTGATGTATGTGTTTGTGTGATGAATGTGTTTGTGTTGAGAATGTGTTTGTGTGATGAATGTGTTTGTGTTGAGAATGTGTTTGTGTGATGAATGAATCAGAATCAGAATCTTTATTGTCCCCATGAAAACACCAGGAAATGTGTGTGCGGCGTACACTTCATCAAAACAACGGCACAAAAGCAATAAAACACAAAAGACTTCAGGGATTAAAACAATACACCCCAAAGAACAGAAAAGCAGTTGTACACAACATGAATGTAGCTTATGAAATAATAAAAGTCATGCATCCTACTTTCTAACCCCTAATACAAAACACCCACCTACACACACACACACACACACACACACACACACACACCCACACCACACACACACACACATCTATCTATCAAATATAAGTTGTAAATACAGCGATCATATCGCTATTAGGATACGGAATGGAAATCGAATTTTAGTTTGAAATGTTGAGTTAACTGCATCTAATACCATTATTGAAGATGAATTAAATTATTGAACATAATTAATAATCTGCACACTGGTGTATCTGCGTAGTCCTCTGGGTAGAACGCTTGTTGGCTATTCCTATCCTATCCTATCCCGTAACTCGAAAGACCTTGGGGAACCACAGATGATCGTTTAACCAGCGCACTCCATCTTTTTCTTCGCTCAATGTCAAGCCAGTCTATTCTCACAATGTTGTCCTCCCACCACTTTTTCTGTTTCTCTCTTCTTCTGCTGCTTTTCACCTTGCCTTTGAGGATTGTTTTTGCAAGGCCTGATGCTCTGCTGACGTGGCCATACCATCGGAGTTTCCGTTTCTTCACCACTTTGAGCATGTCATCATGTTGTCCAATGGCTTGTGTGATGGTCTTGCAGACTTCGTTGTTGGTGATGTGCTGGGTATAGGAAATGCCCAGAAGTCTTCGGTAGCATCTCATCTCCATGCTTTGTATTCTTCGTTGTAGATCTGCTGTGAGAGTCCATGTTTCGCAAGCGTATAGGACGATGGAGATGACAACGGAGCGCAGCAATCTTACATTGGAGTGTAGACTGATGGTCCTCAGTGTCTTTCCAAATGGGTTTCAACCTTGTCATGGCAGCAATAGTTTGCGCTATCCTAGAGAGGACTTGCTGTCGGGACCCATTGTCTGATACAATTGCTCCTAAATATTTGAAGCTATGCACTGTGTTGAGGGATTGGCCTTTGACTTTGATGTCCATGTTGATGCCATTGGTGTTGTTGATCATCATTTTGGTCTTTTCTGCGCTAAATTATATTCTAAATGTTCTATAGGTGGTGTCAAGCCTCTGTACCAGCTGTTCAAGTTCTTGTTCCTCTCCAGTCAATCCATCAATGTCATCCGTAAAATGGAGGTTGGAGATTGTCCCCAAAAGGATAACTTTCCAAAATGTGAAAACACCGTAGGCTTCATCAGCCATTCCAGCAAAGTCCTCCTAAAAATAATACTCAACAGGTTGAAACCCTAAGCTGAACAAATCAAATCATAGCTGAAGAACAAGTAGGATTCAGGGCAGGGCGAAGTACTACTGTGCTGATTGTCATCAGAATAATCTGCAAGAAATACCAACAGCACAAACATCTATATCATGTGCTTGTAGACTTAAAGAGAGCGTTTGATCGAGTCCTGCATGCAGCTCTGTGGGCAACCATGAGAATGTACAATATCAGCCCTACAATTATTGAAGTAATCGAAAACCTGTATGACAAGGCTACCAGTGCAGTCCTCCACAACAGCGCCATCCGAAACTGGTTCAGAACAACAATCGGCGTGCGTCAAGGATGCCTACTCTCTCCAACACTCTTCAACATCTTCCTAGATCGTATCATGTCAGATGCCCTTGCAGACCACGAAGGCACAGTCAGCATAGGGGGTAGAGTAATCTCCAACCTCCGTTTTGCGGATGACATTGATGGATTGGCTGGAGAGGAACAAGAACTAGAACCGCTGGTACAGAGGCTTGACACCACCTACAGATACTTTGGCATGTAAATAAGTGCAGAGAAGACCAAAATGATGACCCACACCCCCAAAAGCATCAACACTGACATCAAAGTCAAAGGCCAATCCCTCAACACAGTGCATAGCTTCAAATATTTAGCCATTGTATCAGACAAGAAGTCCTTTCCAGAATAGACCAAACAATTGCTGCCCTGACAAGGATGAAGCCCATTTGGAAAGACAGGACCATCAGTCTACACTTCAAGGTAAGGCTGCTGCGCTCCTTTGTCATCTCCAACTTTTTATACGCTTGCGAAACATGGACCATCACAGCAGACCCACAACGAAGAATACAAAGCATGGAGATGAGGAAGACTTCTGGGCATTTCCTATACCTAGCATATCACCAACGACGAAGTCCAACAGAGAATCACACAAGCCATCGGACAACACGATGACATTCTCACAGTCGTGAAGAAACTCCGATGGTATGGTCACATCACCAGAGCATCAGGCCTTGCGAAGACCGTCCTGCAAGGCACGGTCCAAGGAGGCAGAAGAAGAGAGCGACAGAAAAAGAGATGGGGGGACAACAATCAAGAATGGGCTGGCTTTACACTGAGCGAAGACATTAGGGTTGCTGAGGGTTGAGAAAGGTGGAGTCCTCTGGTTAAACAATCATCTGTGGTGCCCCAAACGACTTTAGAGTTACGGGATAGACTAGGACAGTGTGTGAGTGCGTATGTTGGTGTGTACTATGAACGTACTACAGTCTGTCGGTGCATTCTCTAACTGCGTACACACGTTTTCTATCGTACTCGCTGAAGCGAAGCTGTAGGCCAAGGTCTAGAACTGATCGCTCAATTGCACAATCACGATCGAACACAGGGCGTCCTGGTTTTCAGTGTATCTTGAATGTGGTAGTCAGCAAACAGGAGACACTACAAAAGTGAACCATAGAAACTCTTGAATAGACTGCATGTGTGTAAAAGGTATGGTTTTCAAGTTTGAACTACCGATTAAATGTTTATGTGCAGAAGGCTGTATAGGTGATAGTGGTAGGCTTATACCTATATCATTATAGCCTTGCACGAATCTTCAGAACAAATATGATAGATAATACGAATGAAAGGTGCACTGCATACCATTCAGTGCTGTTTCTATATAGGCTTGTTTGAACACCTTAGCTTGCGATATTGTCCAGAAGGATGAAATTGTATGAAGATTTGTGTGCTCCTAAAATGTTTAAGACTTGACTGCAGACCTACTTACATTAAGTTTTACTGTGTGCAAAAATTGCTGTAGTGGTATTAAACTATTAGTACTACTACTCCAGTTTTTATTTCATTTTAATTTGGCTGGGTGTAACTGTGTTTAGCGGTTGGTGGATAATAATTAAAGCGCGTCTTTTGTACCGTTTGTTACGGGTCACCCTAGGCTGATTGCAAGGTGAAAATTCTGCCTTTATTGTCGATTTCATACACAGTTTGTTTAAGCTATATCAGTTAAGATCACAGCCTGTTATTCAAATACTGATGGTAGGTCTATGCTGTTACTGAGCTCTTGGGTTTACCCATACCTCACCCATGATAAATCGATCGCTTCGATTATAATAAACGTACATAGGTATACCTATTTTCTTCTATGGCCTTTCTACGTGTTACACTCGTTTGATGTTGGTGTTTTTCTATCAGTAGTTGATTCAGCCCCGATGCTTGAAGTACTGATAAAGTGTAACTTAGGTTCGTTTATCCACGCAGCCTGCTCACTCAGCAACAAGGCAAAGTCTTCGTATGTAGTTTTCAATCTTTATTCAGCGTTCATCAACAACTGCATACAATCACCTTTTCACTCTCTTCAATTCTCAACTATCAACACACTATCAACAACTCTTTTGAAACAGTGCGGCACTTATATAGTCTCTTCATACTCCAGAACAATTTAGAACACGGCAGAATGACGCACTACAACAAATCAAATGAAACTTCGTCATCACTGACTTACGTCATACAACATTCTTTCTGTCCAAGAATGTTCTCAAATATCGCGAAACTTCGATCGATAGTAAACAAGCAAATCTAGAGTATTCTCCAATAATATCGACCAACAAAAATTACCAACGTTATACAAAGCTTCTTCTAACAACAACGCAAACTCAAATCAAAGGTAAATACACTCTATTATTGAATACTTTGCAAAGCGAAACGATTAGATCTATCGTGCGCGTTTCAGACATACTATCCTTCGCGTTTCAACGTAGGCTAACACTACGAAGAGAGACGATATTTTCTGTTACGTTCAATGCAACTCTTTTTCGTTTGCAGCAGTAGAGGTCACGACAATAACAATAGCAGAAACCTCAGAGCAGCAACGCAACGGTTCTAGAAACAAGCAGTAACTATAGTACACTCGTAGGAGCAATTTGAGCAGCAATAGCAGCTAATACCATAAACACTCCAGCACAACAAACAGCGGCAAACACTAAGTCTATAGGCAGTAACAGCAGCGGAGAAGACGAAACCAGTAGACGCATATTGACACCACTACAGAACTCAGCTTTCGTAACAGCATCAACAGCTGCGCACCCTATGTTGAAGCAGATGGAGCAGTGAGAATAATTAGTCCCAGGACCACTGAATTCAGCTTTTGAAACAGCATCAGCTTCAGAGGCTGCTAGTAACCGGTCACAGCACCATTGATTTCAGCTGTGGTAACAGCATCAACAGGCAGGTGCACAGCTATTTAGCAAGCACACAGAACAGATAACGCAATGGGTTGCGAATCCAGCAAGAACAATGTTCCGGAGAGGGACGGAGACTTCCAGCGTAGTTTGGACAACAAAAATCAAAGTCAAATGGTGACCCTTGAAAAGTAAGATTTATCTTGGATCTCTTTAAGTAGTGAAAGCATTTGACTTCGCGTTTATTTAAATGGCTGTTGGTGGTCGTGGATGTGTTGTTGTTGTTTTACCATTATTGAAGGGAGGGAGGAAACCGGAGTACCCGAGAAGACCCTCTCGGTGTCCTGATAGTTTTGTTGTTGGTGGTAATGGTGGGGTTGATGGAGTTGGTGATGGTGCTATTGTAGTTGTGATAGTGACCATGATGCCTACAATATTATATGTATGTTAGTGGTGGTGCAGACGGTAGTGGTAGTGCGGGTGATGATGATGGTTATCGACTGTGGTCCGTGGACTGTATGGCAAAGACCGCCGTTGATGGATGATGTGGCCGATATGATGAGGCTTGCAGATAATTTAGATACATGTAGTAACCCATCTTTCTATGAGCTCATTATGTTTCTTTAGGATAAAACAGAGTCACAATGTTGCTACGAAAATTAAAATTTTTGAAAATGGCGATTTTCAACTATGTGTTTGAGTGATGAAGATGATAATGATGCTGATTGATGATGATGATGACGACGCCGACGCCGATGAAGATGATGATGATGATGATGAGGAGGAGGAGGAGGACGATGATGATGATGATGATGATGATTATCATGATGATGATGATGATGATGATGTAGACTTGTAACGCCTAACGAGTGTCTTGAAATACATTTAAATTTCTTGCCATCTTGTTATTTAACCTGGTTGACTGCGCCTTTGGGTTTTGTTTCGTTTCTGAGCCTAAATAGATCCTGCTCGGAAATACGAGGGGAAACAACTTTGGCCGGCTTACCCGCATTTTGCGCCAGAGTTGTCTCATGTTGAGGCTGACATCTATGACGGTCACCTAGCGCAAAAACCTGATAATTACAAATATCATGAGATAATTACAAATATCATGGGATAATTACAAATATCATGAGATAATTACAAATATCATGAGATAATTACAAATATCATGGGATAATTACAGTTATCAAGGGATTAAAAAAAATTTGCATTAAAACAATTATAAATAAATGTCTTTGCGTGATCATGTTTAATTTTCAGTTTTGGCTCAGGCAATCCGCCTGGAAATTCGCCAAAATCTAAAATTGTAAATATCACATAATAATTACAATGTTCACTTCATAATTACAATTTTTACTTGATTATGTGTAGTTGTGACTAAGGCGGCTTACTAGTGCCAAAAATGTGCATTTACAGGTATCAGTGATAATAGTAATTAACACGAGTTATGTGTATTTCACATTATGACGGCCCACTAGCGACCAAACATGATAATTACAAATATCATGTGATAATTACAAATATCAATGACATATTAACAATTAACACGTAAAACTTGTAATTATCAAGGTAAAAATTAAAATTTTCGGTTTTGGCCCATTTCTAGACGGATTGTTAAAGTCAAAATCGAAAAGTAAACATGATCACGCTAAGATATTTGTTATTTTTCAATGATAATTGTAATTATCCGTTGATAATTGTAATTTTCATATGATATTTGTAATAATCTCATTGTATTTGTAATTATCAGGTTTTGACATTAGGAAGGCGGGGCAAATACTAATAATTATTAATTAACACTGTGGATTACCGGTATCTCTGTAAATTACACAGAACACGTGTTAATTTCCATTATCTCGTCATAATGGTAACTCGCGGTTTTTGCGCTAGCAGGCCGTCATAGACATTCTTTGCAAACGAACACGATTTTTCGCCTACAATTTCTGCTCTGCCCTTCATCAACCTTCCGGATCAACCAAAAGGTTGATTTCAGTTGCAGTTCTAGCTAGCTCCACTAGCACTGCCAGGCAACCATCACCCCCCCCTTTCCCCGAAGAAAGGCTTGCAGTTCAGGGTAGCTTTTATGGTGTTCTGAAACGCCCGGATAACTGTAGGTAACTAAAAACAAAGCAAAAAGACAAGTTACCTCCCATTTTCGAAGATTGTCTATTTGGCATTTGGTTTATTGTTAGTCTTCAGTCTCAAAAGCGTGACGACCGTTCTGACGACGACGACGACGACGACGATGAGATAATCCGACAGCAATCCAACCATCTCGAACCCAGTGAACCAAGGGCAAAGAAGAAACAGACACTCACTGCGCTCTCAGAAGATGTTTCTTCAGGCTTCGATGACACGAAGAGAGAGGAAAATCCCGAGGATAAAGTTAGTATAAACTTATATATATATATATACACACACAATGAAAATTGTCCAATAAAATATATATCACCTAATAAATTAAAATAAAATTAAAATAATTTTAAAAAAATGAAATAATATATATAGAATATAAACAACAATTATGTAATCAAATAGAATGATAAAAGATTACACATTTTGTACAACATGATTTTATTTTTCAGGAAAATAAGACACTGAAAAGGTGGGTGCAGTCAAGACGATCAAGTCAAGACGATCCGCCCGAATTCTCTCAACAGGTGGATGATATTATCAATGAACAATCTTCGAAAAAATTAATTCCCATTAAAATGCATGAGATATGTAAGTCATCTTTATCTTATCAGTTAAGGTTGAATGTATAATCATTTATCGCTTTAAAAAAATCAAACACAAATACACGATCTCAAAACAAGCGAGCAATCCAATTACCTATATTTTACGAACGAATAATATATTTATGGCCCTTAATTGTCTATTTGATTTTCTGCATTCAGTATCTCAACTATTGTCTTTTGTGCTGAATGCTTTAAGTTCTTTACAATTGAAAGTAAGATCAGAACACCTGACAGAAAGTAGTCAGCTGATTAATTTATTGATCATTGGAGAGTGCAACATTACTTTTAATTGGATACCGTAACATGTCGAGTCGGCATATATATATATATATATATATATATATATATATATATATATATATATATATATATATATATATATATATATTGACATTAAGAAATAATAGATTTTCATCAAATAAGTAGTATATTAACCCCTTTTATGTAAGGATAATTATACCTTTAATGAACCGATGGAAATGCAATGCTTTTTTTTAAACCAAGTATGTTAAATAGGTATTATATGCATGCAGTGCATTTCTCAACAGAATATATATTTTCATGCCTTATACATTAAAACAGCATAGTATACCGGTATTGCAATCACATACTGAAGTTAACCTCTTTAATAGCCCACAGCTGACATATGAACTTTGTAATGCCTTCCTAGATAGACCTTTAGGCACAGTTTTGTAGCTTTCTAGTGTTTCAATTTTAATTGATAGGATTTGTTACAAACAAAATTCAAACTGGGTAGTTGTGTTTGTCGGTGGCTGAATATTTCTATTTTTTGGCTCGAGGGAGTAATTGGGGCGAACTCAAAAAATCTGAATGAGTTTCATATAGATCTACTTTTTAAAAAAAATTTTGGTAACGTTTTATTGTCTCTTTTTATCAAGAAATTCTGGGCCGCCTCCCCTGGGGAAGGCGTAGTCGCAGACTGTGGCGCGCCCAAACTCAACCTACCTAACATTATTGTGTGTTTTTTTAAAATTATTTTGCAAATCAGAGTAAAACCCTAACATTAGTGTGTGTGATTTTTTTATATATTTATTTTGCAAATCGGAGTAAAACCCCCGTTGGGGTGCCGGGGGTTTCAGTATAAATAGTTTCCCAACTTTCTGGAAATTTGGTGCTTTAAATTCCCACTGTCGCTGTCTTTCTCATTTGTTCTTTCTCATTCCTGCTCTGTTCTATCAATCTGCTATACTATCTTCTTCTTTGCTAGACCAGTCAACTACATTTTTTCTTGAAAACTCTTCCGGGACAAGACTCCTTATTTGTGTGTGAGATCTGTTGGATCAGCTTGGGAATATTGGACACTTTCTGCCAGGTGGTCACTAGGGCTTCCTATGATGTTATTATTTAGCAATGTAGGCATTTTATATGTATGTGTTTTGTTGATAATTTATAATGATGTTTGTATTCTATTTTGTTTTTGTAAACGGGGGTTCGATAAATTAGAGTACAGCCTCAGCGTCCCCTGCGTGGGATGTCTTTATTGTAAAGTGACTGGCTGGTGGAGAGCCATCAGTGTTACCACTAGGGTTGTTTCAGCAGATCTTTTATGCGAATTGGGGGTTGTCCGGTCCTGATTTGGCTCGGAAGAGTCCGCTGGACCTAAAGCAATAATCATGTAATGTAATGTAATGTAATGTAAATCGGAGTAAAACCCCCGAGACGTTGCCCGAGTCGAAAGTAAATAATAAGGAAGAGTATGAGTGAGTGACATAGTGTGTAAATAATGTAAAAATAATAAATAAATATATGAAAACAAATAAACAAACAAACATTAATTCAGCAGACTGTGCACTGATTGCCTACACGTATGTGGCCTCATATGCTTTTTGCCTCCTTTAAAATGATCATGACCCTCCAATAACTGTTTTCTCCTTCTAGCAACGAAGAAAGGCAAAATGCCGCCCGTTTCCGAATGGCCTGAGGCAGATCAGAAGAAAGAAGCGGAGAGCATTCTAGAGGCCACGCTGGAAATCTACCCACAGACTAAAAACATCTGGAACTATGACCTCGCTTCTCACGCCCTCCACAAGCACATCAAGCAGGTGACTGTTATAGTACATAGTACGTTCTTGGCTTGCCTTAATAGATGAAGAGCTATTTAAGTTATATGCTTTTCTCACATCCATATACGTGCGTCTGTGGATAGACTTGAAGTAATAAATAACTTGTATCTGATCTTTTAATAGCCTACGCTATAGGATTTTTGTTAAACTGGAAAGCAAAATCAAATGAGACCATGTTAAGTAGGGATTGAAATAAATGCTGTATTTTTTATGCTTATGTTTTATAGACCTCAGTAATGCCATTCTGTGATCTTCAACAAAAGGAAATATAATACAATAATCGAGGTAAAACTACAGATTTTCGGTTATACATAAATAGCGGGTCAAAGAAGATCAAAATAGGCGTAGATGTAGAACACTGGCCAAGTTTAAAATCATTGACATCGAGCTTCTTTCAGTGTTCCCTCCACACACAAAAAATGAGAGTCCTTGGGACTCCCAGGTATAAAATTTTAAGAGTCCTTGTACAAATTTTGAGAGTCCCCAAATCGGTGGTGTCATGTCTACAGAAACTATCAATTTAGTGAGGTCACTTTCATAATAAACATATTGGAATGACGTATGTTACCGTCACTTCCGGAATCAGTTGAGCGAGCAATAAAATAGCAAGAAGCTGCCAACTCAAGTGTGTGAAGACTTGAATACATATACAAACACATACACGACAATGGCGACGAGTCTAAACCATCTACTAGGCCGCCCACCAGCTTTTGAAGCGACAGGCGATGCTCATACCCTGAGTGTGAGGTGGACATCGTGGATCGAAGAGTTCGAGGCGTACGCGGACAGCGTCGGTCTGTTCGTTGACGAAAATGCCGATAACGCTGTCAAACAGCAGCGAAGAGCTTTGTTGTTGTACACAGCGGGCAGAGAGGTGAGAGAGATTTTTTCTAACCTACCAGACAAAGGCACAACGGTTGAGTATGACAGGGCAGTAGCAGCTCTCAACAAACACTTCAAAATAAAGCCGAACAAGACATTCCAAAGACATAAATTCCGTTAGCTGATACAGCAAGTAAATGAAACCATTGCTCAGTTCGTTAGCAGACTAAGGATCAATGCTGATGGCTGTGAATTTGACAACGTGGATGACCAGATCAAAGATCAAGTAGTCGAGGCCGCAAGATCCGATGTACTCCGTCGAAAACTGCTTGAAAAAGGCGACGAGCTGACTCTGGCAATGACTTTGAAAATAGCAGCAACGTTTGAAGCTGTTGAAGAGCAGACGCGTCAAATGAAACAGTGTCATCTTTCTTCCGACAACAGCAACAACTCCGTAGCCAAAATCAACACAAAAGCTGGCAAGGGGGAATGCTACAGATGTGGTGGCACAGATCACTTCGGAAGTAACCCCAAATGCCCGGCTAGAGGACATACCTGCCGAGGTTGTGGAGGGCCAAACCACTTTGAGAAGAAATGTCGCACAGGGAAGAGGAAAGAAGACAAACCAGAATCTGCACCAGGCAGACAACTGAAAGGAAGAAAGCGCCGCGTAAAACAGATTGAAGCAGAAGATTCTGATAAATCTGAAAGTGATGAAGAACACAACAGCGTCTTCATGGCTCGATCTAAAAACATCAAAGATGACAAAATCACTATTGAAGTAGGCGGTGTGCCAGTGGATATGATCATTGACTCTGGCAGTGACATAAACATTATTAGTGAGAAATTGTGGTCACAAATAAAAGTGAAAAACGCCAAGGTCACAGAGAAAAAGTGCAAGTCAAAGTTATATCCCTACACATCTGACACACCACTGAAAACTATAGCATGCTTTGATACAGAAGTCCGAATCGGAAAAAACCAAGTGCAGGCAGAATTTGTCGTCATCAAAGAAAAGGGTGAACCGCTTCTGAGCCGACAGACAGCTACTGAACTCGGAGTCCTTCAAATTGGTCTGAACATCAAGAATGTGTCGGTGTCAGAATACGAAGACATCACCAGCGAGTTCAAACCTTTGTTCAATGGATTTGGGAAACTGAAAGATCGTCAAGTAAAACTCACGGTCGATCCGAAAGTCAAACCAGTTGCTCAACCAATTAGAAGAACGCCATTTGGCCTGAGATCCAAGGTCAAAGCCAAAATCCAGGAACTTTTAGACATGGACATCATTGAGCCAGTGGAAAATCCCACTCCCTGGGTCAGTCCTGTTGTTATTGTTCCAAAGGCGAACAACGATATCCGCATGTGTGTGGATATGAGGCGTGTCAATGAGGCCGTGATGAGGGAACGCCACCCGATTCCTACAATCGAAGAACTGCTACAAGACATGGCCGAAAGCAGAATCTTCACGAAGTTAGATCTGAGAATGGGTTATCACCAGCTCGAGTTACACCCCGACTCCCGAGACATCACCACATTTGTGACACACTGTGGGTTATTCAGATACAAAAGACTGGTGATGGGAATCAATGCTGCATCAGAAATTTACCAGCATGAGATTCAGCAAGTCGTACAAGGCATTCCTGGAGTAGCAAACCTGTCCGATGGCATTATCATTCATGCGCCGAACCAGGAAGAGCACGACGAACGACTGAAACAGACATTACAGAGACTTCAAAATGCGGGTCTTACTCTGAACGCCGATAAATGCCAGTTCCGCCGGACCGAGATTGAGTTTCTGGGTCACAAACTGTCAGGTAAAGGGATCGACCCAACCAAAGACAAAGTTGAAGCTGTTACCAATGCCCGAGAGCCGCAGAATGTCAGTGAAGTCAGAAGTTTTCTGGGACTCGTGAATTACTGCTCCAGATTCATTCCAAACTTCGCCACGTTGACAGAACCCCTGCGCAAACTGACCAGGAAGAAACAGCAATTTCACTTCGGGCCAAAACAAAAAGAAGCATTCGAAGCCTTGAAGAAAGCTCTGGGGAGCGCCAAGACACTTGGATACTACGACCCGAAAGCACACACACAAATCGTCACCGACGCTTCTCCAGTAGGCATTGCGGGTATTCTGATACAGACACAAGCTGATGGACCCAGAGTGATCAGCTACGCACACCGCAGCCTGACTAATGTTGAAAGACGGTATTCGCAGACGGAGAAAGAAGCTCTTGCGATCGTCTGGGCATGTGAGAAATTTCATGCATACATTTATGGTCTGAACTTTGACCTCCTTGCAGATCATAAACCACTCCAAACCATCTACGGACCACGTTCCAAACCCAGTGCTCGAATAGAAAGATGGGTACTGAGACTGCAGGCTTACAAGTTTCGAGTCGTCTACATCCCAGGAAAGGCAAACATTGCCGATAGTCTGTCCAGACTGTTAGCAAACACATCTCCAAATCCTTCGTCCGACTTAGCCGATGAAGCAGAAGAACACATCCGCTTCATAACAGCAAGCGCCACACCGAAGGCAGTGGCAACAGAAGAGCTTGAGGCTACTGCAGGTGAAGATGAAGAACTAGAGATGGTACGACAGTGTATAGACAGTGGCCCCTGGGAAAACTGCAATAAGCTGTATGCTGCAGTGAGTCCTGAACTATGTGTAGTGGGAAACCTAGTGCTCAGAGGATCCAGAATCGTGATTCCAACCAAGCTGAGACCACGTGTTCTTTCACTTGCGCATGAAGGTCATCTTGGTATTGTAGGAACAAAACAGAACCTGAGAACGAAAGTATGGTGGCCAGGAATGGAGAAAGAGGCTGAGAAGTTTTGCAAAACCTGTTATGGATGTCAGTTGGTCAGCCGTCCCAACCCACCAGAACCAATCAGGAGCACCAAACTACCATCAGGGCCCTGGGAAGACATTGCACTCGACTTTCTCGGACCTCTACCATCAGGTCACTCTGTGTTGGTCGCGATCGACTATTACAGCAGGTATTACGAAATAGCCATCATGAAATCGACAACGGCAGAAAAGACGATAGAATCACTGAAAATCATCTTCGCCAGACATGGCTACCCTGTGACTGTCCACACTGACAATGGACCACAATTCATATCGCAAGTTTTTGCCGACTACATGCGCAGTATCGGAACTAAACACTTGAAAGTGACACCGAAATGGCCACAGGCGAATGGTGAGGTCGAGAGACAAAATCAGTCACTGCTGAAGCGCATGAAGATAGCCCAGGCTGAAGGCAAAGATTGGAAGGAGCAGATCCTGGCATACCTCATGGCCTACCGAGCCAGTCCTCATCCCACGACAGGAAAAAGCCCTACCGAGCTTCTCTTTGGTCGGAAGATCCGCACAAAGATGCCACAGCTGATTGCCGACACCATTGACCTCGAAGTTCGAGATCGTGACGCAGAGCAGAAAGGGTTGTCACAGCTGTATGCAGACCATAGGCGAGGCGCCGCCCAGTCTGATATCGTTCCTGGTGACAAGGTGCTGCTGAAAAGAGACAAATATCAAGGGAAACTTGATACGTCATTCTTGCCACAACCGTTCGAAATCATCGAGAAAACAGGCAGCAAGGTCACTGTACAGGCACCAGACGGGGCAACATACTCCCGTAACCTGTCACATGTGAAGAAGTTCCTTGAGCGCGGTGAGGCATCCAGTCCTTGCGAAGAAAACAGCACGCCGAACAACCCAGTTTCAAGCGGCGAAGTGGATGTCGGAAACCCCATTGTACACCAACCAACCCCACAACCATCCTGTACCTTTCAACCGCCTCGAGAAACGAACCCTAACCCTCTATCACAACCGCGAGCACAAGAAAGAGGTTCCATCAACCAACCACCAGCATCAACCCTGAGAAGATCGGAGAGAAAGAAAAGGATGCCAACGAAATTTGAAGACTATGTAATCGGTTATGTGAAATGACACTGACGAGCAATTCAAATCAACCCGACACTATGACTTTAATTTCGCTTCCTTTATAGGTTTTTACAGCGACGTTTTAGTTATTGATTTGATTAAACCAGGAGTACTGGTTGACTTTAAATTGTTTAATTGTATTGGAAAAAAAAAAGAAAAAAAAAGAGATGGCAAATATGAAAACAGAACATTGGAATATTGAAAAACATTTGCCAAAATCAGAAGAAAAAAAAAGACTGACTTATTTAGGAAAACGTATGGTTAATTTATCGTTTAGTTATGTTACCTAGTTAAAGTGTTTATAAAGTTTATTTCTTTTCTAGTTAAAAACAGTGTTTTTTCAGATTTCGAAGTAATCTCAAAGAAAGATAGAAATCTATTTTATATTATTCTGATGTCCAAGGGATAAGTTAAAATCGGATTTTATTTCTAAGTAAAGGAGGGATGTCATGTCTACAGAAACTATCAATTTAGTGAGGTCACTTTCATAATAAACATATTGGAATGACGTATGTTACCGTCACTTCCGGAATCAGTTGAGCGAGCAATAAAATAGCAAGAAGCTGCCAACTCAAGTGTGTGAAGACTTGAATACATATACAAACACATACACGACAGGTGGATGAACGGGTTTTGGGCCCAGTCAACCAAGTCAGAAGTGACATGATCGTGTATGATAGTTCTATCAAAGAATTGATTAACGAAGATTTCTTCTGTTCAGTGAATGTATTGCTTGGAGGAAGTTTACAATGCGCGCGCATGCGATTTTTAAGGACGACAACTCCCGACACAATCTTTAATCGTCTGCAATGGCAGTCTCAGTTGGGTTCTGATTCTGATTATGCCGTGAAGTAGTTCGCCACTCGTTGGTCGTAGTTTTGACTTCAGCGATTCGAAAAAAATGCGTGCGTCCTCAGGACGCACACATGCAAATTTTCCTGCGTCATTTTTCATATTTTGTGCGTAATTGACGCACTACAGTGCGTAATCGGGAACACTGTTCTTTGACCCGTTATTTGTATTGTCACTTCGACAGGTGAGGAGGTCGTATTCGGTTTTCAGCGACTTCCAGTACCACATCAAGTTCGACTTTCGTGGCAAGCTGTTCGGTCCATTCCTCAAGACGGGAACACTGCGAATCGTCTGTGACATCTTAGTTCAGAGCTTGGAGAAGAACGCCTACTATGAAATGAAGGATGGAAAAAAGACGAAGGTTCCGGTACGTTTCTGTGTTAGCTTGCTGTTGTTATTGTTGTTGTGGTTGTTGTTGTTGATATTTGTTGTTCATTATGTTGTTTTTGTTGTTATTGTTATTGTTGCCCGAGTTGGGGGTGTCGGATAGTGCAGTGGTTGGAGCACTCGCTACTGTGTCGAAAGTGAAGCACCGTCCGGTGCGGTTAGCACTTGGATGGGTGTCCGCTAAGGTGTGAAGCGACAAACAACAACGCCCCCAGTTGACTCAACTGTGATTGAGTACCTACTCTCTTGAGGGTGGGGAAGGTAAAGCAGCGAGGGAGAGAGTTGGGCATCACCCTCATTACGCTGGCCCAAGATAAGTGTGATCTCCAACATCACGCTCCCCTACGGCCACAAGGCTATGGGACTACCTTTACCTTTACCCTTTACCTGTTATTGTTGCTGTTGTCGACTTGAGTAGCGCCATTTCCCCAGTATTTCATGTTTAAAGTCTCGAACGAGGACAGTCTGTGTGCATGATTTTGTAGCTAAAATTAGCAAGTCTTTATAAAAGATCAAGTGACATGAAATATAGAAATAAATCTCTTCAGCAGACGAGATTGGGGTTCAAGTCTGTGTATACCGTGTTCTCGCTGTTATGTGCCGACGTTTCGACTGTTGCTGTTGTGCTAGCAATGGCGTTATGTTTAGATAACAGTAAATAGGAAGCATCTTGAATGTGAATGGGTTCTTCCTAGGCTATATGCACTCAAAATTTGCAGTGTGCATAAACTATGTAGATGGGACTACATACAAACCAGCGCAGTGTATAGGAAAAGAGCACAGGCTACACGCATACCTCAATCACTAAACAGGAATTGAACGTTGTGCAGGAACAAGCAGAACTATTGACCGATTGCCTGCAGATCCTGTGCAGTTTTGCAGACACTTCCAAAAAATGCAGGAAAGCATTAACGGATCACGGCACGGTACGTCACACAATTATTGTAGTGGTTATAACCCCATCAACTTGCACTAACCAGTAAAGGCTTTAAAAAAAGCAGAGGTGGATCTACTATGTTATGGTCTTCGTCGGCAGCAACCCGCATTATTTTCCATGCATCGGTTGCTACAGAAACATCTCTGTACACTAGTTAATTCAAATAGCCACTATTCACTTTCTTGATGCTTACACAATATTTGAATTGCAAATTTTCTTAAACTAAAGTGTTTGCACGATATTTAAAATGTACTTCTCTTGAAAGCTTCATATTCAATACTCGTTAGATTACATGCACGCACGCACGCGCACACACACACGCGCGCACACACACGCACGCACGCACACACGCGCTCGCCATCCTCTGTTATTTATTTACCATTCTGATATTAGGTAAAGCAGTCTTTTTTCTTCCTCTTTTTTATTTATTTTTATTTTTTTCGTTTTTACAAAATACGCCTTAACAGAACAAAAGAAAAAGAATAGAATACGAAAATAAACTGTCTAGTAGTCGATGAAAGATAAGCTTAAATCATATTTAATTAGTGTGTGTATCATCCTCGTTGACAATAGTTTATGGATAAGGGAGAGGGTGTGAGAAGTGGTGGTTCGTGGTCATACGAAAGTAAATACAGGTAACTGCATGCCTGTCACAAACACACCTATGCTGTTATGCTAATGTCTATGCGTGCTGGTCTCATATTGAGCACACTGTACGTATTTGTTTGAACACGCTCTGCTTGCTACGAGCGTATGTTTAGTTGAAGTCTCGTGATTCGTGTGTTTTGAACTTTTGTAACCAGAGCGTTAACTTGTGAGAGTTAGACTAACAAAACTATCTTCCAAGGACGGGGATCGGGCCTTAAGTAAGGCTTAACTAAAAACAATCATAGCCTATACAACGCACAAAACAGAACAGGTCCCACTGCCATCCAAAGACACTACCATTTAAACAAAGGAACCAAATTCAATTCCATAATGCATACTTAATACATTACAATCACCAAACATAAAATCCGCATGCACACATAACCAACAAAAGAAAGACATTTTTGTTCTTACCGCATCTTCGAAGCCTTTGTTCACTTCGCTTCCCGAAGGATCTTCCTTTACACTAAGTCTCAAAATAAAACTTAGAAATTAGTATTAGAACACTCGCAAGATTGGATCCGGAAGGTGAGACCCAAGTAGGATTGGAATCTCAACAGGAATTGGCCTTTTTTTTTAGGATTGCCTACATGGCTCCTTCATACCCTAACCTACCCTGCTACATTGTCCAATCACATGCTACCAGTGGTCACTGCCCCCTCCGAGTCTACGTCACCGACCAGTTTCTTTGTCCAGCAGTTTGCACCTATCCCCTACCTGACAGGCTCAAGGCATTGCTCAAGGGCAAGCCTTGCTGGGCTCAAAGATAGTATAATAAGGATAGATACTGTTCTAGTATCTTGGCTGGGCTCTAGCAAAGATAGTTTTCTAGTATCTTTGGCTCTAGGTACCGCTTACCGCATGTTAGTTTACCGATACCATCCGCCCCCAGCCTGCAGTAAACAGGCCTGACGGTAGGTGGTACCGACCACATAAACATTTCGTTATAGCTTACAGTAACAGATCTAGCATGTACTCTTGATCCTAACCTACTTTATAGCATAGGCCATCTACCTAAACATTCTTTCTTCGGCTTGTGGTAAACATGTCTGACATGGAGTTTCTTGACCACTCCGTGTTTACAACTACGTAAACGTTTACTAATTCACTCCCGTGACCAACAGCCAAGTTGCAGCAGCCAAAGGTTAACACCTTGACGGGGTTTTGTGTTCACAATCTGTGGTGTACGCTGAAGAGAGAAGAGTCGGAGTGGAAGCTATCTATGAGCCCAGAGTATAACTACGTTGCGGAGTTCCTATCTTTCAGTAATATAATAAGACAGTGTTACTGCAGTCACTGATGTGGACTTTACTGCCGTATTACTGCAGGTACTGATGTGGATGTTACTGCCGTATCTACGACTGTTGGACTGTGCTCTATGTTATAGTCGGTGTTTCACTGGTATGGGTTTATGTGTGTGTGTGTGTGTGTGTGTGTGTGCGTGTGTGTGTGTGTTTGTGTGTATTTTCACCACTAGAAGTATTAGTCGGCTGTCGTGAATGCACGTCGTTGACAAGCAACCAAGCGCTGAAATGTGTTGTTGCGTGTTGGCATTGTGTTTAATATGTGGGTCTGTGGCGACCTTCATCATCCCGACTAAAGCAACGTTATATAAGTATGGTTGTTGGAGAGTCATGGGCTACAGAGCTACGCTCTCTACGACGTTGCTAGCTTGCACTCCGTACGTCACTCGGGCGACACCGTCGTCATTGCAGCTCCGACATCTGTGGCTGTATCATCGTCACTGGCTGCTCCAACAGCTGCCGTATTGCCCCATCTTCGTCTTCTATATTCGTGTCGTCTTCGACGTGCCTCAGCCGTCGAGCCCGTCTTCGTCATTGTCGTAATCGCCCGTGTCTTCGTAGTTGTCGTTGTCTCCGTCGTCGACTGCGACCAGGCAGGGCTCTGTAGTAATGTACGTGTTGTTTTGTCATCGGTGCACCTCGTCACTTCTATTAACTGGACTACACGTCTATGTGCTATCAAATCTCGACGCATCGTCGTCGCTTGCGGTCGTTATGGCCGCCATTCTCCAAGACTCGATAAGTAACACCTTTTTATAGTTACCAGGCCTCGTTAGATGGTTTGAAGACTCTTTTGATACTTTTTCAAAACAATATTTTGTCTGGTATTTATTGTATTTTGTCACGTTACGTTGTTTTTTTCCACAGAGAATTTACAAAACTTAATTCTCTTAGATTGATTTAGCATGTTACAGTGCTTCAGATTGTTTTCAGACATCATGGGCCCAATGACCCATGGCCATGCAAAATGATGGGTCAATTTTGAAAAAGATGGGTCACTGACAATCGAAGGTATTCGTATCGTATGTTCACCTAGTCCTTCTTGATTTTTATGACGCGCCAGGCTGGCGCATTCACGTTGACTGTTACGCGCCATTCTGATAAAATATGCGCCAATGGCGCGGGCGCTCCAACAATCTGAAGCACTGATGTTATGTATGTTTGTGCGAGTGCGTGTTGTTTGTGTATGCAAATACATCATACTTCCATTCATGCATGAAATCAAGCAAATCACATTTTGTGAAACTTCCCCTACCTTCTTCATAAGCAAGTAATACAGATTCGTTCATGAAATGCAGGTACTGCCTGTGCTGACCAAGAAACTGGATGACTGGTATACTGCACATATGTCCGGCACGCTAATGGTAAGTGAACGTCTTTGTAACAAGATCTTTACTAGACTATCCTTCCTATCTTATCCTATCCCGTAACTCTTGGGGCACCACAGATGATCATTTAACCAGCGTACTACTACTCCCATCTTTCTCTGTTCTCAGCAACCCTCATGGCTTCGCTCAATCTCAAGCCAGTCCATTCTCGAATGTTGTCCTCCCACCTCTTCTTCTGTCTCCCTCTTCTTCTGCCTCCTTGCTTCGTGCCTTGCAGGATTTTTTTTTGCAAGGCCTGATGCTCTGGTCATATCATGTTTCCCAATGGCTTGTGTGACGGTCTGTTGGACTTCAATGTTGGTGATGTGTTGGATATAGGAAATGCCCAGAAGTCTTCTATAGCACCTCATCTCCATGCTTTGTATTCTTCGTTGTAGATCTGCTGTGAGGGTCCATGTTTCGCAAGCTTAAAAGAAGCTGGAGACGACAAGGGAGCGCAGCAGCCTTACCTTGGATTGTAGACTGATGGTCCAGTCTTTCCAAATGGGTTTCAACCTTGTCAGGGCAGCGGTTGTTTGTGCAACCGTGGAGAGGACCTCCCGTCGGGACCCACTGTCTGACACAATGGCCCTTAAACATTTGAAGCTATGCACTGTGTTTTGAAAGACTGGCCCTGGACCTTGATATCCGTGTTGATGCTATTTATCTTGTTGGTCATCATTTTGGTCTTCTCTGCACCTATCTCCATTCCATAGGCTCTGGAGGTGATGTCAAGCCTATGCATCAGCCGCTCAAGTTCCTGTTCCTCCCCAGCCAATCCACCAATGTAATTAAATATGACAATGTTATTGGAATTGTGTTAGTATTTTTTAAAAATTGTTTGTTTGTTTTTTCCGTACCAACTGAAGATTTTTTCCCATCCTATTATCTACATTGTTGTATTCATTACCATTACAAATTTGACTGTTTCCTTATAGTTTGGGATTTGTCTTATATATTACACAAGTATCTCCCCATTAAAAGAACATGTGGGCGTTGTTGGTGTGGGTTTTTTCTTCTTCAGCCTATAGAAGAACAGTGTTTGAACAAGAGTCTGACGACAGTGTTCATGGTATCTGCTGAAGAGGAAAAATCATACTCTACCTACCTGCGAGGTATTGAGGGTTTCATCCCTGTCTTCAAAAAGTACTTATCTTCCAAGGATGAGGATAACAGGTTAGTAGCAAAAAATATGTACTTACGTGTCTCTGTTGTTGTTGATTACATTAGTAAATAAACGGTCATGGGTGATGTCTGAGAAGGGAGGTTAGGCAGAACCACTACGAACTTGTCACTTGCATGACGAGCTATTTGAAATGGAAAAGTGCGCTTGTGTCGAAGTATACTTTTTTATGCTAGTGTGATTTACTCCCGGGAGTTAATTTGGGCCAGGGACGCTTTCGGCACGTTACACCGGCATTACAAACTGAAACGGAAAACGAGGCAATCGCTCTGTTTTGATATAGGAAATGCACTGTACCAAAGTTCGTCATTGCTATTAACCAACGTGGTTTTAGAGACACTCTTTGAGCTAAGAAGCGCTAACATTCTGCATATAAAAAGTAGTCTGATTTGTTAACCATGCCTTGCGAAAGATATTTCATGTCTTCATGACTTGTGCCCTTTTGCACAGTAGTAAATCCACTGGCTAACCAAAAGCAGTTTGAGCAGCTGGAAAGATTTTTTTAAAAAAGATTTTAAAGATTTTTAATGCTTTATTGCCCCTTTTTATCGGGAAATTCTGGGCCGCCTCCCCTGTGGAAGGCGTAGTCGCAGCCTGTGGCGCGCCCAAACCCAACCTACCTAACATTAGTTGTGATTTAAAGTGCACTATATAAAACAGTGCTTTGATCCATTTGGTGGGGAGCATGTTTATTTCCCCAGCTTTTTATTCTTCTAGATCTACGTTCCTCCAGGTCTTCTTCCCCACCCCAACCCCCAAACTCCCTCCCCGCCTCCAGGTCTAGAGCCGTCAAGGCATTTTAGGTCAACGTTCGTCCAGGTCTTCTTTATTCCCAGGCCCGAAGTCTATGTTCCTCCAGGTCATTGTTCTCCCTACTCTATGTTCTTCCAGGCCTTTGCTTTCCCCAGGCCTATGTCCCCCAAGTGCGATGCGTAAAGATCCTGTGGATGGGGGCTGGGTGTGTGGGGTGGGGACATAGACTTGGTGGAAAGAAGACCTGGGGAACACTGAGTGGAGGGGGAGTTATGACGGCCTACTAGCGCCAAAACCGAGAGTTACCATTATCACGAGATAATTAAAATTATCACGTGTTCTGTGTAATTTACAGAGATATCGGTAATCCGCAGTGTTAATTAATAATT
Source organism: Oncomelania hupensis (assembly GCA_036898135.1). NCBI lineage: Eukaryota > Metazoa > Mollusca > Gastropoda > Littorinimorpha > Pomatiopsidae > Oncomelania > Oncomelania hupensis. The sequence goes on along the minus strand of JBAHVR010000392.1, from coordinate 893,850 downwards.
ATCAGTATTTGCCATGCTTTCCTAGCGCCAAAACCTGATAATTACAAATATCATGAGATAATTACAATTATCAAGAGATAATTACCATTATCAAGCGATAATTACAATTATCACTGAAAATTATAAATATCAAGATGAGCATGCGCGGCCCGATACGCGATGCGCATGCGCGACAGCGGCACTGTTCCCAGCACGCCTGGGGTTTTGGCCCTAGTAAAGCGTGGCCAAAATTGAAAATTAGTAATTAACACTGTGAATTACCGGTATCTCTATTATCACTGAAGCATGTAAGTTTTGCAGGTTTTGACGCTAGTAAGCCGCCTTACCAGAATTAAGCATGATCACGTGAAAATTATAATTATCAAGTGAAAATTGTAATTATCATATGATAATTACAATTTTCAGTTTTGGCGCATTTCCAGGCGGATTGATAGAGCCAAAACTGAAAATTAAACATGATCACACGAACATATTTGTAATTTTCAATGATAATTGTAATTATCTCTTGATAATTGTAATTATCCCATGATATTTGCAATTATCACATGATAATTGTAATTATCAGGTTTTGGCGCTGGTAGGCCGCCATAGGGAGTGGAAGGAAGGACGGAGTTGAGTGGGAGTGAGGTAGGGGGAGGGGGGGGGCAGACCACTGACTAAGGAGAACATTAATCTAAAATGACTTGAGGGAAACAGACCTGGGGTAACACCGGGTGGACCCCATTTAGTGGTGGGAAGTATGCTTTAGAAGAAAATGCTTCATCGTTTGTGCCATTGTCTAAAGGCTCACGGCCACTGCAGTGCTGGCGAACGTAGCCAACGAGAAGGATGCAGAAGACATCATCGAAACAGACGAGGACATGGTACACTTCCTTCTGGATCAACTGAAACAGACTTACGAGAACGACAGCAGGTCCTCTTCTTCTGGATGGACTACTGTAGGCTTGGCCAAAGGTGAGAACAGTCGGGAAAGCTAGTTAACATAGGCTACCTGACACTGGAAAACGATTTTTTTCAAAAAAGACTGAAGTGCGCTCTGAGCATGCTGCCAGCATTGCATTAATGCAATTTACAAGTCTATGTCATCAGCTCAATCGGTGCTCTAATGAGAGGCAACTAAAGGAATCGAACCCAGTGTTCAACATTTAAAATTTAAGCTTAATGCACGACTCAACACATGTGGATTTAGATAGACCAGTAGCGACAGGGCGTCTCTCGCTCTCTCTCGCTTCCCCATTCCCAACCATCCTTGTATTGCTGTATTGTTCTTTATTATTATTATTATTATTATTATTATTATTATTATTATTATTATTATTATTATTATTATTATTATTATTATTATTATTATTATTATTATTATTATATATTTTTTATATTTCTCTTTTCAGTGGTGAGGAACTTGGCGAGAAACGATGCCAACAAACAGCTCTTAGTGAAAAAAGGAGCGCTGCCGCTTCTCACAGATGGACTGAAATCAAAATACCAAAAATCTTCAAACCACATGGAGGAAAAATGTAAGTTGATGTGAAGAACAATTCTTTAAACTTAACAGCCAAGTCAGTCAAACTTACAATGGAGAATTCATACAGCACATTGCATTTCAGCAAATTCAACAAAAATGAGCCTTGCGTTCAATGGCTTCTTGTCGCTCAAGAGTAACGTCCCTTCGTTCGTTCTATTTGATGCAGGTTGTGAATATTGGAGAATGGATGATAAATAAATATAAATGTAAATACGATAATATTAAAATTTTTAGTATAACATAGCTAGTGATGGTCTTGTCAAATATGACGACGAGCCTCTTCAAATGTTTCTATATTTACCATGGTTTTGAATTAAACATGCCAGAAAGATATATTGTAAATGACATGTCTTCCATCCAGAAGATTACTATGTGGTAACTTTGGCCCTGTCGGCAACACCGCTATGCCTGGTTATTATTGTGCCATACCCCTCCCCCTCCTCATTTTCCTCTGCACCACCCTTACCCCTTTGACCTCTCTTGATTTGATTTGTTTTTGTTGTTTTAAATGTTGGTATTCTTTGTCCTGGGTGTGTTTTTATTGATCTGTTTCTTATTTTGTGGACCGTTTGAATAATTAATCTATTAAGTGTAGCCTAAATCTATAGATTTGTTTTTCTTTCTTTATTGTTATTTTTATTTATGTATTTTTTTAAATTTCCACCTTTTCTTTCTTATGTTTTTATGATGTTTGTCTGTCCGTAAGTACTTTTTGTCTGTCCGTTAGTACTTACTTATTTAGTAACTACTTTCGCGTTGGAGGATTTCATTTGTTTTAAATCTGCTTATTTGGTTGATTGACTAAATAATAACTAATTACTTTACATTAATGTACAGATTTTTTTTTGTTTTTAGTTGAAAATTCATTTATTAGAAATAATGCATGCCAGTCCGCCGAGTCCCCTTAGCACACCAATGCAATGACCAATTAACCCTAGGCCATTAGCGCACATGTATATCAACGATCGTGCATTTGAAATTAAATATCTGGAAAGAATGACAACAATAAATATATATTTAAATAGAACAGATTTAAAAAAAAACATACAATCATCAAACCATAACATTTATGCATTGCAAAATAATATCTAGAAATATATTTTTTTAAATAAAATAAATCGAACAGTTATATTCACCTCGTAGTGGTGCTTTCCAACTCTCTGCTGTTCTATAATAATACCATCTTCCCTATCAGCTAGTCTAAACCATACACTAGTTCCAATAATGAATAAAAAATAATTTTAAAATGCAACTGAATTGTGAAACATTAATCACTTTCAGTATTACAGATTTTTTTTTCTTTTTCTAAGATCGAGTTGCAATGGTGTTACACTCATTCGAATGATGTTGGTGTTTTTCTATCAGTAGTTGATTCAGCCCCAATGCTTGAATTCTCCTGATAGGTGTAAACTCGGATTCGTTTATCCACGCAACCCGTTCAATCAGCATACAAGTCACAGAGTCGACGTATGAAGTTTTCCACTTTTATTCAGCACACATCAACAACTGCATACAATCGCCTTTTCACTTTTACAACAACACTCTCTCTCTTTTTGAAACAGTGCGGCACATATATAGCCTTTCCAATCCCCAGAACACCTTGGAACCATCGAGTATGACGCAATTTAAGCAATCGCTTTAGACTTCGTCATCACTGACATCTTCCTTCACATTCCAGGAACGTTCTCAAACTTCTACAATTATCGGGAATCTTCGATCGACCGTAAACACGCAAATCTAGAGAATTCTCCAATAATATCGACTAACGAAAATTATCAACGTTATACAAAGCTTCTTCTAACAACCATGCAAACTCAAATCAAAGGTAAATACACTCCATTATTGAATACTTTGCAAGGCGAAATGATTAGATCTATCGTGCGCATTTCAGACATACTGTCCTTCGCGTTTCAACGTTCCAAATGGCCAGAATTAAAAACGAGCATTATTTAACGTGTAATTGTACGATTTGACTTAGGAGACAATATGAGAGTTTTTCATATTTGTGGTCAAATCTATCTTTAACGATGCGTTAATTATTTATTTTTATGTGTGTTTGGAATTCAAAAATCATTACTTATTTTTATTATATTTATTGCAGTTATGTAATTCATTTTAGGGCAATATAAATAAGCTGTTTAACATTTTCTATGCTTTGACAAGGAGACAATTTTATACTTTTCTTTTCTTGGTCATATTTTGTTGTTTTGTTTTAAAATTATTAATTTATTTTTTCTGCTTAAGTTTTGAACTTTATACTTTTTTTTCTTGTAAATAATTTTAATTTTGTTTATTTTTGGGTTATGTTTGTGTGTATGTTTATGTGTATGATTGTGGTTGTTTTTAGTCCTCCACTTACTCTGACGTCCTATGTGGGTTTTTTGTTTTGTCTTGTTTTCTCTGTTAAATGTCTTTATTAATTCAATTTAACTCTCCGTTTACAAAGGGTAAGGAAAGCGGGTTTAAAACAATGAATACAGACAGATGAAGTATTAACAAACTGTCAGAACAAAAAACACAATAATAAATAAATAAATAAATACCCAAATACATAGCATGGAAAACTAAATAAGCCTTTTTTCTCACGCGCTTGACTCTCTCTCTCTCTCTCTCTCTCTCTCTCTCTCTCTCTCTCTCTCTCTCTCTCTCTCTCTCTCTCGCTCCCTCCCTCCTTCGCTCGCAGGCTCTTTACACAGGTAAGGTTCTATGAGCACATCCAAATCATACAGTATTACACTGTTACACTCGATGTTGGTTTTGTTTCTATCAGTAGTTGATTCAGCCCCAATACTGAAATCCTGATAAGTGTAACTCGGATTCGTTTATCCACGCAACCTGTCCACTCAACAACAAGGCAAAAGTCGTCGTATAAAGTTTTCCAACTTTATTCAGCGTACATCAACAATTGCATGCAATCGCTTTTTCCACCTTTTACAACTTTCAACTCATCAACTTTCAACCCTCTCTTTTGAAAACAGTACGGTACATATTTTAGTCTCTCTATACTCAAGACAAATTTAGAACACTCCAGCGTGACGCACCACAACCAATCAAATAAAACTTCGTCATCACTGTCTCACGTCATATACATGTAACCATATTTAGGCTAAAAGAATCTCTCAGCTGTTACTACACCCATCGCGAAACTTCGATCGATAGTAAACAACCAACTCTAGAAAATTCTCAAATAATATCGACCAACTAAAATTACCAACGTTATACAAAACTTCTTCTAACAACAACGCAAAATCAAATCAAAGGTAAATACACTCTATTATTGCATGCTTTGCAAAATAAAACGATCAGATCTATCGCGCGCGTTTCAACGTAACACACACGAAACGCACCGCAAGTCTGTTGTTGGTTTCCATACTTTTAGTCTTGCTATAACACACATAGCATATGATATGATCATCATCCGTTTCTTTTTCAAAAGTATCTATTAACATATTCATAGTGTTTACAAAGTTAATTTACTGATTTGATTGATGGATGTCTGCTCCATTGATTGTTTCACTGATTGATTGCTAGGGTGTCTGGAATCGCTGTGGTGGCTCAGCTACGAAAAGACGAACAGGGAGGAGATGATGAAGAACGAAACGCTATTGGATATGTTGATGGAGACCTTCAAGAAAGGACCCGACGCCCAGCACTACGCCTCAGTAGAGGGCATCATCTACCAGCTGAGGGAAGAGCTGCAGAACAACAAGAAGTACCAACAAGTTGGTAAGTTCAGTGAAAAGTCCTAGACAATAATAATTTTGGCAAGGTTATCATCATCATCACCGTCGTCGTCGTTGTCATCATCATCATCATCATCATCATCATCATCATCATCATCATCATTGTCGCCAATCGAGGTAATGCGCATGGCTACCAGCGCTTTCAAGATACAGTTGAAAGTACCGCTGAGTAGCGCTTCAGGATAGTATCCTAACATCCTCAAGATAATAACTTGAGTCCGCTATGAGCGGACGAGGCTACCTGCGAAATCACGGAAAAAGCGCAATTTGACTGCAGTGAACTCATGAAAATAGAAAAAATGTAAGTTTCGTCTCCTCTAGGGGACGAAAAATGTAAGTTTCGTCTCCTCTAGGGGACGAATTATGTCAAACTGTATTAGTTTCTAGGTCAACTGTCTTTTACGAACCGTTTGAGAATGTTTTTGAACCGTTTGTTGACGCCGGATAGTGTCCTCACTTGGTTTCATGCAATTTAAGAATCCAACAAGGCAATTGGGTTTTTGAGACGGAAAGAGCGGAATGTTGTAGAGCAACATTCTGTATATATTTACAGTGAAATTGCGCTCTTTCCGTCACTATAGCGCTTGAAGCGGGTAGAATGCGTATCTTGGTAATATTACGATAAATCCTGTTCACGCTACGCAGCGAAGATTAGAGGTGTATCTTGAGTGCGCTGGTACCTTGGTGCAATGGGTGGGCTCATATCATCATCATCATCATCATCATCATCATCATCATCATCATCGTCATCATCATCATCATCATTGTCGCCAATCTCGCAGCCTGTCGGGCCGTTGTGAGACCCGAGGATTGCTGACGCAGAAAGTTTTTGCTAATTCGGTTCATCTGCTGCTGTTGTCGAAGAGGGGTGACATGCCCAGCACCGTCCCTGTTTTGTCGGAAGGTCATATAGTCAGACAACACAAAACATAGCAAACCAGGTACGTTTGTTTAGCTTCGGTGATTTCTGAATGACAACGAGCTAACAGGAATAAAACAGACGACTTCTAGCAGTCAAAATCCACAATAATGAGAAACAAATAAGTACATCAGAAAAAGGAATGCTAATTTTGTCCACAAAAAAAACAAAAACCAAACAAAAAAACAAGACTTTGTGAAAACATTTGTTTTTATTGTATTAACAAGCTAACGGGAAGCCACCCTCCTGTGGTGTGCGACAACTCCATGTAATACTAAACCAAATCGGTAAATGAACTAAATTTCAATTGCATGCGCACTAAGACAACGCATGCAGTTGGCATGGACATTGCTGCACCTGCACGTGGACATTATTATTATTATTATTATTATTAATTTTTTTTAAACTTTTGATTTTTGTTAACACTTTATTGTATATTTCTATCGGAAATTCTGGGCTACCTCCCCTAGGGAAGGCGTAGTTGCAGCCTGTGGCGCGCCCAAACCAGCCTACTTAATTATTAGTTTGTTTGGTTTTTTAAAATTTTGTTGGAGGAGCAAACCGGAGTACCTGGAGAAAAGCCCTGAGGCGTTGCCCGAGTCGAAAGTAAATAATATTAAAAAAAAACAACACGCCCAGATGCTTGATCGATCCCACACCTGTCAGACGCCATTGGTTTCTGGAAGAACAACGAAGCTTAACGTCCTCTTGCATCAGCGTTAAGGACGATCACCACGTCGCCACCCTGACAATAATGATTATCATCATCATATCAAAGATGAGATCCTACGGATCTCTTTTCTGGCCTGTAGACAAGGCAAGTTAGTCCCGCGTTAGACCACTCGGCCACAACGCTTGCTCAATTAGTAGTAGTAGTAGTAGTAGTAGTAGTAGGCTTAGTAGTAGTAGTAGTAGTAGTAGTAGTAGTAGTAGTAGTAGTAGTACTAGTAGTAGTTTGTTGTTGTTATTGTTGTTGTTGTTGTTCTTGTTGTTGAATTTACTTTGTCTGGTATGTGTTGGACCTAAAGCAATAATCATGTAATGTAATGTCTGGTATGTGTGACTTTAGTCAAGAAGCTGCAAGAGGAGACAGAGCAGAAGTCGAAGGATACGTCAACTGCCGGTCGGGGTCATGTCATGATGTCCTACCAGTCCAAGTACCGACCGGTGGCAAAGATGGTCCACGACTTTCTGCAGGAAAATGTGAGTTGAGTGTATTTAACTGTCTTAAACTAGACGTTACGTCTTGAGGGGCCGGGTAGCTCAGTTGGTAAGAGCGTCTTGCTAGTAACCGAAAGGTCGCTGGTTCGAATCCCGGATTGGTCAACGTGTGATCATATTATTTTCCCCTTTACCAACAACTGGCCCGCTGGTGTCAGTATAAATCGGTCCAGTAGTCACCTATATGCGAAAGTGTCGTGTGACTATAATCTACAAACAACGTTACGTCAATATAAACTTGCGTTAAGCCATGGTCACACAGCACTCCACGTCTTAATCACGTACAAAAAGTTCGGAAAATCTGTTGGACGTGGTCGTACGTGGTAATTTTCGGTCAATTTTGGTTTGGCCGTGCTTTGGACGGGGTATGGCCGTCGGCGGCTGTTCCACTGCTGAAGCACTGCCTAAGCACGGCTAACCACGACCAGGCACGTGTAAGCCTAAAAAAATTTTGCATATCTTCTAAAACGAGGGGGAAAAAGGCGGCAAGTTATACCGATCCAGATCTTGTACAAAACACCTCCAGTTATTTGCAGTATGCCTGGAAAGAAGGGTTCCTCTGCCAAGAAGAGGTCGACGAAGGCTCCCCAAGACTCCCAGGCCCAAGTCACAGTCCAGGTCCATGCTCCCCCTGCTGGTGCTGCCGGTCCAGACCCTGACCCTCATGCTGAGGTCTTAGAAAATTACGTTATTTATATGCCGCAAATCAGAAGTGATGCAGAAGTGATTAGGCAGTGATCGGGACGTATTTCGAACTTGTTCGAGACGTCGTTAGGTAGTGCTATGTACATGGAAAAATCCATTTGTCAGTGATAAGCCGCTAAACACACGCTATTTCCCGTGATTCCAACGCGGTACATGCGTCCAATGACCGTGCTCTGGCCGTGACTGAACGCTAAACTTTCGCGTCTTACCGCGTCTCCCCAAGTTTTAATCACTGCCGGAACACGGATTACCACGCGTGTTTCACGTGTGTTGCACGTCTTTACCGCGTGTTTTACCCGTGGTTGTGCGCGGGCTAAAATTTTGAGCAGTTCAAAACTTTTTGCCGCGTCCGATGCCGTTCAGATTTCTCCCCGCGTCCTGCCACGTCTATACCTCGACCGTAGCTCGTCTTAACCTCGACATCAACGCGAACAACAACGTCCACTCCACGGGTAACAAATTTTGGACGCGCTTTGGCCGTGATTCAGCCGTAAAGGGCTGTGTGACCGGGGCTTTATGTAAGTCAGTTGAACGGGCGGATACGAGTGGCAACTAATGGCTGTAACTAGCAATTCTGTCCAAGCCTAATAAAGACAGCTTCTACTCATATAAACCCAGAAGTTGTTTGATTCAACAAAGTTGTCGTTCTGTAACTAGAAATGTTTTATTGCTTGCTAGGAATTTCGCTTTACAAAGAAGTGTTTAGTTTTTAGTCATTCTATTTAGTTATTTCCCCTTTCTTCAAATATTTTTAATAAATTGTATCCTTTTCGTCAACTTGTTAAAACAAGTCCGTTTGGGACCTTGTCCTATGCAAATTTGTCCTTTTATTTTTTTGTCAGGAAGTAATGTTGTTGTTTTCTAGGGTGTCTCTATGTGGATGGATATTTACAAAATGTCTGATGGGGAATCCACGCTACAGACTATGGCTGAAGCTGTGGAGGGGGCCAAGATTGTTATCATATGTATCTGCGACTCCTACAAAACCAGCCTTCCCTGCAGACAAGGTGTGGAAATCAGGATGTTATTGTTGTTGCTATCGCTGTTGTTTTTGTTGCTGTTGTTGTGGTTTGGCAAAAGGGGGATATTTGGGGAGTAGAGGATAAGGGAAGGGAGGAGGGGGGGGGGGGGGGTATTTATGAGCTGCATTCATTTGTAGGCCTATTGGAATTTAAAAGAAACGATGAACATAACAGTCGTTAGTTGCACGAAACAAACTTTACGCATGTGATACAATATTGCTGTGATTGTGGCACATAACCCTCTAAGTATTAAATGATAATAAAATGTAATCTTCCGCTCTTAAATTTAGCCATATTTACGGTTGTTGCATGCTTGCTTAAACCAAAGTAAAACGGTTTACCCAGGTTCGTAGTTAACCTAGCTACATAATAACTAATAAGTGGTTTTGGTGCTTGCAAATTAAAGAGTAAAGACTACTTGTTTGTGTAGCCGACTGCTGTTCGCTACTGGTGCGGTATTTCTATCCCTAAACCTTACTAGTCATGTAGTATGCTATCTTGACCGTTTCGTGTAACGTGTTTAGCCGACGCGTCGTCTGCTACACGCACAGCCTTTGTTTAAACTTACCGCCAAATGCGACACCTTGTCAGAGCCGTACACTAGCCCCCTTTTATTTCTGTCCATCAAATAATTATTATGTAGCTAGCCTTAGATATTATTCTTATGGAATGTTGTATGAATTTAGTTTATATTAGAGTAGTTAAGGCCGAGATCGCTAGTCCCAGTGATGTAACCTGCGATAACACTGTGTTTGTAGCTTGTGTTAGTGTGTACATAGAGATTCATGATTTGTAAGAGTTACAGATAAGTCATGCATTTTATTTGTATATAGTTAGCCAGATTGGACATTAAGCTTTTAGAGCATGTAATACGTATGGGTTTTTGGTATGTCTTAAATGTATCATTTGTATCTTTTTGTGAACTTGTGTGCTTAAGGTCGTACTTTGAGTCGCGTATTTTCGAAGTTTATTATTTATCTGTACCTTGTATGAATAATTCATGTACATATTTGGGAAGCTTGTTTTATGCCCTTTCTGGTGATGTGTATTATGTTATGTTTTGATTTGTATTAGGCCAAAGGCGAGCGGGATTTGTAAATTGAAAATAACACAAACTTGGCCCACAGGCACTTACTTAAGGCTCCGCGAGTGGCTCGCGCATGTGCGTCTCCGCTAAGGCTGGCGCTGTATGATAAAAACCGACTGACCCCCCAGTTGGAGGGGCAGTGAGACGGCAGACACGGGCCGACACAGAATGTACATACTACTGTAAATGACTGTCTGTTCCGTGGCTCAAAATTATTCACTCAGAAATAAATGCTGGAAATAGAACCACATCTTCGATTGGTGTGCGAGTGTGAAAGAAAAGGAAAAGAGAGTCTTCTTCTTCTGTACTCCTACTACCAGCCTCCTCTAGAGCGCTCCGCTCTTCTTCCTACTTCTACCACCTACCCTCCACTCCGCTACATCGATCTGGCGCTGCGAGCAGGATCCCAGCTAACACGGAGCAGCAGTCATTGAAAGACCCAGACCAAGACTAACAACGGCGACCTCAAGAATTTTAACCAGAAGCCAAACAAGGATGGCGGAGCAGGACAGCAGTGTGCAACTCCCAGCTAGCACTGGACCGTCGGTTGCTGTGGCCACAGCTAACAACAGTCAACCTCCCTCCCAGGTGGACGGCAGCGGACCATCGAGTGACCGAGTGAGCGGCGTCCAAGACGTCAACGGCCCACCAGCCCTCACGCCACGCCTCTACGTGATGCCGCCTCCCAAGCTACCTTCTTTTTCGGGTGAGGACGGGCAGGACTTCGAAGATTTTCAAATGGAGGCCACCCGAATCCTGAAGAACTGTCACCTAGACACTGGCGCGGCGGTGGAGTGGCTGCTGCAAGCACTGACGGGGTGTGCCCGACAGGAAGTTCTGCGGAGAGCAGACACCGCTGTTACGGCAGACGGCATCATGGAAGTCCTGACTGCGGCGTTTAGCGACCAACGGGGCACGTCAACCCTCCTGACTTCCTTCCACAACAGGCGGCAAGGACCAACTGAAAGCATACTCGAGTATGCCCAACATCTTCAGTTGCTGACGCAAAGGATCAACGGGAAAAAGGCAGGCAGCATCGACGACGACACCCTTCGAGACAAATTTGTCGAGGGGCTGTATCCCCCCTCCCTACGACGCGACCTCAGACGTTACCTCCGGGGGCATGATAGCACCAGCTTCCTGATGGCAAGGGCAGAGGCTCAACGGTGGATGCGAGAAGATGACATCCACTGCGTCTAGCACAGAAAACAGTCTCCGATACCTAGCCTCTGGTATGTACATAATGACACTGTAAAGTAGTATGGGAATACTCTCAGATACGGACTTTTATTTTAATGAGACAACTAAACAATTCTGTGTAGATATGATTTTTTTTTAATTGTCTGTGTAAATCTGTTTTTTTTGTGCTATTTTAATAATGTATCATGCGTTAGTTATGTCCATCGATTTTGAGCATTGTTGCTAAACATATGCAGTTTTGTAGAAATTAACATGTGTACGGTGTACGTGTAGAATAGAATAGATATTAGGGAAATAGTACTGTTTAGAGCTTTGATGTTTACGGCAGGATGTTTTGTAAAGGCAGGTAAACTGTACATGATTCGCATTTTGTTATGATGTTAAATATGGACCTTTTTGAGATACTGGACTCCCTGTCAAATACATAGTCAGTCATCCCATTAGGCGATGCCAAGTTCATATTTTAACGTTTTCTGGTTAGGTCAGATTCGTGTCGTAAAGGACGAGTCATAGGGATTGTTGTTGTTATCCTGACTTAAGATGTCGGATGGTTTCCACGGGCAAGTTAATGCCTTGGCCCAGTGATGCTATTCAAGTAGCAGCACATCTGCTCTTGAGTACAGTTTCTCAGCGCGGACGCTGAGTGGTTAAAAAGCCGGTGCGAATGTAGCCGACTGCTGTTCGCTACTGGTGCGGTATTTCTATCCCTAAACCTTACTAGTCATGTAGTATGCTATCTTGACCGTTTCGTGTAACGTGTTTAGCCGACGCGTCGTCTGCTACACGCACAGCCTTTGTTTAAACTTACCGCCAAATGCGACACCTTGTCAGAGCCGTACACTAGCCCCCTTTTATTTCTGTCCATCAAATAATTATTATGTAGCTAGCCTTAGATATTATTCTTATGGAATGTTGTATGAATTTAGTTTATATTAGAGTAGTTAAGGCCGAGATCGCTAGTCCCAGTGATGTAACCTGCGATAACACTGTGTTTGTAGCTTGTGTTAGTGTGTACATAGAGATTCATGATTTGTAAGAGTTACAGATAAGTCATGCATTTTATTTGTATATAGTTAGCCAGATTGGACATTAAGCTTTTAGAGCATGTAATACGTATGGGTTTTTGGTATGTCTTAAATGTATCATTTGTATCTTTTTGTGAACTTGTGTGCTTAAGGTCGTACTTTGAGTCGCGTATTTTCGAAGTTTATTATTTATCTGTACCTTGTATGAATAATTCATGTACATATTTGGGAAGCTTGTTTTATGCCCTTTCTGGTGATGTGTATTATGTTATGTTTTGATTTGTATTAGGCCAAAGGCGAGCGGGATTTGTAAATTGAAAATAACACAAACTTGGCCCACAGGCACTTACTTAAGGCTCCGCGAGTGGCTCGCGCATGTGCGTCTCCGCTAAGGCTGGCGCTGTATGATAAAAACCGACTGACCCCCCAGTTGGAGGGGCAGTGAGACGGCAGACACGGGCCGACACAGAATGTACATACTACTGTAAATGACTGTCTGTTCCGTGGCTCAAAATTATTCACTCAGAAATAAATGCTGGAAATAGAACCACATCTTCGATTGGTGTGCGAGTGTGAAAGAAAAGGAAAAGAGAGTCTTCTTCTTCTGTACTCCTACTACCAGCCTCCTCTAGAGCGCTCCGCTCTTCTTCCTACTTCTACCACCTACCCTCCACTCCGCTACATTTGGTTAACTGGTTAGAGGTTCTAGGCTATTTTGTGTTGTAGGTCTGTACATGTAGTTGTTCTAAAATGACGCCAGTGCAAGGCGAGACGGTGAGACAGACGTGAAAGAAGAAGAGAAAACAAAATCTGTGTGTACCTACAATGTTTTACTAGGTTACTACATGAAATAAATTGTATACGCAGGACACGAATACTTCATGTTCTCGCTTTACTACCGACTGTTATTTGTAGTCTGATTCATGGGATCTACCCAAGATACTGCACCGCAAGGACGTATAGTAAGCCGTTGCGATGTTGGTTCTTGTTTTGTTCATGCAAGTTTGCCTCCCCTTTTTAATGTTTTATATGGCGATTTCTTCTTTATTTTAAAAACATCTGTAACAGAAGCTGAATACGCCATTTCGAGAGGGAAGACCCTGGTGCGACTGAAGGTTCAGAAAGACTACACACCAGACGGGTGGCTGGGGCTGTTGACTGGCTTGAACTACGTGTTCGACTTTGTCAGAGATGACCCAGCCTACACTGACAACAAGAAGCAGCAGCTGCTGAACAAAATACGCAAGATCTACGCTGGTGAAGATGATGATGTAAGTGTGCTACAACTGGTCATTGATTGTTTCTTCTGTTGGACAGTTTCTTTGAGGTGGTTTGTAAACCTATGTGTGTGCTTGCTACCGCTGAATGGTGAGGATCTTCACTCTAACATAGGCGTAGATGTCAGTCATCATTGTGTAGTTTTAATAGATGTGTGTGTTTGTGCGTGTGTGTGCGCGCGCTTGTGTTGTGGTTTCATTGTCTTATTATTTCGATTGAAAAGACATACAAATAAATAAAGCAATTGACCGTTTTACCTGGATCTGGATTCCGGTCCATGACGTCGCTTGACGGGCACAGCCGCATGAACCACGACTTTGGAGGGTGCGCAACGTGAACTCCGTTTTTTTCTTTTTAATTAGGGAGCCAAAAATGTTCGTGCAACACACAAGGGCTTTGTTATGGGTCACCAAGAGTTAATGTCGAAGCATAGCGATTTGGAGAATTTCCTCCTTCTGCCCTTCATTCAAACTATAGCAGTTGTAGCGACATACGTTTGACAAGACTCGCATTCTAATTTGTTGTCGTTGTTTTAAAGTGAGACTTTAGGGCTAGATCAAAATCTAATGAATTTTTGTATATAAAGAAAATGTTCTTCAGGTATGATTTGTTCAGCTTGGGGTTTCAACCTGTTGAGATTTATTTTTAGGAGGACCTTGCTTGGATGGCTGATGACGCTGATAGTGCGGTAATTTGTAATGGTGCGAACAAGCAGGATTCATGGCAGGGCGAAGTACCACTGAACAGATTTTCAACCTCGGAATAATTTGCGAGAAACGCCTACAGAACCAACAACATCTATATCATGTGTTTGTAGACTTCAAGAAAGCATTTGACCGTGTCTGGCATGCAGCTCTGTGGGCAACCATGAGAGTGTACAACCTTAGCCCTAAAATTATTGAAGTCATCAAAAGACTGTATGACAAGGCTACCAGTGCAATCCTCCACCACAGCGCCATCGGGAACTGGTTCAGAACAACAATCGATGTGCGTCAAGGATGCCAACACTCTTTAACATCTTCCTAGAGCGCATCATGGCAGATGCCTTTGCATATCATGAAGGCACAGTCAACACGTGGGGTAGAGCAATCTCCAACCTCCATTTTGCGGATGACATTAATGGATTGGCTGGAGAGGAACAAGAACTTGAACAGCTGGTACAGAGGCTTGACACCACCTCCAGAGGGAGGCACCGTGGTCTAATGGTAGTGCTTCGGCTTGCGGATCGGAAGGTCCTGGGTTCGAGCCCTGGCCGGGCCATTGTGTTTTGTCCCTGGGAAAGACACTTTACTCCTGTTTTCCTACTCCTTCGGATGAGAGTATAAACCGAGGTCTAGTCTGTGTCGCATACATTCCATCATAACGGACTTTAAAGATCCTGACGCTCATGTCCTAGACAGGTGAGTGCCGGTGACAAGAACACACCCAGCATGCACCTAGGTCCTTCTCCCCTATCCCTGGCTGCCAAGGATTGTGCTCAGTTGTCCGGGCGTCAAACCATGTGCCCAAAGGCTGCGGGTGTGCGTCTCGGGCGGCTTGAGTTAGATCCTGTATCGGCCAGCGCCTTGAGCAGCTCTTGAGCTGGAAAAGCGCTATATAAGAATGATATAAGAAGAAGAAGAACCTATGGAATAAAAATAAGTGCAGAGAAGACCGGCCAGACCAACAACATCAATGGCATCAACATGGACATCAAAGTCAAAGGCCAATCCCTCAACACAGTGCATAGCTTCAAATATTTAGGAGCCATTGTATCAGACAATGGGTCCCGACAGGAAGTCCTCTCCAGGATCGCACAAACAACTGCTGCCCTGGCGAGATTGAAGCCAATTTGGAAAGACAGGACCATCAGTCTACATTCCAAGGTTAGGCTGCTGTGCTCCCTTGTCATCTCCATCTTCCTAAACGCTTGCGAAACATGGACCATCACAGCAGATCTACAATGAAGAATACAAAGCATGGATCTGAGGTGCTACAGAAGACTTCTGGGCATTTCCTATACCCAGCAATCATCAACAACAAAATCCGACAGACCATCACACAAGCCATTGGACAACACGATGACATGCTCAAAGTGATGAAGAAACGGAAACTCCGGTGGTATGGCCATGTCACCAGAGTATCAGGCCTTGCAAAGACCCTCCTGCAAGGCACGGTGCAAGGAGGCGGAAGAAGAGGGAGAGAGAAAAAGAGGTGGGTGGACAATATTCGGGAATGGACTGGCTTGACACTGAGCGAGGCCATGAGGGTTGCTGAGGATAGAGAAAGATGGCGTACGCTGGTTAAACGATCATCTATTGTGCCCCTACGACTTTCGAATTACGCGATAGGATAGGATAGAGAAAATATCTAATTCAAGCTGAAAAATAACTATTTGCCTATATAATATTCATATTTTTTTAATTTACTTTTTTTTGTGGGTAGGGTGGGGGATGGAAGGGGGTAACTAATATGTGCCAATTTTGAATCTAAACAGTGTTCGAGTGTTGAAAGAGTCGTCTGCTAGATAAATAAATAGCTTATCTGTCTTAAAATACAAGCACGAGCGACCACAAACTCTCGCAAGGAAGCGATCATGACTTGTGGATTAACCATGGAAAAAAATCAATGTTGAGCCTGTAGTCTGAAATGACGCTCAACGACTGCTTTGAATGCGAAACCCTCTGCTACCGAAACCCGTGACTTGATCAGGGACCTAAATGATTTTATAAGCTGTTTACACACCCCACTCCCTGTGCAGTCACCGCGGCAATATGGATTCATACACTCTTCTGTGATCATACTATCTAGTGCAAACAGTTTGAGGAAAAACAACAACATCCCATTCATTTGAAATCTTAGCAATCTACCTAATCGCACTCAGCATATCGTGCCGTTAAGGGGACACGAGGGTTACTGTTGCGGAGAGTTTGTATTATTAGTTTTAAATAAATAATCTTGAAATATAAGGAAAACATTTTGTAATAAATATTACAATTAATATTATGAATTGTTATTTCGCGGCAGGACTCAATGTTAGTCACGCAGCCCCTTCCTGCTGTAGAACAAGGACCCCTTAAAGACAAATCCATCGACAAGGTCAAGACGTGGACCAGCGACGACGTAAAAGCTTGGCTTCAGAAATACAACCTCAAAGGGTGAGTAGAGGACACACACACACACACAGACACACACACACACACACACACACACACATATGTGTATTTATGTTTAAATGGGGTCCTTTGACCTAATTCGCCGCCTAAGAGGCAAATTTCTTCAAAAAAGACACCTTTTTGCCAGAAGTTTGACCTAATTCCTCGCTCCTAAGAGACGAAGTAGGTCAAGTTTGTTGAAAAAAGCACCCTTTTCGCAAAAAGTTTGACCTAATTCCTCGCCTATAAGGGACAAAGTAGGTCAAGTTTGTTCAAAAACACAGCTAGGATAAGGAACTTTCCTCGACGATTAGGGTAAGGCAGTGCCTCGACGATTAGGGTAAGGCAGTGCCTCGACGATTAGGGTAAGGCAGTGCCTCGAAAAGGGTTAGGGTCAGGGCTAGTTGCAGCGCTGCAACTAGCCCTGACCCTAACCCTTTTCGAGCCACTGCCTTACCCTAATCGTCGAGGCACTGCCTTACCCTAATCGTCGAGGCACTGCCTTACCCTAATCGTCGAGGAAAGTTCCGTCTAAATAGTTGACCTAGTTCGTCTCCTAGGAGCGACGAAATAGGTCGAACTTTCTTCAAAATTTTTCCGAAAATTGACTGGATTTTCTCCGTCCCGGATAGTGCACTCCTCTGTACTTAAAACACTCCCATGCACTACAACTGCACTCCCATGCACTAAAAGAGCACTCCCGCGCACTTTGGAAAAAGTGGGGCCCTGGAAAAAAGTGGGGTCCGAGCAAAAGACCCCATTTATGACTAAAAAAACAAAGTCGAGTTCCCACTTTGACATAAATACACGTTCACACACACACACACACCCACACACACACACACACATGTAGAACATCAGCGAACACTCACTGGGATAATCTTATATACACTGGATTGTTTTCATCCAGCGAATTACATTTATTTTCATCTAGGAAACTGCAATTTTTTTTTAAAATAGTGCAAGATTTTTTTTTTTTTAAATAAAGCGAATTGGGTTATTCTTAGGCAGAGCACGGGAATAATTATTCTGATTTCGCGCACTGAACAATTTCTTAAGCGAACTATATTGTTTGACATAGCGAAGTGGATTGTTTTTTATATAGCAAACTGAACTAGTTTATATAGCAAATGGTATTGCTCTTATAGAGTAAACTGCACCGATTTTTTTAATAGTGAAAGGTTTGTTCTTACATTGCAAGACGGAATTGTTTTATATAACGAACTGGGTTGTGTTTATATAGCAGACCTGAATTTTTAATATAGCGGAATGGATTATTTTTATATAACAAACTGGATTGTTTTGTACAACGCACTGGGGGGTAATTCTTACATATGTGTTTTATGGAGCAACTGCACCGTTTTATAGATTATTAGCCAAATATTTCGTCGTATTGTCCGATTCTATGACTTTTTGTTTACAGCGAAAAAGTGGAAAAGTTAACGGCAGATGAGATACTTGTTTTACATGACATGAAGACTTCGGTAAGTAAAATTATTCTGTGAGCAAGTTATAATTTTACAGTTTGTAGACCATGCATTTGGCATAGGTCTATGTGACTTGAATTACGAGAATCTCTTATAACTACGACATAATTAAATTTGAGGCCAATCTCAAACTTAAGGCATTTAACTTTAAATATGAGGTTAAGAATCCGAGGATCAAGAACCACAAGTGAAAATACTAGTAACCCCTTCAATCCTTTCAAGTCATTTGTTTTGTTTTTTTGTTGTTGGTGACTTTTGAGTGATTTGGGAAAATTAGGTTACCCACTTAGGTTTTTGCGTGGCAACGAGCTTGGTAAGTTAGCATGAATATTGACAATATATAAATTTTCCCAATTAATCAGTCGATCGGCTTGTCAGTCACTGCAACTAATGAAGCAGTTGATTCATTTCAGTTTAGCCTACTATTGCAAGCGACCTGCACCAGCTCAGTTGATTGAAGATTCACACATTCTTAACATTGTCTTATTTTCCAGGCACCAGAAACTTACTATCAAACTCTCAAATCTGATCTGGACATCACAGGTCTCTCTGGCATCGCTTTCTTTAAAAAGGCAATGGACGAATTGTCGAACTAGCGTGCTAGCACATCACTAAGTTTGAATTTGATGATGAATGCAATGTTTTACTGTGATAATCATCGAATCATCCACCGGAAATGTGTCCATTCCACGGTAGCGGGGGTGGGGGGATAAAAATAATAATACCATTGCATCAAAAAGAATATGTGTTCACAAAACAACATGTTTATCCTAATTAATCGTTTATAGCACTCTATGAATCAATAATTCAAAATGGCGTCTTTATGCTCTTGTCGATGAGACAAATATCAAACTAACATCACAATAATACATAATATTGAAAATATGAAAATCAAGAAAATCATAATGAAAGTCATAAATCGAATTGACAAATACGTGAATCGATGTTTTCTCAATACTAAACAATGCATTAAACCCAAAATAGATCAACATAATATGTACATTACCAGTCAGTGTGGCTTGAACCAGAAGAAAATAACAAAATTACTCTACTGTGCCAAGCTGGCTGCCTATCTATAATGACTGATTTTACATTTACACTCCAGCATGGATAAACTGTAAGCTATGTTAAGTTGCTGCTACTGCTTCAACTGTCAGTGCACTCACAATACTCCGAGAAACAGTTCACTAATAATTCCTTTATGGACAAATGGAAAATTGCGCAAATACCGGTAAATTCTTATTATCACTTCAATTCAAACTAATTACCCCTTGGGGTCATGAGCAATCTTGCCACTGTAGATTGTTCTAACCTATAAAGGGAACAGTGAAAGCCCCAGTTGAAAACCTGTCTTGCCTTTGTAGGCATGACAGATTCACTGCAGCAACAGTACCCCCGTTGGAGTGCCGGGGGTTTCAGTATAAATAGTATCCCCACTTTATGGAAATTTAGTGCTTTAAATTCCCACTGTTGCTATCTTCCTCATATACTCTTTCTCATTCCTGCTCTGTCCTATCACTCTGCTATACTATCTTCTTCTTCGCTAGATCAATGACCTACCTTTTTTCTTGAAAACTCTTCCTGGACAAGACTCCTTGTTTGTGTATGGGGTCTGTTGGATCAGCTTGGGAGTGTTGGACGCTTTCTGCTGGGTGGTCACTAGGGCTTCCTATGATGTTAGTATTTAGCAGTATAGGCATTTTATATGTATACGTTTCGTTGATGATTTGTAATGATGGTTGTATTCTATTTTGTTTTTGTAACCGGGGGTTCGCGTAGTTGAGGTCAACCCTCAGCCGTCCCCCGCGTGGGATGTCTTTATTGTAAAGTGACTGGCCGGTGGAGGGCGTTCAATTTTCCCACTAGGGTTGTTTCAGCAGATCTTTTATGCAAATCGGGGGTTGTCCGGTCCTGATTTGGCTCGGAGGAGTCCGCTGGACCTAAAGCAACAATCAATCAATCAATCAATCAATTCAAACTAATTATCTGCAAGCCTACTAGAAAATAACCAATTCAACCAGAACATGGTGATTATCAAAACATAGAAAATAACGACTAACGACTATATAATTATATGCTTTGTGTGCTTTTTTTTTTTACCCCTGTGAGTTGCAGTTCAAAATCTAATTATAAGTGGTTGTGCTTGATTATCAAAATACACTTAGACTGAAATAACAGGAATCAACGATTTATATAAAACATGACTAAATGAAATAGGTTAATTAAAAAAAAAACCACTATATATATCGACAATTCGACAATTCTCTCTCTACTACAGTCATAGTCGAGAACAACGGACTATTATCATACACTGTGCTTAACATCCACATCTTAGTCGCTGTTTTTGTTATTTAAGTTAACTGTATGGTAGTGTTTTTTTTGTGTGTTTTTTTTTAAACAGCCATAATTATTCTCAGAGTTGGTGGAGTGATTATAGCGTAGGCATATGATTGTGTTAGTGCTGTGTAGAAACCATCATTACTAATAGCAACACTACTGATGAAGGCTGCACACGCCTCAGTAGGCCTAGAGCTCAAAGCGTTCCGAGCGCAAATGAAATTAAATGAAACTTATTAACGCAGTCAGCTGATCTAACTATCCACCTCTCACGCTTTCAAGGGCATGGGTGGTGTTAATGTGCTCAAACTTGTCATCCAACGTTGTATTAATCCATCATCTTTCTCATCCACTATCATCGCTTCAAACTATTAACTGTGATTTAATGCAGACAAATTGCATTTATTGAAATTAATGCAGTATGGTTTTATTTATTTATTTTTTAATTATTGTTTTAACATCAGAATGGTTATGTTAAGCAATGTTATAATGCTCTTTTCATTTGCTTCTTATTATTTTACTTCTATTTCATTAATGAATAAATTTGAAGAAGCTTTTGATTTGGTGTCCTCGATTTTATGGATCAATTTATGTTAAAATATTTTATGTTAATGCACTGTACATAAATTATTTATGCATATATACTTGCTGCAGTCTTTGTTTGTGGTAGATGCATAATTTGTATTACAATATTTTTCTTGATGGCTGTATAACTGTAATATTACTTTACGCGCTGCTCTTAATCAATGTTGAGAAAGAAACGCATAAGAAAGAATTATACTATATTAGTACATTAAAAGTATTTTTAATAAAGCATTACAAACTCGGCACCTTGTTTGCGCTTTCGAGATTTTGTATTGCTCTTCGTCGGAAATACATTGACACTTCATATGAGAATTAAGCTTATGTACGTACAAACAAACAAACGAACAAACACGCACACGCACACACACGTATATGCTGCCGGGAAAAAATACATCAATACATATAATCAGCTGTTGCATGTTTTAAAATTATGTCGATAGAGGTTGCAACGATCGACTTAATTTAATCGGTTCATGTTCAAGTAAGGCAGCTAAATGTATCTTAACATACACTGCAACCAACCTTGCTACACCTTTCGTACAGGTTGGAAATTGACTGCTGGATGGTGTACAATATAGTCTCCAGAAGAGGTCAATGACATCAAAATAATTATGATGACGATGAGGGGTGAAGACGATGATGATGATGATGACTGTAAAACTATCATTCTAGATCAATATCAATAAATAAAAGGATAAATACGATAAATAAAATGCAATAAAATAAAGCAAGTAGAAACTGTGATAATATTTTTGTTTCCGTTATTGCATAGTAGTGAATGCTTTCAGTAAAATCTACCATTCATTAGTTGAATCACAGTGTGTGTATTGTGTGTGTGGGCACACTTGCACAGTGTTTTCTGGACAAACCAGTGAACATCTACATAACTTGTTTTGACAGACCTACTTGTTTTGACGTCAGAACAATGATCCGTTAGGGTTAGGGCTGGGTTAGGGTTAGTGTTCGAACACTTAAAAGTACTTTAAAAGGGGGACGAAATATGACCCATTGTCAGCACAACGTATGTGGCGTTTCAGGAAAGTCATGATAAGGCTGTGTGTGTGTGTGGGTAGGTAGAAACGACGTTACTCTGACATACACTTGAAACTCTACGTACTTTCTTTTGACGGCCACGTTATTTTAACGTCAAAACAGTGTTCCGTTAGGGTTAGGGCTGTGTTAGGGTTAGGTTAAGGGTTAGGGTTAGGGTTTGGGATAGCTTCAAAAAAATGAAAATGTCCCCCCCAAAAGAAAAGGAAAGTGTGTCAAAATAATGTCTGTTTTTTCCACAACAGTCTCGCAACGTCGTTTCTACAAAAATGTGTGTGTGTGTGTGTGGGTGTGTGTGTGTGTGTGTGTGTGTAGGTGTGTGGGTGTGTGTGTGTGTGTGCGTGCGTCCTTGTTTACACAGTATTATCTGGACAAAACAGTGAACATCTACATAACTTGTATTGACATGCCCACTTGTTTTGACATCAGAACAATGATCCGTTAGGGTTAGGGCTGGGTTTGGGTTTGGGTTAGGGTTTGAACACTGCAAAGTACTTAAAAATGGGGACGAAAATAATATGACCCATTGTCAGCACAACGTATGTGGCGTTTCGGGAAAGTCATGATAATACTGTGTAACCTCGGCTGTGCGCGTGTGTGTGTGTGTCTGTATGTGTGCATCACTTATTTTTGGATTATGCTCTCAATCTACGATATTATATTGTATGTTTTATATATTTGTCGGTGTTATCATTTTATGTTGTTTGAATACGCCAGCATGGATGTGTGCGCACTCGTGCCATACACCTAATTTTACGTCCAGTTTTAATGAGTTGTATTATTGCCTATACCGTGTCTCATGTATATATATGGTTTTGTAAATACACGTGTGTGCGTGTGCGTGTGTGTTTGTAAGCTTGTGTGCGTGTGGCATGTGTGTATGTGTATTTCTGGTTCTTTATGTATGTGTCGGTGCGTATCTGCTTGAAGTTATGTCCGTGTTCATGGGTGTTTCTGCGCATGATATTGCAACCTTGATCCGTTTTTGTGTTCACTTTGTGTTGAAAGTCGTATTGCCTATTGTTTCTTATAATGTTTTAATGTTAATTGCTTGTAGCAAAAAACAATAAACTTTGAGTCTGGAGTCTTTGAGTCATATATCTATTAATACATATATGTATTTGCAGTGTTTCATTACGTTTATTTTCACACATCGGTGGCCGACGCTCGGATTACGTGCGTGTGAGTGGCTGTGTGTCCGCGCATGTGGCGCGTGCATGTGGGCATATGGGCCTATGGCAAGGACTACTCTTCAGTAGTCCTTGGCCTATGGCCTATGGCCAAAATGCTAATAAATTGTCAAAGT
The DNA here is from genome assembly GCA_036898135.1 of Oncomelania hupensis. Lineage (NCBI taxonomy): Eukaryota > Metazoa > Mollusca > Gastropoda > Littorinimorpha > Pomatiopsidae > Oncomelania > Oncomelania hupensis. The sequence goes on along the minus strand of JBAHVR010000392.1, from coordinate 870,226 downwards.
CAAAGTCAAAGTCAAAGTCTCTCTCTCTCTCTCTCTCTCTCTCTCTCTCTCTCTCTCTCTCTCTCTCTCTCTCTCTCTCTCTCTCCAAAAAAGTGAGGAGTTTTGGGCGACATAAATGCTATCGGAGAGTAACAGATATACTGCTCTCTAATAGCGTCTGTCCCCCAGTGGGTGCGGGGGTTTCAGTATAAATAGTATCCCCACTTTCTGAAAATGTAGTGCTTTAAATTCCCACTGTCACTATCTTTCTCATTCGTTCTTTCTCATTCCTACTCTGTTTTATCAATTTACTATGCTCAGGGGCGGATCTTTCCATTGTTGAGGGGGTGTGCACAGCTAATGCGAAGTGGCGTATCCACAAGCGCGAGCCTGCGAAGAAAATAATGGTTAAAATCTGTGCAATCTGGTGCATTTTGGGCATTATTTTAAGGACTGAAAATAGTAATGTTTTGTGCTAAAAGTCCTCTTTTAGTCACCCCCCACCCCACACACACACACACAAACACCCCTCTGCAAACTCTGATGATAAAATTTACAATAGCAGAACATCTTGCATAAAGGCTTATAAAGACAGACAAAGTTACTGCAAATAAAACAAGAAATAGCCAAAAATGAGCAGCAACTGTTTGTCTTCAACTTCCCTTCATGGATAAAAATTTTATATTGCAAGAAATACCTGTAGATCTAAATCTGATGAATAATTAAAAAAAAACAACTAATTTGGAGGTAAGCCTACATGTACATGAAACTGTGTGGCGAGTGAGAATTAGTAAATTTTTTCTCTTCTTTCTTCTCCTTTTCTCCCTCCTTTTTTTTTTTTTTTTTGGACCGCCAGGGGTGTGTGCACGTGCACAAGTGGCACAAGAACAAGATTCGCCCCTGATGCTATCTTCTTTTTCGCTAGACCAGTCACCTACCTTTTTTCTTGAAAACTCTTCGGGAACACTCCTCATTTGTGTGTGAGGTCTGTTGGATCAGCTTGGGAATAGTGGACCCTTTCTGCTAGGTGGTCACTGGGGCTTCCTATGATGTTAACTTATTATTTGGCCATGTAGGAATTTTATATGTATGTGTTTTATTGATATTTTATAATGATGTTTGTATTCTATTTTGTTTTTGTAAACGGGGGTTCGATAAATTAGAGTATAGCCTCAGCGTCCCCTGCTTTGGATGTCTTTTATTGTAAAGTGACCGGCCGGTGGAGTGCATTCAATGTTACCCCTTAACTAGGGTTGTTTCGGCAGATCTTTATGCGGATGGGGCGAGTCCTCTTTCAGCGGAGTTGTGATCTTGATTTTTTGGTCCTGATTTGGCTCGGAGGAGTCCGCTGGACCTAAAGCATTAACCATGTACTGTAATGTAAGCTTAATGTAGTAGCGTCTGCTACAACGATCAGCAAAATAGACTACACAATGTTTCTCCAAAGATAGTATACATAAGTAAGATTTCTGGTTTCTCCACCAGAATGCGCTCTTATCGTCTATTACTCGGGTCGTCTATCAGATTCTGCGCTATTTTCGGGAATTCCCGTTGGTGGGTCGCATCTATAATAATATTATATCAAACACTGAATACATCGTTTAGCGGTCCTCAATATGCGAAGGTGTCTGTGGAGGTTAATCTACAAAACAAACGAATATCGTTTAGGTGGCCGCGAGGGCTGACAAAAAGTTTCTTACAGCATATTCCAGTCAGCCGTCAGAGTTGCCCGGAAGATATCTTCCAATAGCTGTCGCTGCTTCACAATACATCTTTAAATTAAAATAAAATATTAAAAAAAAAATTTTTAAAGGCAAAGTGTGTGGAAGGGTTACAATCTAGCTTACAGGAAAATACAAAAGCATGTTTCGTTTGTTTTGAATTACCTCCCTTGACCATTTATTAAATTTTGTGTGGAGAGGGGTAAGAGGGAGAACAGAGGAAAAGTTGTTGTTGAGTGTATTGTTTTGTTGCTGATAATTTACAATAAACATTCCTTAGAAATATTTAATATAACAAATAATAACGAAGCATTATACTGCAAACAATGTCGAAAAAGGATTAAATTTTTAATTATTGTATTAGTATAATTAATTTTATTACTATGTTTTTATACATAAGTGACAGATAAACAGTATTATCGAAGGAAACAACACGAAACAAACTAAAATAATTTAGCAATTTCTTGTCCGAGCCAATAATAAGCTCAACAATTTTGAGAGGGCTAAACCCAGCCTTAGATTATAATACTTAAAAGATTAATAATTGTAAACCACCGAGATGTACTTTTAGTACTCCTTGTTTAATGTTGTAAACATAAATACCACAAAATAAAAGAAGTACAGTTGTAAGTTTTAATACTTCTGAACGATTATAAAGAATGTAACCTTTCTCCTTAATGAATGTGGAAGGAGATTTATGAGGGTTTATATAATTGATAGGTATTTTAGTTTGAGGTGACAGTATATCTATATATATAATCTTATTTATTGATTTACATTAAGACAGGTTTTGTTGGAAATTTGTATGACTTATTTTCTTTTTTTTGTGAAGTTTCCAGTTTTCTAATTTTAATTTTAAAAAAGCTTTATTCTTTTAGGCAATAGTATTTTATAAGGACAGTACTTCTCTGAACAGCAAGGATCATTTTAAACTGAGACAATGCATTTGTACACAACTTTTCAGGAACAGATGATATTCTTGTGTTGTCATTTTTTAATGCCACATGATTTTTCCTAGCAAGTATTTACAATTTGCGTGAAGACTTTCCTTTTTTTTTTTTCCCGATCCAACCATAATAATGCTTGAGAAAAGATTTTGTGAATACTTAATGGCTGCCTCTATGTTAATGAAACGATTCAGTTTTATTTGAACTCCTTGTTTACAGCTTTTTTTTTTTTTTTTTAACTGGGCCTTGGGGTATTCTTGGAGAGGATTAAGGAACAAAAATACCTGTGGCGTTTTAAATAGGGGGAGTGTTTGTACCTCAATTTATTTTATTTCATGTGTTAACGCAAGACTAGAAGACTCGCATCTGCAAAGGGCGTCTACCCCAAAGAAGATGTCGGCTCAATCTTTAGCGAGGAAAAGCCTGTTGTTGGAAGTGCAACCAGTTCAGAATACAGGTAAAAATTAAGCTTCTATATATAATTACAATTATATTTATTCATGTTATTGAGAATAATAATGACACGATTATGTGATGATAATAATAAGAATTCCTGGACGAGAATAATTATTGTTGTTGGTATCTTATTATTATTATTATTATTATTATTATTATTATTATTATTATTATTATTATTATTATTATTATTATTATTATTATTATTATTTGTTAGTTGCAGTTATGTTTATTATCACAGTACTGTATATTGTCAACTTTTTTTGTCAAATTCATTCTAAATAATTTATTATCAATAACTGCTTGTTTAAAATTCATTACATAATGTGTTGTGTATACACAGGTCTTGCTGCCTCCTGTTTGTTGCCTTCCCAGATGATGCCCAAACCATTTACGTCAAACAACACAAAATGCTGGATGCAGCCAAGCCAGAATGTAGAAAAACGGAAGTGTGAGACCGCAGCTGCCATCCCTCCACCAGAACCCAAGATATCCTATCCTATCCTATCCCGTAACTCGGAGGTCGTAGGGGCACCATAGATGATCGATTAACCAGCGTACTCCATCTTTCCCTGTCCTCAGCAACCCTGATTGTTTCGTTCAGTGTCAAACCAGTCCATTCTCGAATGTTGTCCTCCCACCTCTTTTTCGGTGTCCCTCTTCTTCTACCTCCTTGCACTGTGCCTTGCAGGATGGTCTTTGCAAGGCCTGATGATCTGGTGACGTGGCCATACCATCGGAGTTTCCGTTTCTTCACCACTGTGAGCAGGTCATCGTGTTGTCCAATGGCTTGTACGATGGTCTGTCGGACTTCGTCATTGGTGATGTGCTGGGTATAGGAAATGCCCAGAAGTCTTCTGAAGCACCTCATCTCCATGTTTTGTATTCTTCGTTGGAGATCTGCTGTGAGGGTCCATGCTTCGCAAGCATATAGGACGATGGAAATAACAAGGGAGCGCTGCAGCCTTACTTTGGAATGTAGACTGATGGTCCTGTCTTTCCAAATTGGCTTCAACCTCGCCAGGGCAACAGTTGTTTGTGCGATCCTGGAGAGGACTTCCTGTCGGGACCAATTATCTGATACAATGGCTCCTTAATATTTGAAGCTATTCACTGTGTTGAGGGATTGGCCTTGGGCTTTGAAGTCCGTGTTGATGCCACTGATGTGGTTGGTCATCATTTTGGTCTTCTCTGCACTTATTTCCATACCATAGGCTCTGGAGGTCGTGTAAGCCTCTGTACCAGCTGTTTCAAGTTCTTGTTCCTCTCCAGCCAATCCATCAATGTCATCCACAAAACGAAGGTTGGAGATTGCTCTTCCCCCTATGCTGACTGTGCCTTCGTGATCTGCAAGGGCATCTGACATGATGCGCTCTAGGAAGATGTTGAAGAGTGTTGGAGAGAGTAGGCATCCTTGACGCACACCGATTGTTGTTCTGAACCAAAAAAAAACAAAAAAGGTAACCTTCAGGAGTGTGAAAATTACCGCACCATCAGCCTCATCAGCCATCCCAGCAAGGTCTTCCTAAAAATAATACTCAACAGGTTGAAACCCCAAGCTGAACAAATCATAGCTGAAGAACAAGCAGGATTCAGGGCAGGGCGAAGTACCACTGAACAGATTTTTCAACCTGAGAATAATCTGTGAGAAATACATACAGCACCAACAGCATCTATATCATGTGTTCATAGACTTCAAGAAGGCGTTTGACCGAGTCTGGCATGCAGCTCTATGGGCGACCATGAAAGTGTACAACATGAGCCCTATTGAAGTCATCAAAAGCCTGTATGACAAGGCTACCAATGCAGTCCTCCATAACAGCGTCATCGGGAATTGGTTCAGAACAACAATCGGTGTGCGTCAAGGATGCCTACTCTCTCCAACATAAAAATGTTAATATATATACATATTATATTTATATAAATTTACTTACATTTTTATTTCTGAGTTTTCAAATGAAAGGCTGCATCTGAAACCAAAAAAAATATAAACATTGCTATTATTATTATTATTTTTTTTTTTTTTGGGGGGGGGGGGGAATGGGATGTTGTTCATTAACAAAATATATTATACATTATTTATTTTTGGTGTTGCCTTTTTATTGTTGTTGTTGTTGTCCTTTTTTGTTTTTATTATTTTAAAAAATCATTTCCATACTTACCCCCGTAGGGGGGCCGGGGGTTTCAGTATAAATAGTATCCCCACTTTCTGGAAATTTAGTACTTTAAATTCCCACTGTCGCTGTCTTTTTCATTTGCTCTTTCTCATTCCTGCTCTGTTCTATCAATCTGCTATACTATCTTCTTCTTCGCTAGACCAGTCACCTACCTTTTTTCTTGAAAACTCTTCCGGCACAAGACTCCTTATTTGTGTATGAGGTTTGTTGGGTCAGCTTGGGTGTAACGAAGCAGCGTTCGTTAAAAATCTATTTCATAATAATAAATAAATTGGAATGATAAAATACAAGAAGACTTTTTGTTTTTGTTTGAATACTTCATTCACACTCATTTATTTCTCACAAAGATGACATGACACAACAATAATACTAAATCATAACATCAATTTGAGGGATGACGAATACGTTGATGTCCGATGATATTGTCTCAATGGCGCAGTCGATGTTCAATGAAGTTGACAGTCTTATGGCACGATGAAGATAAACAGATCCCCAATGTAGATGAATGGTTTACCGCATTATTGTCCCCTGATTATTTCCACATAAAAACCCTAAAACAGACAATGTGAACAAAATCCTTAACGTTATGTCATAATATTATTTTCACCTTAAATCTATTCATAATAAAAATTCGCCGCTCTTCTTAGGGCAAAATAACGGTCATTTTCTCCATTTTATGACCTTCATTATTCAAGTCCTTATTCTAAATACATTTCCATCAAAATCTATATTATTATCATTCCTTAATATCCAAGTACTTATTCTATATATTATATATTGGTCTACGTACCTCCAAAGAGGGCTGGACAGGACTATTTTACAATAACAAACGCACTGCTCAACATTCATACATCCATTTTCTTCAGACCATTTTAACGAACACTGGAAATGGCGAAATGTGCGTCATCATGCAGTACGATAATGACGTAAACATATATAATTTTATTTTTGCACTAGTATCGAGAGTTGAACAGACTCAATTCCTTACAATACTCTCTCCCCCCCCCCCCCCCCCCCCCTCTCTACAAAAAAAAAATAAGGCAACTAAAGCCTTCTTTTTTTAAAATTCTAACGATATTTATATAAAATTGTAGCACACAAACTTTAAAACCAACAAAAAAAATACATTATGTGCTATAGTAACTTTAACATCTATGTTTAAGCCCTTATGAAACTCTAGTCCACAGTTTAGGTTTCAGTCTTATTGACTACTGATCCTTCTTTCTTTTCTTGTTGTGATTATTGATCGATTTCAGCACGAGATAGTAAGTCAGCAAAAATGTTCTGAGTTCCTGGGATTGACTGAATATCAAAGGAGAACTCCTGCAAACTCAATGTCCATCGCAACAATCGCGAATTCTTGAAGTTGGATGTCTTCAAGTACAACAGAGGTTTGTGATCAGTCTGGAGCATGAAATGTGTACCCCACAGGTAACGAGAAAATTTGTTGACTGCCCATACAATACCCAAACATTCACGTTCAATTGTACTGTAACGTGTTTCTCGTTCCAACAATTTTCTGCTGGCAAACGCAACTGGGTGCAAATGTTGATCTCGTTCTTGTAGCAGAATAGCACCTAGTCATACCGAACTTGCATCAGTACGGAGAACAAATGGATCTGCTAATCGAGGTAAGATAAGCACTGGTTTGGATGCTAGAAGCTTTTGAACCGACCGTAGTCTTGCCATGTACGCCCACAATCAATCGTGTTGATCATTATGGCACACAGGTGTCCACACAATTTGACGTTTTGTATTTTCTTTTGTCAAATCAGACAGAGGAGCGGTTGGGGAAGCAAAATTCGGGATATATCTTCTGTAATAACTCAGTAACCCTAACAATGCTCGTACTTGACGTTTTGTTGTTGGTGTGGGTAATGCCATCATTTTGTCAATTTTCTTTGAGTCTGGACAAAGTTTTCCTTCTCCTACAACATGTCCTAGGAATTCAAGTTTCTGAAACCCTGCTTCCATTTTGGATGGTCTAGCATTCAAATTGAATTTTTCTAGCTTGCGCATGACCATGTCCACATGTTGATGTGCTTGCCATTCGACACTGTGTATCAGAATGTCATCAAAAAAATTCAGAGATGATGCTTCTTCTAATTCTAATGTCCGCATCATACGTGCAAATGTAGCTGGTGCAAAAATGAGACCAAATGACATGCGTAACCACTGAAACAATCCTAAGTGAGTGGTAAATGCTGTTTTGTGACGGTCTAGAGGATTGATCAGAATTTGCCAGTAACCTTTAGTTAGATATATCTTGGTAAAGTAGCTTCCATTGGCTAACTGAGCAAAAGCTGTTCTGTGTCTGGAATGGGTTCAGCGTCAAAAACAGTGACCTGATTGAGAGCTCTGTAATCAATACAGAATCTTGTTGATCCATCTTTCTTTTTAACAAGAACAACAGGAGCAGAATAAGGTGAAATTGAATGTTCAATTATTCCTGCTTCAAGCATTAGTTTGACTTCAGTTTCCACAATTTGTTTTGATGCAAATGGGAGGTCGTATGTCTTCTTTCGAACTGGCTCTGCAGTTGTTAATTAAATGTTATGCATAACTGGACCTGAAAATAAACCTGCTGTTGATGACAAGTGTGCAGCAAAAGGTTGAAATGTCATTGTCAGGTCTTGTTTCTGTTCAGCAGTCAATGCTGAATCATACTTGATATCATCAATAGTTTCTTGCTTTTGTGCTATTGGAGCAGTGGGTAATACAACACCGTCGTCAACAGTGTCATCAGTTACTCCGATAGATGTTTGGTTGCTAAATAGCATATCTGTTTCACAATTTGTGATATCAGACCAAAGAACCGTTCGAGGCAAACTGGATGTAATACTGCCAATGTGCTTGTTTTCAGCTTGTTGTGTAACTGTTTTCTCTGACTCAACAGTGTCATCATTGTGTGCATTGATCGCAACGACTTGTGGTACTCTGCGATGATATTCTTTCAACATGTTAGCATGAAAAAGTTTATCACGGCCTTGCATTTTGATGCTATAGTCGGGGTGTTTGAATTCGACTACTTGATAAGGTCCTCTCCATTCTACAAGTAGTTTGTTTGAGGAAGATGGTAGCAACACTATCACTTCAGATCCTACCTGAAATGTGCGTTGTTTTGCGCTTGCATCATGATAATATTTGTTCTTTTCAGCAGCGTTTTTAGTGTTTTCCTTTGCAATTGCCATTGTCTCTGAAATGCGATTTTTCAACTGAAATATGTACTCATACAATGGTTTTGCCTCTGAATCTGCCTTTGTTTGTTCAGTCCATTCTTCAGCTAGAATAGAAACTGGTCCTCTGGGTGTTCGACCAAACAGAAGCTCAAATGGGGAAAACTGTGTACTCTCATTCGGCAATTCACGACATGCAAATAGTAATGCAGGTAAGAATCGGTGCCAGAGCTTTGGTTCTTGTATGATTGTTTTCTTGAGCATGGATTTCAAAGTTCCATGAAAACGTTCAACACATCCGTTTGATTGCGGGTGGTATGGTGTTGTTCTAACCGCATTGACGGAAAACAAACGATGAAATTCTTTCATCAGATCCGAATTGAACTTTGCGCCTTGATCCGATAAAATTTCTGATGGGATCCCTACACGAGAAAAAGTATCAAACAAAGCTTCAGCAATAGAAACTGAATCAATGTGTTTGAGAGGGATAGCTTCTGGATATCTTGTTGCAACATCAATAATTGTCAGAATGAATCTGTGACCTGCTTCAGATGGTGGATTGAATGGGCCTACAATATCGATAGCAACACGTTTGAATGGTTCATCTATGACTGGTGGCATACATAAAGGAACTGGTTTTGTTTTCCCTTTTGGTGCTGTTTTCTGGCATGTGTCGCATGTTTTGACATAGTCTTTGACATCACGTGCTACTCCAGGCCAAAAGAAATGTTGTAAGACTCGCGATAACATTCGACGTGTTCCGCAATGACCCGAGATGAGCAAATCATGCGCTGTAGCGAGTACTGCTGGTCTAAGACTAACAGGTACTAGAATCTGATGTGTGACCAATCCTTTCTTGACATGCTCTCTGTATAACACGTCATCTTCTTGAAAGAACGAACTTCCTTTTGAACTTTCTTTTTCTTTCAGAATTGTCAAAATGTGGTTTCAGTGTGTTGTCTTGCCTTTGCAATGCAATTAGATCTGATCTAGTGATCTTCAAATCCTGAACAACCGTAGGCAACGGACGTTTAGGAATTGCCTCGCGTTTCTTCTGCGCGCGTGTGACAACAATAGCAGCGGTATCAGATATCTTTGCGTTTTTGACTTCTGCTTCATTTTCTTTCAAAGTTACACTCACAGAAACAAATCCGTGATACAATTCAAATTCCCTAGAATTAGATCTGCTACAGGTTTTTCAATCACGCAGCATCGCAATTTTCCGGAATAAAATTGTGTCTGCACTTCCACTTCAGCAATGTCGAATTCTTCTACATGTCCTCCAAATGAAATACATCGCACTTTTTCACCTGTGTATTGGTTGTCGTTCACTATTCTTTTCCGAACTCCGCAAACAGTTGCACCTGTATCTCGCAAAACGGATACTGGCTGTCCATTGACAATGCCATCATGGAGCTTGAGTGATCCTGAATAATCAATGCCCTGCAATGAGCAAACAACTTGTGAGACTGATGTGGCTTCTAGTTCTACATTTTGTTCTGCTGTTTCTTGGTATTCATAACCTGTGTATGAAACATTGCCGTATTGCATATTTTCGGGTGTAGGGCATTGTCGGGCAATATGACCCCACCCTCCACATCGGTAACACTGTTTATTGACCTGTGGTTGTCTGTTCCCAGAGCTAGTGTTCTGATTGTGGTATGGTCCTTGATTGTACATGCGTACGTTGTGACCACGGTTGGCATTTGCATTGAAATGTTGTCTATATGAATGTCCACGATTTGCTTGACCATTTTGGTTATTTTGACTATCAGGACTTTGGTTTTGAGTGCTCTGACTGGAATTAGTCTGCATGTTTGATGGCGTGTAACCACCTCGGTTTTGAACAAATCCGCGGTTACGGAAACGATTGTAACGTTGGCCTCCACGAAAGCCTCCACGTTGAAATTGTTGTTGTTTGTATATCTGTCCGGTGTTGTGCTGAGTTCCAGGAACATTGCAACTCACCGATGCAAACAAATCAACCGCACACGCACGGGCTAACGATTTTCCGGGGTGTGCTTCACGGTATGCATCTGCGATAACCGTCATTGTTTTGAGATCTTTCGGGTTATGTTCGCATATATGTGTGGCTAAGTCTTTTGACACGCTCTGCATGAGTTGTTCTCGCAAAAACAAGTCTAACAAAGGTTCAAAATTGCGTTCGATTCCTGACAAAGTTATCCAACGATCAGCCAAGTGACGAATTCTGACGAAAAAACTCAAAAATGATTCGTCTGAACGTGGTTGTGCTGCTCGCAACAATTTACGAAATCTTTCAGTAGTGCATTCAAATTTCTTCAAGAGACCTTCTTTCAACATTTGATAAGAAAAATCTGGGGCAGCTGAAAGAGTATGATACAACTCTACAGCTTCTCCTTCAAGCAATACTGACAAAGCCTGTGACCAATCTTCTTCTTTCCACTTTGATTTACGGGCATATTCTTCGAAACGGTACAGGTACGAATCTATCGTATCTTTGCCTTGTTGGAAATGAGGCATCTTCGGAAGACATGCACGATACGTTCTATCAGTACCATGAGTGCTAGCGCTGTTGTTAGTATTTCCTTGTAATTCTAGTCTTCTCATTTCTAGTTCATGTTGCATTCTATTTCTGTCTATCTGGACCTGTCTTTCTCTTTCTTCTCTGTCTATCTGGGCCTGTTTTTCTTCTCTGTCTATCTGGGCCTGTCTTTCTTTTTCTTCTCTAACTATCTGGGCCTGTCTTTCTTCTCTATCTGGGCTTGTCTTTCTCTTTCTTCCCTTTCCCTATCTGTCACGTCACCCGAGCGGGTTCCGCGACGTCAGCTCAACAACGAGTGGGGAGATAGAAACTCAAACAAAAATAAACTAACACAAAATGACAGAATAACAATCACACTCTTTTATTCAACAATTAGACACACATACACAGGACAATGGGGGACTAAACCACCCTCCACCCCTATCAAGACCCCCACCCCAGTATTTACTAACAATTACCTCCCTTGTTTACCTGAAAAAAAAACCCACAGAACTAAATATCAACAGGTTTCCCACAACAATGTACAGCAATAGCAATAAACAAATCAATTCAATAATATACAATTTCCAACTGAAGAAATGGAGCTGTAAATCTTATAATTCAAAATATCATACAAGCTGGCTTGCAGATCAGAAGCACTGTTCAGAACTGTCAGTTATTCAGAGCTCAGTAGGAGCTAATGCAGTTATTCACTCAACACGATTAAATGATTTACATACATAAATGAAGTATGTTTTTATGTGCGTGTCGTGCAAATCTGTGTGTGCGTGGGTAAGGTGCGTGTAGTTCCTGTGGTAAATGGCGACGCCCACACTCCCGAAGCAAGGCGTGGCGGTGGTGGCGAAGTGACAGGTCAACGTCCCCACCTCTCAGCTGCAGACGCAGAGGTTACAGAGCGGATGCACAACCGGCACAAGGTATAGGTGTAGTGGATAATAACTATATCAGCAAAGTATCAAACAGCATAATACAGCAGGACACAGAAGAACAACCCAAACCTGTAGACAAATATATAGTCTTAACAGTCTGCCTACAAAACTCAAATACTACATAACTTAATACGCCTTCCGCCGTCCGCCATCTTGACCTGGTTATACATAATAACAATAATAACAACACAGGATGCTATACCTATACATACATCTCAATAATATAACGCAACTCTTGATACTAATAATCATATCTCTTCCATAAGCGCAGTCGTTTATTAAATATAGGCTACATAATTATTACGACTACACTTTAGCCACACAGTCACAATTCATTCCATCCTCATCTCCATCCTCACCATCTCTCTCAACTGTTATAATACATCATGATTATCTCCCTTCATCCATACTATCCTATCATACGATCATATAAACACGCCCCCCTCATATCCATCACTTTCTTACCCCTCTCCAGCACAGTAGAATTGTCTCTCTCCCTTCACGTACATCACCCCCTCTCTCTCTCTCTAACATGCATTCTTCATCGTCACCCTTGACCCATCCTAGCAACAACAGCAATGACATTCCGTTTATGTAAAAAGCAAGAAAATCATATGAAAATCATACAAAATCAATACACTACTATTTATCAAATACACCCCTTTCCCCCTCATTCACCATCATGCATTCGCGTACGAAGACTCGAAGTGCACGCCACTGAGGAAATGAATTACAGTGTTTAACTCACCTTATAAGTCTCGGCCTGTGACACACCTCCCCAACACAGTACAACACAGCACAGTACAGTGTATTGTACGCACTTGCATGTGCAGACTATGACGAGACTGATGACGTTATCATCTCACGAGATTTGGGAAAAAACGGCTTCCGAACTGATCATCCATTGTCTATGTACGTGTGCACGAAAGATGGTGCAAGAAGTGGGATTTTAGACTAAACAAGGTGATCACTATGGCCGAAGGGGCATTCGTCAAACCACCAGAGGAGTTATGTACAACCTCAGAAAATCCTAGCAGCGCCTGGGACAGGTGGAGGATGAGGTTCGACATTTTTCTGAAAGCCTGCGGTGCCTCAGAAAAACCGGACGTTGTAAAGGTGGGACTGCTGTTGAATCACATTGGCTGTGAAGGTATCGACATTTACCACAATTTTGTCTTCCTACCAGAGAGAGAAGAAAACAACGAAAGAATTCCAGCAGAAAACAAAGACGATTTTGCCACCATTATTCGGAAGTTCGACGATTTTTTTCATCGCCGAGATCCACAGCTAATGCTTCGAGAGAAATTTTGGTACAGCCTCTCAAGAGAAGAAGGTCAAGCGTTTGATTCCGGATGGTGAAAGATCGAGCCGTAGCATGCAAGTTCGACGATCTCGAAGGTATGATACGCGACAAACTCATTTTCTCGTGTCGGGACGACTCCGCGAAAATGAAACTTTACGACATCGGCGCACGTCTTACGTTGCAGAAAACGATTGACATTCTGTCTGTCAGAGAACTGACCAGAAAAGAGCTGAGTGACGCAAAATCACGATCGAATGGAACGACTATCGAAGCCGTGACGTCAAAATCTATGACGCATAAGAAAAAGATGACCTCAAATCCCAAGAAATTCAGTCAGCGACCGGCTGAACCTGTACGGGAAATTGGGAGAAATTCTCGAGCTTTGTGCAACTACTGCAACAAGAAACATATGGCTGGAAAGAAATACTGTCCGGCGGCGAAAACGCGATGTTCTTTCTGCTCGCTGGTGGGTCATTTCGCCTCTGTGTGCCGCAAGCGAAATGCCAGCGTTCGTACTGTCTAGGGCGGCGATACTTCTTCAGAGCCTGAAGAACATTTCTACGTTGGAGCAGTTCATGGGAAAAAGAATTCAAGCTCTTCAAAACGAGGAGGATGGCATATCAAACTCGGTGTTGGCAATGACGAACACACATGGTGCATTGACACAGGTGCTGAAGTATCTGTTATGCCGACGCATGTGTACCAGCGATCGTATGGAGCTCTACTACCGTCTGATCGACAACTCTTTGGGCCAGGAGAGCAGCCTTTGGAAGTCAAAGGATATGTCAACATGACACTTTCACGTGGTCAATCCAGCATCACTGAAAAGGTGTACCTGGTGAAAGCATCCAAGTTACTGTTGGGCGCCCCAGCAATCCAAAACCTTGGCTTGATCAACGACATTCCTGGTGCATTTTCAGTCAGAGCTATTCACACGATCAAGAACACCAAGCATGGAAAATACGGATTTCAAACTCAACCGACGTTTTCATCGGAAGAAGACGTGAAGAAGTGTTATCCCCAACTTTTCACTGGTCTAGGAAAGCTTGAGGGAGAGCAGTACATCACACTGAGGAAAGACGCCAAGCCTTACTGCCAAACGGTGCCGAGACGGGTTCCACTGCCACTTCTGAAGAAGGTGGAGGCGGAATTAAACCGCATGGTAGCTGCTGACGTCATCACACCTGTGGACAAACCAACGGATTGGTGCGCTCCTATTGTTGTTGTTCCGAAACGCAACGGCGATGTTCGCATCTGTGTGGACCTGACTAAGCTGAACGAGAATGTCAAGCGAGAAATTTATGCTATGCCGTCAGTTGAAGAGACACTGTCAAAAATATCGAAAGGCAAAGTGTTCACCAAACTCGACGCTAACTCTGGTTTTCATCAGATCAAGCTTGACGATGTAAGTTCTGAGCTGACAACGTTCATTACACCTTTTGGTCGATTCAGATTCAACAGACTGCCATACGGAATCTCCTCTGCGCCAGAGTACTTCCAGAAAAGAATGGATGAGATTCTTAAGGGTCTGGACGGTGTATTGTGTCACATGGACGATATCTTGATTTATGGCAAAGACAAGTCAGAACATGACAGGCGACTAAAGTGTGTCTTGGACAGACTTAGCAAGAGCGGCATGACACTGAACACAGAGAAATTTGAATTCTCCAAGAATAAGATCGAGTACTTGGGCCAAGTCATCGATGCTGAGGGTCTGAAACAGGATCCAAAGAAGATTAAAGCCATCATCGACATGAAGACACCACAAAACGTCGCAGACGTTCGAAGATTTCTGGGGATGGTTAACCAGCAGATGAAGTTTCTGCCGAATCTTGCAGAAAAGACGAAACCTCTCAGAGACTTATTGCATAAAGAGAATGCATGGACCTGGGGAAAAGAACAGGAAACAGCTTTCCACCAACTGAAAAGTGACCTCACCTGTTCTAACATACTCGCGCTCTACAGTCCAGAGCGAGAAACAGTCGTGTCAGCTGATTCGAGCAGCTTCGGACTCGGAGCTGTATTGCTTCAACGGCAAGACGACGGACGTCTCAAACCTGTCGCTTATGCCAGCCGATCTCTAACTGAGACTGAAAGACGCTATGCCCAGATCGAGAAGGAAGCACTAGCGATCACGTGGAGCTTAGAACACTGGTCCGATCTTCTCGTTGGCATGAACTTTACAGTGGAGACAGACCACAAGCCATTGGTGCCTCTGTTCTCTACCAAGCTGATTGATGAGCTACCCATTAGAGTTCAGCGTTTCAGAATGAGGCTGCTGCGGTTTAGTTTCAGCATCAAGCATGTGCCTGGCAAAGAACTGTACACAGCTGACGCACTGTCGCGTGCACCGCAAGAGACTGACAACCAGTCAGATGGAGAGCTGACAACACTTACGGAAGTGTACGTCAATGCAGTGCTACTCACTCTTCCTGCTTCTGATCATAGACTAGAAGAGATTAGGACAGAGCTGAAGAGAGACGACACGCTGCGAGTGGTCATGCACTACGTCATCAATGGATGGCCTGAGAAAAACAAGATGAACAAGGCCGTGAAGACGTACTGGAACGAAGCGGGCAATCTGTCAGTGCATGACGGACTACTGATGAGAGGACGAAGACTCGTCATTCCTACATCAGTGAGACAGGACATCCTTCGTTACCTCCATGATGGACATCAAGGGGTCGTGAAGACTAAGGACAACGCTGCCAACAGTGTGTGGTGGCCAGGCCTATCCAGAGACATCGAAGTGATGGTAAAAACCTGCCCAGAATGCTGTAAGCATAGAAAGGCGAGGATTGAGCCAATGAAGGGGACTCCATTTCCTGATCGCCCATGGTCACGAATTGCGGCAGACTTCTTCGAGTATAAAGGCAGTCAGTTCCTCATTGCTGTTGACTATTATTCCAGAGATGTTGAAATCTTCATAGTCTCCAAGAAAGTATCAGCAACAGAAACCATCGCAAGATGCAAGAAATTTTTCAGCAGACATGGCATCCCAGACATTATGATGACCGACAACGGGCCACAGTTTTCATCAAGGGAGTTTGCTGAATTTGCTAAGAACTGGGGTTTTGAGCACGTGACATCCTCGCCTCATTATCCCCAGTCAAACGGCGAAGTGGAGCGTGCAGTGCAGACTATCAAGGGCTTCATGAAGAAGTGTGAAGACGAATACCTTGGTCTTCTGATGTACAGGAATACCCCTCTTCATAACGGGTATTCACCAGCACAACTCAGCATGGGACGATCTCTGAAGACCAGAGTTCCATGCCACCCAGACAGCCTTCTGCCCAAGATCCCGGACATCTCTACAGTGAAGAGGAAGGAGAGAGATTACAGGGAGAAGATGGCGAGGCAGTACGACAGACGTCACAACGTTGTGGATGGAGACACATTCATCTCGGGCGATCGAGTGTATATACCAGACCTGCACAGAGAGGGAACTGTCATCCAGAACCACACTCTACCCAGATCCCTCATCATTCAGACTGACAATGGGACAGCAAGAAGGAACCGCCGGATGACGAGGAAACTGTATCCACAGACGTTGCAGAGCAGCCACACAGACCAAGACTGGCAAGAGAATGCTGCTCAACCTACCACCTCAGTGGGAAGCGAAACTGCTGCAGATGCTCTACCTCTCGCAGCAGCAGCTGATCCACAACCACTGCTCCGGCAATCAACCCGGACCAGGAGGAGGCCGGCACGTCTCATTGAAGAGTGCTGAAATTGAATGACTCACACGTTTTATTGTTTGAGTTTTGCTTATTTTCAGGAGATGCCAGTGACGTATTTCATTCACAAACATTTCCGATGTGATGTTTGTTTAAATACTTAAGTGACGTAAACTGTTAGTGACGTTCATTGATTCATATCTGTTTTTCAGAAACAAGTAGATAAATGACTGTACCCAGATTCAGTCGAAACATTCTGCAAACTATTACAGAACTATAATGACGCAAATTTCTGCCTATAAAGTCATATAGTGCGTCATCAAAATGACGTTTGTTTTTCCAAGAACTCTTTGAAACTTTGATAATAAAAAGTTATGGACTCTGCTTTCTAAAAAGAAAAGGAGATGTATTGTACGCACTTGCATGTGCAGACTATGACGAAGACTGATGACGTTATCATCTCACGAGATTTGGGAAAAAACGGCTTCCGAACTGATCATCCATTGTCTATGTACGTGTGCACGAAAGATACAGTACACACACTGGTTAGTCTGAGAGTTATTTCGTCGTTTGGCTAATTGCTAGCTATACAATAGGTCATCTCAACTCTGATGAAGAAATTGAGCCTTGGCAGGTGCCCAATCGAGGACTACACAGCCTTAGGAAAGAATCCTACATTTATCTCCAATAAATGGCGATTACGTTCCTCCTATTCACAGTCTTTTAGACATTCTTACCCCGACAAGGGCGTAAGACCTTGGGTGGTTCGAAACACAAAGAACACAATCCCTTACAGGAGAAATTAGCTCTCATCTGACACACAGTCTCAAATTACTCCTGCCTAAAAGCTGACTTTTCGCAATTAGCTCCCAAATGACTTTGCACTACCAAACCCACGCCAGGCAACAGGTAACCAGTCGAGAACGAATTCAGTACCCCAACTTTCTAATTCGGTATATCACTCCCCCTACGTTATGCACGTGGATTTAGAGCTACTGCACCTTTCATACGCAATAAAGAAAACTGCTGAGCTATCTATATACACTACAAGTAAAGAGGTGCAACTTCGCACAAAATATAGCTCTCTCTGATATGTGCTGAAACTCGTGTCGTCACACAACCCCCCCCCCCCCCCTCCATCCCCCCCATTTCTTAACACCTTGAAGAACCTTAACTACGACGCGAATCTTTCACCACGCTATCTACTGGATACTCCTACTGAGGAAATCCGCTGGAACGTTGTCTTTCCCAGAAATGTGTTTTACAATCCGGAATGATGGATGCAACCGAATTGCCCACTTCATCAGTCTGTTCTTGTCTCCCCTGACGTGATCGTCGCCCCTGTTGATCGTGGCTACAGTCGCCCTGGTGTGAAACTTCTTTAAGAGGTTTGCGTGGAATAATTTGCTCTTTCCTCGCATCTTGATCCGGTAATCGCACTCGCCCACTCGCTCAACCACTTCGTACGGTCCTCGCCACGCCAGTTGCAGCTTGTTCCGTTTCTCTGGCAGCAACAGCAATACTTGCTCCCCTGCGTTGAACACACGCCGTTTCGCCTTCCTGTCGAAGTGTCGCTTCTGTTTGGCTGACGCAGTTCTGAGGTTCTCTTGCGCCAACTTGCACGTCTCTTTGATGAGGTTACGCAAGTCCACCACGTACTGGCTACTCAGTTTCACCTCCTCCTCTTGTATCTCCTTGGTCCATAGGTCTCGCAGCACAGCCATCGGCCCTCGCACTGTCTTGCCATACAGTAGTTCGAAAGGAGAGAACCCTGTGGACTCTTGTGCTACCTCTCGATATGCGAATAGTAGTGCGGGAATGTAGCGGTCCCAAGCTGTAGGTTGCTCCGTCGCCAGTTTCTTGAGCATGGACACTAACGTCACGTTGAATCGCTCAACTAGTCCGTTGCACTGTGGATGATACGGTGTGGTGGCTTTCCCATGGATTGACAGTAGTCTGTTCATCTCCCGCATGACCTCAGACATGAATTGCGTCCCTTGATCTGTCAAAACCTCCCTAGGAACCCCCACCCTCGACCAAATCTCCCACAGCGCTTCTGCCACCCTCTCTGCCTCTATGCCCTTGAGCGGTACAGCCTCGGGGTAGCGTGTGGCGTAATCAACTACCACTAAGATGTACATGTTACCCCGATCTGACTTTGGTCTAATGGGTCCCACTATGTCTATGGCCACCCTCTGAAATGGCTCGTCCACCAGCGGAAGTTGCTGTAGTGGCACCTTCCTCACTCTTCCCCTCGGTACTACCTTCTGACACTCAGGACAACTCGCGCAGTACCTCCGTACCTCGGCACACATCCCGGGCCAGTAGAATGTTCCCCAGATCCGCTCACTGGTACGTTTCCCTCCCAAATGCCCAGCCATGGGTGGATCATGAGCCAACTGAAGGATCCCCCCTCTCAGCTGTTTCGGAACTAATAATAATAATAATAATAATAATAATAATAATAATAATAATAATAATAATAATACAGTTGATTTATATAGCGTGGTACCCCAACAGACATGGGCTCGCCACGCTTTACAATGCACTAAAAAGCAATAATATTAAAACAAAATAAAATATGTAAAACAAAAACATGCCTAGTAAAAACTGCTAAACCAGGAGTATGTACATTAATTAACAGTAGACACACACACACACACACCCACACCCACAACCACACCCACACACCCACACCCACACCCACACACACACACGCAGACGCATGAGCGCCTGGCCAAAGTACATGTCTACAATAAAAACATTCATTATCACATCATTTAACAAAGCAAAACAACTAAAAACATTACACACCTTAAAAACAAAGCATAAGATTGTAAACATTTCTTAAGACAGTAAAATACAATGAAAGGACATGAATCACAACATTAAAAAGGACTGGACTCAACTACAACAGATACATTTCACTAAACTAGTGTTATAAAAGAACTTGGACGACATTGGTAAATACCCTTATATAAAATTAATAGATGACCTTCAACACTGACACAAGCATTCACCGCGAGGTAACAGTTTAAAACTGGGCAGTCGACTGGATGTAAGCAGGAGGAAGAATTGTGATGTTCGTTAGTTCAATCAGTGGGAAAATAATGCTTGAAAAGATGTGTTTTGAGTGCTTTCTTGAAAGTCTGCGTGGATGCAATACTACGAATGTTAGCTGGCAGCGAATTCCATTGTTTAGGGCCACAAAAAGCAAAAGATCTTTCACCGTATGTTTTTGTGCGTACTCTTGGTGTGGTGAGGACATGAGTGTCTGCAGATGAACGCAACTGTCGGGCAGGTGAGTAAGCAGACAGGAGTTGACTAAGATAGGATGGACAGGTATCAGAGAAGAAACTGTGACAGAGAACTGACAGTTTGTAGTCAATGCGTGCTTGGATAGGAAGCCAGTGAAGGGAAAATAGTAGTGGTGTCACGTGATCGCTACCAGTTGCGTCACTTGGCTACCCCTCTTGGTATGTACCCGGTACAACACCCCCTTCTTCTTGCGAAACTCTGCCGACGCCCTACCTGACGCTATAGCCCCACCACTCTGTGTCAACGTTCTCGCCTTCGCGAGCGTCTCGTCGGTCTCTTGCATTTCTATAAGCTCTGGTGTGCTCACGGAAACTTGGGATGGTTCGACCACCGCTAACGGTATTTCCCTCTTCTTCTCGGCTTTCTCTTGCGACCGGGTCTGCACTGCCGCAGCCATCGCGCACTCACCTCCAAACAAGGAAACAGGACTCTTCTCCCCGTTAGCAAAAGTTACCCAGTTACCCAGGATAACATCGGGCCCGTCCTCAAAAACCACTAACTCCACCTTCCCCTTGACCAGCGCACAATCCACCTCCACCCAAGCTGTAGGTAACAGACCCACGTTCGATCGATTCGCCAAGCAAATCTCCACAGCCCGGCCCGTCAAATCTGCTGGTTTGACTAACCTGCCCGCGACTGCCCCTATCTCCGCCCCCGTGTCTCTCAACACCCGAACGTCCTGCCCATTCGCCCTACCTTGGCCCCATGGATTATACGGTCTGATTGCGCACACGCTAGCCTGAGGTGCGGTCTCCGTAGAAATAGCACGCCCCACCGTAACCTGGCTCACTGACTGAGGTTTGACCTTACAATCCTTGACCATGATTGTGCTTCTCCGACCCACATCGGTAGCAACGACGTACCCCACTACCCCCTTCTGTCCTCCCTACCTTCTGAACCTGACTTCTCCGGTTGCTAGTTTGCTGAGTAGCTTCCGGTCGTCTAGGGAAACTACGTCAACAACATTAAAATCCTCCACTTTGCTGTCGTCATAGTCTGCTGTTGGGGCATAGGCCTGGATGATGGTAATGTTGAAAGGGGCTGCTCTCAGACGGATGGTAATGAGTCTACTGGAGACTGGGCGGCAACCCATGACAGTGGCTAGAATGTTCTTGTGGACCAAGAATCCAACGCCGTGTTCGTGCCTGTCATCTCTATTGCTTAAATAGCGCTTGTGGCCTTTGTCGGTCGTTGTTTTACCTAGGCCTTTCCAGCGCAGTTCGCTGATACCTAGAACGTTCCATCGATAGTGGTCCAGTTCGTGGGCCAGTTCTTCTAATTTTCCTTCCGCAGTTAGGGTATTACTACTACATTGAACACTTAGAATTATTAATTTACAGTTTAATGAAGTAAATGTAAAAGTTGTGTTGAATATATAAAAAGTGAAATCACATACATTCGACTGGTGTCATTCTGTTTGTGTTGTTGTGTATCAACTAGTTTTCTTCTCTCGAGACATAGTAACCTAGTCTTTTGATTAGTAATAAGCATCTCTCAAATTGAGCCAAATGATACTAAAGCCCGAGAACAAATATAAATTTCATGTGACCAAGTGTCGTGAGATGACTAGTTTTACTCTGCTTATTTTAATATTTAGCTTGGTTAGTCTATGTAATATTAGAACTTCAATGTTATGCAGCAGACGATGGAAGTAATCAAGCCTAGCAGTAGCATACTGCCGATTACACACAGCGGCCGTGGACCCTAGCTAAGGCAATGACATCATCGCAATTACGTTAGGTAAGTCAGTTATCCGCCAATGAGAACACAGGTAGGAGAGACTCAACTAGGTCTGACTACTTCGAATGTAGAGAAGAACGAATGTAGAGAAGAACGGCAGTCGTGTTCAAACCGAGGAAGACTTAAGAGCTACACAGGAGCAGTAGTTCTCTCCAGAAAAGACTAGGACGCAGTACTTGTGTAAATCCGAATTCACTCAAGTAGCCACTGGCCTGATATTGTCACGAAGGTAAATGAACATATTTCTGTTTCATCGTGATGTATTATATTATTATTGAATTATGTTTGTGGAATTTGATATGCATAGAATTGAATTGTTAGCCCGACTTGGCCTGACACGTGGAGAAGCCGACCACGAGGCAAAAGACGACCAGCAGACGCCATCTTGAATTATGTACGGAACCACTGTTGTTTAACTTATATGTATGCTTACAAACCAGTGGCTGTACAAATGAATGTGTATATTATTATTAATTCTTGATGTGTATAAGTAGCCATGTTGTATATTTATGAATGTATAGGAAATTAGAGTGGAGATTCCAGTGGACCACGGACTTAGCAGAATGTTCGTCGCTTATATATGTAGATGTGGAGCTAATCACTGAGGGCTATTACGACCTTCAGTGAGACGCTCTGCACACACCTATCATTCAAGGTTGTGCAGAATTTCGTCTCATATGTTACAGACAAACAGGCGTTCTGTAGTGCGCCCAACACTGCCTCAGACGAAACCACGTCGACGCATTAGTTGGCTGCAGCGGTATCCCCAGCATCGTGCGAGGAAAGCCAACCAGTCTACCCACAGGGAAGAAACAAGAACAAGACAACACCGTTGTCAGGAAACCGACCACAGCACAGCACGCCAGACACACAGTTAAGTCTATAGTCGTGTGTGCACAAAAAACTGAGAGCTACAGGACCACAGTAGTCCACTTCTCATGAACTATAACATCCACTGCCCAAAGATGAACAATTAGCTGCATAGACTATCAGCGATCGAATTATTCACAATGACTATTTAACGTTTAAGGTAAATTAGTACTTAGAAAATCTTGTATAGAGTAGAAGAAATAAATGTGTGATGTTTAACTGTTATCAAGTGGCTGGACTACATATGATTCATAGCCGTGTGAAAGCTAGTGTGACAGTAATCTTTTACCATTTTTCTATCTATCTCTGTACCCCAGCCTTTACACAGACCGAGCTAAACAAATAAATTTATTATAGTAATCCACAGGGTGACTAACTAGCAGTTCCCATCGGATAAAGCGTGAGGTTTACATCATTCCATTGTGCAGAGCCCAAAACCCATAAAACCCACGTGACACCAAGCACCGTGATCAGTCTCTCACATCGCTTTGGAATTCTGGTAAAAGAACGATCGATAGTGGTAGCCTAACGCCCATCTATCAATAAGTCTTACCCCCTAGTAAGATAAAACGTATCTCCCCCAAAATATCATCACAGTCTTCATCAGCAAACTATGACAAATGATGATGATGAGGATGATGATGATGAGGAGGATGGTGGTGATGATGGTAAAGGTGGTTATGATGATGGTGATGATGCTGGGGTTGGTGTTGTGGTGAGAGAGAGAGAGAGGATGTATGTGAGTGTGTGTGAGTGTGTGTGTGTGTGCGTGTTTAAATGTTTATTGGGGGTGCCTGGTTTCAGTCCATCTTTTCTTTCCACACGTGAGTGTCACGAGTTTTAAGGTTTGTCATACTGCAGTGACTCAAAAATGTGTTGCAAGAAAATTGAAAAATACGTAAAGAGAGGGCGAAGTCTATTTTTTTCCATGAACGTTTTTAAAATGGCGCAGCACATGTTGACTGCACAATAGCCAACCAAAGTAAAGTCATCTAAAAAGTGAAAGTTACTGTCAATCACACTGATGACACAACAATACTATAAATATAAATGCTAATTCATACCGATTGCACATAAATATAAGTAGATTAAGCATATTCCGTCAAACAACAAGACAGTACACACATCGTACCAGACTGTAATTGACAAAAGTCCTTCCTTGCTATTTCACTGTTGAACACATCGCCATTCGCAAATCGAAAGCCGCCACCCTTTTTTGTTCGCAAAGAACCTTTCGAGACCGCTACAGAGCGCTCTCTTGCCCTCTCTGCGAACATGGGGTTGCCCACACTTTCCTGAACATTATCTGTTGCTTTTAGTTGGGGTGTCGGATAGCGCAGTAGTTGGAACACTCGCTACTGTGTCGCAAGTGCGGTTAGCACTTGGATGGGTGACCGCAAAACGTGAAGCCACAAATAACAACGCCCCCAGTTGACTCAACTGTGACTGAGTACCTACTCTATTAAGGGTGGGGAAGGTAAAGCAGCGAGGTAGAGAGATGGGCATCACCCTCATTACGCTGGCCCAAGATAAGTGTGATCTCCAACATCACGCTCCCCTACGGCCACAAGGCTATGGGACTACCTTTACCTTTTATTTTTTTTATTTTTTTTTTTTAGTTGCCAGACGGAAAGAGGTAAGATTGCTTTTGCATTGCCAACACCACGTTCTTACATGTCATTCTGCAATAGTCGTGGTTCTGCAATAATAATAATAATACTGGATGCTATATACGCGCCTTTCCCCAGGCTCAAAGCGCGGCGATCTGCACCAACATACACGCTCACCTGTCATCCACCCTTACACACACACAGCAAATACACATCCATCACTCAAACAGGTGGTGTAACGGCAGGGAGATCGCTATTGGAAGACGGAAAGAAAATCGAATTTTTATTTTTGAAATTTTATATTGACTGCGTCCTACCATTATTGGAGGGAGTGAGGAAACCGGAGTGCTCGGAGAAAACCCTCAGTGACCTCAATAGTCTCGTACCTAAGTCACATGCGTTCGCCCCTTTGCGGGAATCGAACCCGCTACCTTCGGAATAGGAAACCGGCGACTAATCCATTGCGCCACGAGGCCACCTCGATAGTCGTGGTAAGACTAACTAAATATACGTTATTTGGCATTAGCTGTGGTTAACATGATTATTTTCCTTTAAACCAATTGTGTATACCCTGAAAGTTGTGGTTTTGAATGCTGAGTGTGCTGCTGCAGGAACATCTTCAACTATACACTGCAGTTGCTCTTATTAATGGTTGGGGAGTTATAATCCTTTCACCCTAACAAAAGAATGGAAACCAATCTTGTAGTGATATGCCCCTTTCATGATTTCATCGTTATTTCTTTAATCTTTTCTGCTGCGTGCAACAGTGGATCAAGATTGAAAACGAAGTGCGCCTTTGTGTTAGTTTGCTGTTGGCTGTTAGTCGAACTACGTCAGGCGCAATACATTATACGTTATTCGCATCTTGGCGTGGGATATGGAAAATTGTCACATCAAGATTGAACAATATTCACGAGCGCACTTTGCACTTTTTTAATTTAAAAAAAGAGAGATTCTGATAATTTTCATATTCCACGTCTAAAATGCGAATAATATTTATTTATCGATATCTTCAATTGGAAAAAAACACCAAGTGGAATCGAAATTAGACGTGAAGAGAAAGATGTGTGTGAACGACCACTGTACACGTTGCTTCCACTAATGTCATCCGAATGCGCAATCAAAAATAGTCCCTATATTATTAAGATTTCCTTCACATTTATTCTGCACTCACACAAACATAAACGCACGCGCGCGCACCCACCCATCCAAGCACCCACCCGCCCACTCACACACATACGCAGAATATAAAAAAAAAGAACGCCAGAACGTGACAAATGACAGGTTCCTACAACCAAACTTTGTCTCCGCTTCCTTCAAAATGTAGGCCTAGGCTTTAGTCAGCTCTAGCTTAGGCAGCCAATGAAAAACAATGCCAGTTTCATTTGTGATTCAGTCGGTTAATTCTTTTACTCGTTTAACTCTTCATTTCCTTGAGACCATCATGGCTGTAGTATTGGTGAAGTATTGACGGTTTGGGAATGAAACCTAGCTGTTTTTAGCGCGCCTTAGAAAATACAAGGAGACCGTTTTTTTTTTTTTCAGTCTTTGCAGAAAAGTCATAGGAGACTGCGGTTTTTAAATAGGTTAAAGAAGGTCCTGTATTCTTACGACTTTTATATTTCACAGTTTGCTAGAAACAGCGTCAACTGTGATAGGTCAACTATCATGCGATACGAGTTTTAGTCACACTCTACTTGGCCAGTGAAAATATAAGACATTAATTGTAGAAATTGATACATAACCAAATAAAGTTAAGCTCCGTTGTTTTAGGAATAGTGTATATATTTCATACAAATAAATAATATGCCGCAAGCATGAGACACAAATGAACACGTACTTTAACGTCTCTTCACTTGCTGAGTGATATTAGACCAAAACACTTTCTCTCGCACAGACAAACAAACACAAAGGTCCATAAACAATAAAATAAATAAATAAAATTCTATAACAATTTGTTGATCAGAGATTCACTAATAGTCGTAGCAACGTCAACTATTACAAACATGTACATATGTATAAACATGTACTATGAACACGTACGTTTTGCGATGGGATTCTACTATTGTATGGTAGATAATACAATAATGATACACGATGCCATCACACTCGTTGCTTTTTTTTTTCAATCGAACTCAAAGCACGGCGATCAAATTTTATTTAACCAAAAAAAAATTGTCTGCATCCAATACCATTACTGAAGTGGTGATAGGGGAGGGTGGTGGGAGGAGAGGAAGAAGAAAACCGGAGTACCCGGAGGAAACTCTCGGTGTCATTAAAAAAAAATCTCACATGTTTAACATGCTGGTAATCTTCTAGCCAATTTTATTTCGTTATCAATTTTCATACAGTACTTACTTAGACCCTCACAGCAGATCTCCAACGAAGAATACAAAGCATGGAGATGAGGTGCTACAGAAGACTTCTGGGCATTTCCTATACCCAACACATCACCAACGACGAAGTCCGACAGACCATCACACAAGCCATTGGACAACACGATGACCTGCTCACAGTGGTGAAGAAACGGAAACTCCGATGGTATGGCCACGTCACCAGATCATCAGGCCTTGCAAAGACCATTCTGCAAGGCACAGTGCAAGGAGGTAGAAGAAGGGGGAGACCGAAAAAGAGGTGGGAGGACAACATTCGAGAATGGACTGGTTTGACACTGAGCGAAGCCATGAGGGCTGCTGAGGACAGAGAAAGATGGAGTATGCTGGTTAAACGATCATCTGTGGTGCCCCTACGACCTTCGGGTTATGGGATAGGATAGGATAGGGATAGGACTTACTTAGAAGCAAAGACGGAAGTAAATTGCCTACAACAGTAAGGAAACATTTCAGAAAGATCGGTCGTGTACATACGGTATTGGTGTATGTTAATATATGCTAGCCACTGTTGGAATGATCATAGCTGTACACATTCTATAGTTGTTATCAGTTTTAGTTTGAATGCAGTGTTCTTGACGCGAGCATAATGAAACATTTGGAGGCATGGACCAGCACAATTCTACATGTAAGATTCAATTTTCATGTCACTTTACTATAAGCTCAACTACTTTCGGTTTTAGCTTGTGCAGTACAAGGAAATGCGTGAGGAAAATGCAGGCCTGTAGTTTTAAGTAAACAAGGAGGAAAATCTCAGTGCGTTAAACCGTACACTGAAGCCCGGCTATCCTCAAATAGATTTATGGTTGGTGTGTTAAGACAGTAGCTTTATTAGACAATGTTTTATTGGGTTCGACATTTGGAGTGAACGAAATGTTGGGGTTGCATGCTTTTAAAGACAAATTGTGCTTAACTGAACGGATTTTGCCGTGAAGATTAACACTTGGTGAGAATAAGAAGTAAGATCTACTGGTTAGAACTGAACAGTTGCAGTGGACATGCAAATACCGCCTTTGAAGGCCACTGTCTGCGATATGAATATATATGCTGGATTTGAAAGGATCCTATGGCCAAGTGATATGGGAACGACATATAGATATATAATAAGCATCTTCACTTTACTCATGTGACTGTACTGGAGGACACATAATCTTTTGTAACCATTCACTTTGTGTGTGGGCACACTTACACAGTGTTATCTGGACAAATCAGTGAACATCTGCATAACTTGTATTGACATGCCTACTTGTTTTGACGTGAGAACAATGATCCGTTAGGGTTAGGGCTGGGTTAGGGTTAGGGTTTGGGTTAGGGTTCGAACACTTCAAAGTACTTAAAAATGGGGACGAAATATGACCCATTGTCAGTACAACGTATGTGGCGTTTCGGGAAAGTCATGATAATACTGTGTAACCTCGGCTGTGTGTATGTATGTATGTATATATATATGCGCGTGTGTCTGTGTGTTTGTGTGTGTGTGTGTGAACGTGCGCGCGTTTGAGCAGAGAGAGAGAGAGAGAGAGAGAGAGGAGAGATAGAGTGCAGGGGGCCGGGAGAAGAATGTGAGTGTACGTATACAGACAAGCCTGCGTTCATGAAATGCAAAAACAACACGTATTTTAAATACTTTCGTAGGACCACAGTATACAATGGACTCATTTGGGAAGTCAAGTCACTAATCCAAAAGCTAACTTCCTCTTTGGAGCTTGCAATACATAACCGGTTTGAAAGCGGCAGCAAAGTCTGTACATAAACAACTAGTACGAGGAAGTTCATGTATTGCAACGACAATAGTTAACCGCACAATCTCAGTACAACGGAATCAGCAACCAACTCTATACATAAATATATATGGTAAATTGGAATTGCTTTTTTTACAGCACCGTTTTGTGACAGAGCCCGAAGCTCTGAAGGGAAAATCTTTGTACAGCATTGCAATACTAACCTGCGCAAATTTTGTTTTTCTAACAGAGTTGTTATTTTGGAGAATGATTTACCAGTTTCATTTTTAAAAAGCACCTCACATAAATTCTTTTAACAACCAGAGATTTTCAATATTTATGAAGAATGATTTGTAGGAAAATGTGCATGCCTAACAAACCCATATAAAGTAGGCCTACTTAAAGGTTTCACGGCCTAATTTGTTCTCAAACAACTACTATACCACCTTAAGTACAACCAAACACTTATTATAGTACAACTAGGCTATATACTGCATTGATAGTTAACAAATCGTCTTTGCTATTTTATTATGCCACGGAATCCGCATCCGGTTTTGACAAACAAACACACAATTGAATCTTTGATACAATGACAGCTAACCTTTATACTGGAGCGACAATAGGTCTATAGTGTTACTCGAAGCTTTGTTATCGTCAGTTAAAAGACGCAATTTTTGTCAAATCATAAGGAAGTTAATGAAAGTTTTCCGGAAACAGTAGAGATGACATTTTGTCTTAAATCAGCAAACGTATACGTTATGTGTGTGTGATGGAAGGAGGTGGAATGGGGGGGGGAGGAAGGAAGTGAGGATGGCAAAGTGTAGGGGTGTGTAAGTAGTTTGTGTGTGTGTGTGTGGGTGTGTGTGTGTGTGTGCATCTGTGTTTATGAGATAACCCAACTCGTGATCGTGAATCAGTAGGCTTCTACACTTCTTTTCAGTTAACCTACACTCGCATGGGGGCATGTCTATGTTTCCCAAGCTATGTGTTTCCACGGTTCTGTGTTCCACCGGCTGTATGTTTCTAATTTTCTTTCTTTTTTTCCCCCACAGCTCTCTGTAATCATAGGCCCTAGTTCGATATACATGCGCGCGATAGATCTTTTGTTACGGATAGTTTAAGTACGACGTAAGAAACTGTATCGTGAAAGAAAGACTGAACAATAGAAAAGGAAAGAATGTATAAATGAGCGAATGCATGAACGAATGATTTTTTTTCCTCTAAAACTCGGTTTGTCATTCAAGCCGGCCTATAAAAAGAACAGTGAATAAAGCTATAGTGAATAAAACTATGTGCACACAGTATGCAGTATAGGCTACAGACAGTAGTAGCCCACACTGGCAGAAACGAATAAATAAAAGGTGAAGAAGAAGAAAAATTATAGGTGAAGAAAACGCACTCACTCACATAATTTCAAGATTTTATTCACATGTTAACCTACAAAGACACGCACGCACACACACACACATTCGCACGCACACACACACACACAACCGTGTAGAAACGCCGTTGTGATGACTTTCATGAAACTTTACATACATTACTTTGACATTTTTACAAATTTGTCCATTTTTTTAAGCTAACCCAAACTCTAACCTTAACCCAAAACCCTAACCCAAACCCTAACCCTTAACCTGACCCTAAGCCTAACACAACCCTAACCCTAACGGAACACTGTTTTGACGTCAAAATAACGGGGTCTGTCAAAAGAAAGCACGTAGAGGTTCAAGTGTATGTCAGATTAAAGTCGTTTCTACCTAGTCACACGTGCGCGCGCACACACCTCAAGACTTTTACCTCAAGAGGCCTACCCAAGTGATTTAGTCTAGATCATACAAGGCTGCTAGCTAGATCGATATCACGGCCTGAAACTTTGACCTGCTTAAGTACCCGTCTATGTGTGCTTATTATTTGAGGGCTCGTTGTTCTTATGTAATGCTTTGTCAGCTAAAGAGCTGCCCAAGATAGCCTATATAGCCGACAACCATATGTTGGTAGGCTGTTTCTTAATCTGTATGTCATTCAATACTATCAAACAAAGACGACGGATTTTGCTTGTGATAAATTAAAACACAATCAAAATCGTATTCTCTCGACCCAGTTCTTTTTTTTTCTTTTTTTTTTTTTTTTCTTCCAATGATCTTTATTGCGAAAGCTCGCTTGATTGCGAGAGATTGGGAACTAATCACTTTATTGTGAAAGATTGAGAACGAAAGTTGATTGTCGATGTCGGCTTTTGATTAGAAGGGCAAAGGATGGGTCACTTTAGTTTAAACCGAGAGTTATTGAAATATTTTTTTTCCCAACCAAGTTATTGATTTCATGCGCCTGTGTACCCGCATGCAATGTAACTCGGGCCGGATTAGTAGAGCTTGTTCTTTAAGGGACTAAAATTACTCATAACAAGCGCCTATTCCACCTATCTATACTGTTCGCGGTATAAACGCCCCCTGGTTTTACTATTAAGTGTTGTAGCAAGTGTGGCCGACGTGTGTATAATTATGCAAAGGTAAGTGGGATTTGTTAGACCAGCCTGCGTTGCTCGTGTTTGATTTTTGTGGTCAAAGATACTTCTGCTATTTAGGTATGTCCAAAAAAATTGAAATTTTATTTCTGGTCTTTCATTTGATACCGCTAAGCGGAAGTCCCCCTCGCCCTCCCCCGTTATTCAAACTGTTTACGAAGAAAGGAGAAGGAAGTGTGTCTTATTGTGTCAACAGGCTTACGTTTCGACATGCTTAGAAATGTTTTTACGATTGAGTATTGCTACACAATCCCCATTAAAGTGATTGTTAACATTTTATTTGAATGCTATCTTTGTCTTATTATGTGGTCGGGCACAAGCATTCTATTTTCGATCCTTATAAATGATAGATGCCTATCCCTATCCTATCCGGTCCCGTAACCCTGAGGTCGTAGGGGCGCCACAGATGATCGTTTAACCAGCATACTCCATCTTTTTCTGTCCTCAGCAGCCCTGATGGCTTCGCTCAGTGTCAGACCAGTCCATTCTCGAATGTTGTCCTCCCACCTCTTTTTTGGTCTCCCTCTTCTTCTACCTCCTTGCACTGTGCCTTGCAGAATAGTCTTTGCAAGGCCTGATGATTTGGTGACGTGGCCATACCAGATAGATGCAGATAATCTAAATTAAAAACAAAATACAACACTAAACTAATGTGCTTCCCGTATTTTCGTAGAGACCTCCCTGCCTTTACACTACATGTTTGAGTAAGGAATATGTGTATGTAACAGTTGGGCGTGTGTGATGGTTACAGATTGCCGCTCTTTGAGACTGAGTTAGGAGAAAATGCGCATATATATATATATGATCATAACATCCAGTGATATTACAGCGGGGCCGTTCGGTTCAAGTCGTAAAACATACAATGAGGTTTCGTTTTAATGGCTAATGCAATCCCATTAGAACGACCAAAACAAGAACCGCCTTAAATGATATTATGTCAACGGACAATACAAATCCGATTATGAAATTAATAATTTTCCTCTGTTATTTCAGGACGTTGGATTCTGAACCATCACCTTTGGATTTCTACTCAAGGATCTGACCAAGGAAATCGAAACACATCAGAAGCAACCCTATTCAGATGACAGGGATCTAAATTATAAAGATTTTATAGAAATACCCCATATAAGGAGAGTGGGAAGAGGAAAGATAGACGCACAATACTTTTCATACACTCTCCTATAGTTTTTTGTTAGCTTAGTCAGCTACCCTAATAAACTTACCAACATCGCTTAAGAACTTCTCAACTTCTGTCTGTATTAGAAGAAATATAAACATTCGAAAAAGCTTTATTGTTAGAGTTGGATAGCTTTTGATTGAAAAGTAGCGATACTCCAACAAGCGTCAAGATGTCTGGCTTTAAACATAGTCTGTTCGGCTGCTTCGACAATATGGGCCTGTGCATCATCACCTACTTCGTTCCATGCTACACTTTTGGAAAGGTGAGAATGTTGACGATCATGATGATGATGATGAGGAGGAGGAGGAGGAGGAGAAGGAGGAAGATAAGTAGGAGGAGGAGGAAGTAGTCAAAAGTGCGACGACGACGATGGTGATGATAATGATAATGATGGTGGTGATGGTAATGGTGGTGATGATGATGATGATTATTATTATTATGATGATGATAATGATGGTGGTGGTAATGGAAATAATGATGATGATGATGATGATGATGATGATATTGATGATGATGATGGTGATATGATGATGATGATGATGATGATGATGATGATGATGATGATGATGATGATGATGATGATTGTACATCAATCACTTTTCCCCCACACAGATATAATTGTTGTTGTTTTGTTGTTTGGGTTGGGTTTTTTTATAACCAATTTGTGTGTGCATAAACATTTCAATTAATTATTTTAAGCAATTTATTTAGTTTTTCATGTTTGTGTATGTCAATTTTTCCATGCTTATGTGCCCTTAATGTTGTTTTATCTGGAATGAATTAGACTTGCCTTGTCTTGCCTTGCTTTGCATAATTCTTACCGTTATCCAGTTGTTCCTTATGCTTGCAGAACGCAGAGGCAATAGGGGAGTCTTGTGTCTTGTGCGGCCTGTTGTACTTTGTACCGCTAGCTAACATCGCGGCGCTCATAACGGTGCGAGGTCGAATCCGCGAAAGTAATGGGATACCCGGAGGATGCTGCGAGGATCTTTTGACGATTCTCTTCTGCCATCTCTGCGCCCTCGTGCAGGAAGCCCAGGAGGTTCAGGATCCCGGCTCCCAAGCCATCCTGAGACAGTAGAACGAGCGATACTATATTGCAGAGCAATAATACAGCCATAGAACTTTAACCGTAGACCTTTTTTTTTTAAGTTGTTTAACAAGACACATTAAGTACGATGCAAGCTCCCTTAAATGCATTATAAGGGAAGTTGGGATGTCTCGAGATAGTAAAAACAATGAGGCTATATAGATCGCTAAAAGCCATATATGTCTCAAGATAACTCGACCTTTATAGTCAGTTTGTATTACTCTATATTTAATAGGTACAGTTATTTGTTCCCCTAATTCATTGTATGTCAGGCAGGATTGTCATCATCAACTGTACACTCTGAGCCTTTTGGAGAAGCGTTTACGTTTACTTCTTTTTCCTTCTTTCGTCCTTCTTCTCTCTCCTTTCTTCTCCTATTTCTTCTTCCTCATCCTCCTCCTTCTTCTCCTCCTCCTCTGCCCTGTAAATGTTGAGCTGTTTCAAATGGAACTTTAGCGGCCGGATTTGTGCCATAAGTTTGAAAATCGTGGAATGGTGCTTCAACATGAACAAAAATGAAATAGAGCGCGCGTGTGTGTGTTGTGTACGCGTGTGTGTGTGTATGAGTGTGTATTCAGACTATTTCGGGCAAGTTGGATCTCCGTGGCCAGCGCCGTGAGTAGATCTCTGAGCTAGGAAGTGCGCTATATAAGAACACTCGATTTCAATAACTCGTTCAGTGAGAGGCTGATCTGTAGACCTATGACAGGTGCCTTAATGCGTGTCGCACTAGATTTAGTCTTTAATATAATAGTGTGGCTTTCAATTCCATCAGTGGCTGCGCGCGGTAGGGGATATCGGGGAATCTTTTAGTATAAGTAGTTTCCCCAACTTTCTGGAAGTTTAGAGCTTTTAATTTCTTCTTTTCTAACACTCTTTATATTTCTTCCTTCGCTTTTTCCTTTTTTGTTGTATACAGCATTCACTCTTTCACCGTGTCATTCACCTGTATTTGTTTTCCATCAATCTCTTTTCACTCTTTTTCGCAGCATTTTTATGATATTCTGGGCGGCCTGCCTGTCTGTGGTGGCTAGGTAGTGAAAATTGTACACACCGAGATGTTATTTGCCGACTCGGCAATTTTTATGTATGTGTTTGGGGTCCTATGAATATTTGTCATATATAATTTTCACGTTTTTTTGTGTTTTTTTTAATCTGTGGGTGACAAATTGAGCGGGAGGGCTAACACCCCAAACATTACCTAGCTTTATTTACCTTAAAATGCGGTAGGGTAGTAAAAGTATCAAGAATGGGTTTTTGTTTGTTTGATTGTAGTCCAGCTATGACTGCTAAAGGTTCATTGGACACTATAAAAAAGAACTCAAATCGAATCAAGTGGCTGCGGGTGTGGTTTGCATGTAAGCGCAGTTGTGATGTTCGTAACCTTTTTCTATTTGCCAGTTTGTTGATTTGGATGTACAGTAATGAATAATAATTGTTGTTAGAACTTGTATCTTTGCTTACAGAGGATGCCTTCTTCCACTATCGGTAATAGAATAGCAACAGCTTTAATGTAATTATGTCTAGATTAATCGGTAGCACACTCGTAAGTACGAGTGTGACATTTTCTGGTGTACGAAGTTTAACTGTAAACTATAACGATAAGAAATTTTATAATTATTAATGACTGTATGTGCTTGAATAATTAAATCGCTATAGACTTGTTAATTACTGCAAGATCACTGTATGAGATACTTTATGAATTAAGTTGTGTGTATGTGTTTATTAATTATATATGTCCCAACATTGAAATGCATTCTATGAGATGATCAATCACAGCTTGTAAGATCACTGTATGAGCCACTTTGTGAATTAATGTGTGTGTGTGTGTGTGTGTGTGTGTGTGTGTAGGTGTGGGTGTGTGTGTGTGTGTGTGTGTTTTTTTTAATAATTATATTGTCCAACATTGAAATGCATTCTAAAAATAACAATTATACACGACCAACTTTTTGGCTTTGTTACGTGTTTTTATGACGTGTTGATACATTGATTAATGATTATGCGCAGTAAATTATAAAATTACCAAAACTCATAGCGCAACAAATCTCACAAAGAATAGAGAACAATAACATGCTATTGTTTACACCAAACTAATGTATCTTGGTTCTTGGGTGGATGGAACAAAACAGAACTACTAGCAATAAAAATTTACAAAACAACTACAATATAAACAATAATAATAATAATAATAATAATAATAATAAAATTAATAATAATAATAATAATAATAATAATAATAATAATTGGTAAAGTGTCTCAGTGCGCATTGAACAGGATGATACACTGTGCATATATGTACTTTAATATTGTTGTTATTATTATTGCTATTATTATTTCCTTCTACTGTTTTAGGGTTTTACATGTATTGATATGTTCTGAGACTCAGCTTTTAGACACCAATATGTTGCGATTTAAACTAGCTTTTTAATACATTAACTTTCTATTTATTATTAATATTATTATTATTATTATTATTATTATTATTATTATTATTATTATTATTATTATTATTATTATTATTATTATTATTATTCAATAGTATTAACCTCATTCATTTGTTTATTGGTGTGCGGAGTCGATGTTTCGCGAATGTTTTTGTGTGTGTTTGTTTTTTAGTTGTTTTTTTGTGTGTGTTTTAAATAAATTGTAACGGGTTTTTATGTGGGTTTTTTTCCCTTTCTTTCTATGAGCGAAGCAAATTCTCTAGTATGTTGTCAAATGTACTTGGAGCCAATAAAAAGTTGAAGTTGAAGTTGAAATAATAATAATAAGATATCTACATAGAGCTTTGTACTAATGGCATCAGTTCAAAGCGCAGTTCTAGCGCATTTATACTTAACATTCACATCAAAATACATACAAAAAGAAGTGAAACAAAAACAAAGACACTAATAAACTATGCAAAGACATAATACAAACATGAAAAATAATTATTATTTACAGGTTTTTAAAAAAAAAAAGTGTGTTGAGGGAGGTAAACGACATAAAATTAAGCCCAAGTACGCTGCTGCGCTATCCTACGATTATGTCCCTTGCACTATTTTCGAATCTCGCTGTCGCGATGCCTACTCGAGAGCCAGCTCAGTATTCCTCGAGTTCATTTGGAAATAGGACTCTGCCTAATTATTTTGAGTCTTCCATTGCTTGAATTGAAATTACAGTACTATAAACAGACTGGCTGAAGCAGTACGAAGGGCAGTTTGATTGGAAAAATGGGATTTGCGGAGACCTGGCCTCACCTCCAATTAGGAATGGAAATAAGCGCAGAGAAGACCAAAGTGATGACCAACGGCACCAATGGCATCAACACGGACATCAAAATCCAAGGCTAATACCTCAAAACAATGCACAGCTTCAAATATTTCGGAGCAATTGTATCAGCAAGTGGGTCCCGACAGGAAGTCCTCTCCAGGATTGCACAAAAAAACCCTGCTGCCCTGACAAGATTGAAGCCCATTTGGAAAGACAGGACCATCAGCCTACACTCCAGGGTAAGGTAGCTGCGCTCCCTTGTCATCTCCATCTTCCTATACTCTTGTGAAACATGGACCGTCACAGCAGACCTACAATGAAGACTACAAAGCATGGAGATGAGGTGCTATAGAAGACTTCTGGGCATTTCCTATACCCAGCAAATCACCAACGACGAAGCCCGACAATCCGTTACACAAGCCATTGGACAACACAATGACTTGCTCACAGTGGTGAAGAAATGGAAATTCCATTCCGATGGGGTGGCCACATCAGCAGAGCATCAGGCCTTGCAAAGACACTCCTGCAAGGCACGGCGCAAGGAAGCAGAAGAAGAGGGAGACAGAAAAAGAGGTGGGAAGACAACATTCCAGAATGGACTGGCTTGACACAGAGTGAAGCCATGAGGACTGCTGAGGAGAGAGAAAGTTGGAGTACGCTGGTTAAACGATCATCTATGGTGCTCCAACGACTTTGGAGTTACGGGATAGGAGAGGATAGGATAGGATAGGATTGGATAGGATAGGGATTTGCACAAATTACGAGTTTATACACCTGTAAATTATTACGTAGATTAAACATATTTTGAATTATTTAATTTGGGGTTCAGTTGCATCAAACCAAAAGGATCAGAAGTAGAGTACAAAACTTTGAGAAACATTTTCTCAAAATGGCCAAAGAGCCAATAACTTTTGCAATGTTTGCCATACATTGTCGGTTCTTTTTATATCAAAATGTTCGACAAGGAATATATAGATGTCAGTAACCCATTTAACTAAAAAAACAAAAACTGTCAACATTCTCGTTAGGACTGTTTTGCGTTGAGCCCATGGTGGCAACAAGAGCTCGGCGCTCCAACGATTGATGTATTCTGGTGGGTACCATTTATAAATTTATGGTGGTCGGGATGTATGAAGTACCGCTCTGTTGACTATAAGCAAAGCTAACTATCCTATCCTATCCTGTCCTGTCCCGTAACCCGGAGGTCGTAGGGGCACCACAGATGATCGTTTAACCAGCATACTCCATCTTTCTCTGTCCTCAGCAGCCCTGATGGCTTCGCTCAGTGTCAAACCAGTCCATTCTCGAATGTTGTCCTCCCACCTCTTTTTCGGTCTCCCTCTTCTTCTACCTCCTTGCACTGTGCCTTGCAGAATAGTCTTTGCAAGACCTGATGATCTGGTGACGTGGCCATACCATCGGAATTTCCGTTTCTTCACCACTGTGAGCAGATCATCGTGTTGTCCAATGGCTTGTGTGATGGTCTGTCGGACTTCGTCGTTGGTGATGTGTTGGGTATAGGAAATGCCCAGAAGTCTTCTGTAGCACCTCATCTCCATGCTTTGTATTCTTCATGGAATATACATGGAATCTACAAATGTATTGCTTTTGTTCCCTTTTGGAGCTGAATGTACAATCGGTAACTCCATGCAAAAAAGATTATCGTCTGCATTCTCTCCCTGTAAGATTCCTTGGGGGCTCTTTGCAGAAAGCCTTTATGGAAAGCTAACTGCCATTAAAGAAAAGTACAGATTGCTTTCTTGTTTTTAAAGTATTGCAAAACTGACAGTGTCGTTCTAATAACTTCTATCTAATACTCTTTGGGGTGCGATGGTGGAGGTGTGTGGTGTGGTGTGGTGGGGTGGGGAGGTTCTTTGCAATAAAAGCCTGTCAAAAGGACTCTATAACTCGAGATAGGTGTAGGTTTTGCTACGCCAAGCACTGGCGAAATTGGCCTTTCAACTCGCAATAACGCTTCACCCCAAATATTAATATAAAGTCTTTTCAAATGAATGCAAATGAGAGTCGCCACATTTTCTCCGGATGCAACGACTCCTCGGGATAAGGTTCTTTAGGGGTGAGTGATGGGGGTGAGGATGGTATCTCAGAGGCGTACGCTCGAACTCGATTCAGATGGGAAGGCTAAATCGCGCACTTAATACCCAAGTGACCAACACGCTCATTTGGCTCGGAAGAGCGCCGGACCTAAAGCAACAACCGTGTAATGTAATGTAACACGCTCTTTCCACATCTCCAAATGTATTGCTTTTGTTCCCTTTTGGAGCTGAATGTACAATCGGTAACTCCGTGCAAAAAAGATTATCGTCTGCATTCTCTCCCTGTAAGATTCCTTGGGGGCTCTTTGCAGAATTAGAAAGCCTGAAAGAAAAGGTGGTACCGCCGTCCAGCGAGACTGAACTTACTGAGTCATACGCCCAATGCAATGTATATACGGGATGTGCCCCTACAGGCTCAGGCACTCTGTGTGAGATACGGCGTCATAATCAAATCTGCACCTCGCAGCCCATGCATCGATTTTTCTTTTCTTTCTTTTCTTGTCACTTCTTCTCCTTCGCCTCTTCTGCGCTCCTTCTGAATGCAATGGCACGCAAATAAATAGCAGAACAGGACGGCAGAACGCGAATTTCAAAGGCTTTACCATCGAACATTGTATTATGTACGCAACAAACATCATGTACGCATGAACAAGTTTATTTTGCTGTGAGGAAGTGCCCATTTATAACAAAAACTGACATTTTGAAAGAGAAGGTGCCCATTTGTCACCGAAAAGAAATTTCAAATGGAAAATCATTCATACGTAGTAATAAACTCTTTAGGCCGTATAAAAACAGCCTATATGGTAGATTGAGAGAGAGAGAGAGAGAGAGAGAGAGAGAGAGAGAGAGAGAGAGAGAGAGAGATGCAGACAGAAAGACAGACACGGAGAGAGTGACAGAGAGACGGAGACAAGAGAAAAAGACAGAGAGAAAAAGACATGCAGAGACAGGCGGACAGAGAGAGAGAGAGAGAGAGAGAGAGAGAGAGAGAGAGAGAGAGAGAGAGAGAGAGACAGACAGACAGACAGAGAAAGAGAGAGAGAGAGATCTAGGCAGACCCACTCTTTCACATCATCCTCGTCGTTTTACAACATAATATAATTGCAGAGAGTGTTTGGGCGCCGGGCCCGTGGCAGAAAACAGGTGATGAATATTCAATGCATATTGCAGCATGAGAGCTGTCGTTATGCTGTCGTCGTTGCATACAAATGTTCATGTGCCATCCGTCACTGCATGTTTCATTCATTAGGCTATAGAAATCCCAGGAACCCCATCTTGTTTGACAATCATAAATTACCCAAGCATGTGTCTCAAACAATATATGCCGTACGTGCAAAGGGCAGAAATAGGCCTATTTCCTGTGATGGGTAATACCCATTATATTGTATGGATTATCGTTTGAATTTGCAGTTTGGATTTTGGATACTATTCAGAATACAGAATACAGAATACAGTATTCTTTATTGTCCCCCCCCCCCCCCCCAACATTTACAAGAGCTTTCCTGCAGTGTCCATCTGCATATAAACATTCAAAACAACGCAATTAAATTGTAATAGCAATATGAAATTGAAAATAAATAATGGTGATGATATTTACAGTGATGAAAACTCGTCGACAGTGACACTATCACACACACACACACACACCTACACACACACACCTACACACGCACACACACACACACAAACACACACCCACAAACATTCACACACAATTTACACAAGTAAACCACTTCAATATTTGTGTTGAAGCATGAGAAAACCAGGCTAAAGTGTCAAAATATGAAAAATTACTTATTTATTTATTAACAAAGTACTAAAAATAATCTTCAAAATGCAAAAAACCAAATTGTTTTATCTTTATTGGTTGATGTTTTATGATTTTTTAAATATTTTATTTTCTCGGGGGCTAATTTCCAGAAATTGCCTTCAAAGTTTTAAATTGTAAAATGATCATTACTTCACAACCAGAATTTTCCCATGCATGTATTTGGTATCAAAACAATCAGGAAGATGGCAGCAATATGGCAGTGAGTTGAGATAAGATGAGAAAATTCACATTATACACCATCCACACAATACTGAACATAAACAAATTAAAATAGTATGCACAATTTTATTCTGTACCCATCCATAATGCATAGTGTTTTTAAACATATTAGAAATAAAACAAGTGTTTAGCAAGTCTATAATAACTCAAACACATAATAATATATCAAGAACATGGCCTGAATCAATCATTTTTCTATATTAAACCCTATCATAATGCCCCCCCCCCCCCCCCCCACCTCTCCCCCTCTTAAATCCCTCGTCCGTCAAGTAATCTTTTGTTTAATTGCAAGCAGCTACATCAGCTCAGTTCAAATAGTCAAACAAAGATTACAAACCTAA
Organism: Oncomelania hupensis; assembly: GCA_036898135.1. NCBI lineage: Eukaryota > Metazoa > Mollusca > Gastropoda > Littorinimorpha > Pomatiopsidae > Oncomelania > Oncomelania hupensis. Next base: position 829,194 of record JBAHVR010000392.1, on the reverse strand, counting down.
AACAAAAGTTTCATTAGGTAGTTTTCAGTCCTAATAATCAAGCTTTAATAATTCCCCGATTCTCCACTCCCTTCCGCATGTCGAATAAATCTGTTGCGTCACAGGTGTAAATCAAAATAACATGTAATTTTGCTCTATAAAGTTTAAATAAACACAAATATCAAAGCAAATACTAATTACTAGTAATTTGGTAAATAGTCCTCATGTTCATTTCCTAAAACAGACAAACCAACAATAATAAATACTGAGAACATAGTCAACTTGTCATGCTAGTAATATTGAATGCAGGCCAGACTACTTACCTTTTTAACCCTCCCCACCCCACCCCCACCCCCACCCAACAAAATATACTACTGAAATATTTTCCACACTTCTACTGTAATTCTTTCACTGATATCGCCTTTTCAACTTTTACCTAAATCTATGCAAGTAGACTGAAAGATTATTAAAGACACGCCTATAGCGAAGAGGCCTACGAAACATGAATCATTGAATGAAAACAAATGGTATCGTTTAATAACGGGATCAAGCTTCTGCTCGCCAGAATCATAATCCTCATCACAGTTCACACCGGCACCATCATAAAAATAGTCCGAAAGCAGGTCTTGGAGCTCTTCAGAAGCAAAACCGGGTCGATTCAAGGCCCTAGCTACTCTAGCAGACGACACATCTACTGACGCTGGAGACGAAGCCATCACTTCCGGTTTCCAAAAAGAATGGTCACTTACTTTGACAAATTGTTTCTAACAAATGCAACATAAATATTGCAAGAAAACACTTGAAATAGATGTAAGATGAGTTTATCTACATTAAAAAAATTCACTTTGAACTAAAAATCGTCGAAAATCTATAGGAAACACTTCCGTTTTTTACGACCCGGCAGGAGACGCATTCGAACACAACGTGTGTCACAAGCAAGCTTCGGAACAAGGAATTTCATGAAAATTTCATATGCCACACACTTTTATGTACCAAAAAGTAGTACCAATAGGGACTTTTCACTCCCCAGACGTTATATATCAATCCACATTGGGGATTTCCCTTCATAGTCGGACAAGAAAAGTTGGGGTATCGGAGGTCAATTAGTGCCATTGTTTTAGCAAGGTGTGATCAACACCCTTATCAAAATCAACAAAATAAACAATGTTTTAGTAATTTTTGAACAAAATCCGTTTGGGATATTAAAGAAAAGTCTTAAATAAAGACAAAGAGGCAACAATCTTAAAATTGATGGGGTAGCCTATTTTTAGTGTTCTACGGCTGTAGCAGCGAATCAATCCTGGCGTCTTTAGCCGGGTTTTGTCATGCGGCGACACATTTTTAAAAAAAAACATCTTGGGGCTTATTTTTTTTAATTGAAAAAAACAAACATGTATGTCATCCTTTAAAAAAAGAAAAAAATAAACTCCACACTTAGAGAGAAAGAGAGAGAGAGAGAGAGAGAGAGAGAGAGAGAGCGAGAGAGAGAGAGAGAGAGAGAGAGAGAGAGAGAGAGAACTATTAAAGGGAGAGAGAGAGCGTGATCATAAAAAATTAGAGGGAGAGAAAATGATCGACTGGTTTATTTAAAGGAGTATTCGGCTTGCCAAAATATAAACACGTATTTAAAAGACTACATAAGCCTCTTTCTCCACACACACACACACGCACACACACACGCACACCACACACACACCACACACACACCACACACATGGTAAAAGTCAGTTAAAATTAAAACATAATAGGCATTTTAAAGTTAACATACATAAACACATAATGTAATAAAATAAACCACATCTTTTACATTTAATAATATATGCATCGACACTGATCAGAAAGAAACTAGCGAGGTACCATAATTACATGCCTTTATCCAATATACATTTCAATTCAGACAGAGAGAGGGAGGGAGGGAGAGAGAGAGAGAGAGAGAGAGAGAGAGAGAGAGAGAGAGAGAGAGAGAGAGAGAGAGAGAGAGAGAGAGAGAGACAATCTAACGATGCTTAGAAACAAGCGTAGGACGGTGATAATGAAGATACGACAAAACCCGTGTCCCGAGTAACAGGGGGCCTACTGAGGTCTCAGTGACACAGTTTCAGTCTCAGATCTCGGCGGTCTATGATATTGAGTGTTGGTTTCCCGCGATCCATCTGTACGGTGGCTTTCGATGGAACTGATGAGAAAACCCGAGGAGGGTCTCCCGGGAAACAAGGGTCATCATTTATTCATAATGATCTCGGCTTCAGCGCAATGCACGTACAATTCGAGAGAAAAAAACAAAAAAGAAAGCGTCCCTGGTGCCGTGGAATAATTTCAAACATTGTGTTATACAGCGAACATTCGAGATAGAAATGTTCAGCGTTTCAATTCCCAGCACTGGATGATCAAGTAGAAAAAGGCACTAACATAACTCAAGTGTTCCAAAAGTGTTCAGGTCACCGAGGGTTTTCTCCGGGTACTCTAGTTTCCTGTCTCCATTCAATAATGGTATTGGATGCAGTCTGTCTAACATTTCAAACATGAAATTTGATTTAGATTTTCGTCTTTTAATAGCGTCCTGCCTCTGTACACCACATGTTTGAGTGATGAATATTTGTTTGCTGTGTACAAACATAAAGGAGTGTCTGTAACCTGTGAATGTATATAGTGTGGTTACAGCTTCTTTGGTCACTGTGTGATAAAATCAGATATCGCTATTTAAATTGACCTGTAAGGATCTGTAAAGTTAAGGGGCCGGGTAGCTCAGTTGGTAAGAGCGTCTTGCTAGTAACCGAAAGGTCGCTGGTTCGAATCCCGGATTGGTCAACGTGTGATCATATTATTTTCCCCTTTACCAACAACTGGCCCGCTGGTGTCAGTATAAATCGGTCCAGTAGTCACCTATATGCGAAAGTGTCGTGTGACTATAATCTACAAACAACAATCTGTCAAGATCTGTTTAGGCCCCGCCACACATACCGGTTTGAAGGCCGATTCTAGATCGGGTTTCGGATCCGTTTGCGATCGGGCCGGACTCCAAAACCGATAGCACTGCCACACGTTTCCGATCAGGTCGACCCGAAACTTCCACACATTGTGCATTGTTTATATTCACTTTCACTAGTGTCAGTTACACGATCCCCAACCCCATCCAACAGTTTACCATCCCCATCCAACAGCTCACCATCTAGTCTGAAACCACAGCAGAAATAATGTCTCTACATGCTACAAAAACTATTTAAAAATAAAAACGTAATGGAAAACCAAATCAAAACCATACAAAACATCGCGGGTTGCATCACAGGCTCTGAAGTCTTTTATTTCGTCTTTGTAAACTCGTGAGCCTCCTACATAGGTACGTAGTATAGTATATATAGTATGTAATTGAGGCCTACGAAAGACGAGACTTCCCAGCCTGTCACCTGTCACCTGTCATCAGCTTCGTTTGTAACGCCAAGTTGACAATGAACACGGGACGCATTCTGATTGGTTGGAAGCATACAATCGGGGCCGATTTTGCACAACAGAATAGAACAAGCTCTAATCGCACGATACCGAGCCGATTGCAAATCGGACCTCAGGCAAGCAGTAGTTCTGACGTCATCGGGATCGGATCGCAAACAAAATCGTTGCACAATCGGCATGTGTGGCGGGGCCTTTAGGACCGTGAGCTATGTTCCATTGGGACTTACCTTTCAACCAATGCGGTATAGAGCAGGGATTAAAGGGTGTGGCAAATCACGTGATATTGGAGTGTATACATTCAAACGTCGGCCCAAGGGAAGGAACATATATACATTAATGGTTTGTATACAGCGCTATTACAGCTCAAAGAGTTGCTCAAGGTGCCGGTCGAGAGAAGCCGGAGGCGCCAGCTTGCTGCTCGATGCGCATTGTTGAATGGCCCAGACAACTGCACAACTACATAAAACGACCCTACCAAACGCACACACACACACACAGAGAAAGAGAGAGAGAATTAGAATATTCTAGAAACAAGGGTGTCCTGCAAAAACGAATAATAATGAGGGACAACCGATTGCCAACCTGTTCCGTTGACCCCAAAGGACCCAACTCGCTATTTTCCATCTACCCAAAGTGAAGCTAACCATCAGTCATTGTATTTGCACGGGAACGGTTGGATTTCTATGTAAAAAACAGAGGGAAAGGGATCTCGACTCCTGGCAAACGTAGAAGTACTGGCACGCAGTAGCCAGATGTTGTTGGGGCCAGATTAAACTATTCATGAACTTCGGGCAAACAAAACTAACACGCAAAGAGTCGGTCTTTGAAACGAGAGTTTGGAGGGCGGCGGGAGCGAGAGAGAGAGGGAGAGAGAGAGAGAGAGAGAGAGAGAGAGAGGAGAGAGAGAGAGAGAGAGAGAGAGAGAGAGAGAGAGAGAGAGAGAGAGAGAGAGAGGGATGCTTGTGGGTGATTAGAAGTGTACAGGACGAGGCTTGTTTGGTACATGGACTGCAGATGTCTTCCTTGGGGACTTCACGGGGGAAACAGTAGAAAACAGTGTCTGACAGTAGGAGAACCCTGTCCCCCTGCGCCGCTTTAATCTGCTTTATTTGGTGATTGGGGGTGAGTGTAGGGAGGCGGGTGAGGGGTTGGGTGGCGGTGTCGTAAACTAGAAAAACGAAATATCGCACAACTATCACTCCATTCCACACACCTGTGACTGGCTGCCTATAGTACCTGGCTCTCTTTTGAACAAGGGAAACTAATGCTATATTAGTGAAGGGCGGTGGGGATGGAAAACGCCCTCATAAAGCTAGCACTCAAAGAAGCTGATACTAACGCCTCCCTTCGCTATGACGGACTCCTAACTTAATGAGATGCTATTTGGTGGCTAGGATGGTATATATAGGTTTGCTAAAAAAAAAAATACGCGCCTTGTGAGCCGATGGCATCCGCACCTATGGCGGCCTACTAGCGCCAAAACCTGATAATTACAATTATCATGTGATAATTACAAATATCATGGGATAATTACAATGATCAAGAGATAATTACATTTATCATTGAAAAATTACAAATATGTTCGTGTGATCATGTTTAATTTTCAGTTTTGGCTCTATCAATCCGCCTGGAAATGCGCCAAAACTGAAAATTGTAATTATCACATAATAATTAAAATTTTCACTTGATAATTATAATTTTCACGTGATCACGCTTAATTCTGGTAAGGCGGCTTACTAGCGTCCAACCCTGCAAAACTCACATGTATCAGTGATAATTCTAATTAACACGTGTTCTGTGTAATTTACAGAGATACCGGTAATTCACAGTGTTAATTACTAATTTTCAGTTTTGGCCACGCTTTACTAGGACCAGAACCCCAGGCGAGCTGGGAACAGTGCCGCTGCCGCGCATGCGCATCAGGCCGCGCATGCTCATCTTGATATTTATAATTTTCAGTGATAATTGTAATTATTGGTTTATAATTGTAATTATCTCTTGATAATTGTAATTATGTCTTGATAATTGTAATTATCTCATGATATTAGTAATTATCAGGTTTTGGCGCTAGGAAAGCATGGCAAATACTGATAATTATTAATTAACGCTGCGGATTACCGGTATCTCTGTAAATTACACAGAACACGTGATAATTTCAATTATCTCGTGATAATGGTAACTCTCGGTTTTGGCGCTAGTAGGCCGTCATACGCACCGCATTTGACAGATGTTTGTATCGACTTTCTGTCATGACTTTTTAGACGATGTTTCATGTTTTTATAATTTAAAAAACATGTGGTACCGAACAGGATATAACGTAGAAAAAGGATTTTTGTTAATCTTTAAAGTATATGGCGGTATAGTTCTGTCAACTTTTCACAGGAAATCGCCATTGGGACCAGACTGAGTTGTACCAATGTTATAGATTAAGCTTATTTTCCAGGTTAATTGTGCACCCATGTTACACATTTCTAACTAGGACTTGGAGGGTGAATTCATATAATGTTCCCCTCCAATGAAAATCATGTGAAAAAGATCGTCCACAAAATCAACATTATTTTGACAAATGAGGGTGGTAGGTTGACGTTTTACAAATGATTGTTTAATGGTTAGACGTATTGACGCTTAGGTGTTTTAAGAATATTAGTCTACATACGTGAGTGCGAGTGTATGTTTGTGTGCGTGTGGGTTTGTGCGTGTGTGCTACAATCACCGCTCTTAGCAGAGTCCAGAACAGTCCTTGGCGGAGCCAGAGAACAGTATGGGAAGAAGTCTCGCCGAAGTTCCTTCGGCAGAAGATTCCGTGGCGCATAGCTCGTTGAAGAAGTGGATCCGACAGATGCAGCAACAGACGGCAAATCTAATCTTCTTAACCTGCCCCCTCCCTCCCTCTCTTTTTCTCCCTCTCTCTCTCTCTCTCTCACTCTCTCTCACTCTATCTTTCTCTTTCCACCTCCTTTTTTTCCCCATTCTCAACCTCCACCCCTCATACCCGCCATTTTCTTGTGACTCCTCTCTTATTTCTTTTCCTACAGAAACTCTCTTCCAGTCCTTCCCTCACAATGCAGGCTCTCTGGTTTTATTCCTTCCACATTTTCCGGGCACAAAAAAAAATTAAGAAAAAAAAAGGAAAAATAAAGACAATACAGCGAGTTCGTCAGAAAAAAACAAACAAAACAAAACAAAAACACACACATCAGTAAGCTTTGGAGTTCATTTTAAAATCCTTTCTCAAAGCAAAAACGATGCTAAATGCATACTTCAAACCTGTGTGCGAAATGTCCTAATTTAATTATTTGTAAATAGTAAACGTCTGGAAACTATTCACCCTTCTTCATGTGCTTTAATAGTTTATTTACGTAAAGATTTGTGGAAATAATATTCTTGTCCTGCTTCTCCGAATGTGCTTTTTAAATTTGAAAAAAATAATTTATTCTCTTCATCACATCCCCTTCTTTATTTACGTTCCTCCTCATACGTTCTTTTTCTTCCCCCCCCCCCCCCCCTCTCTCTCTCTCTCTCTCTCTCTCTCTCTCTCTCTCTCTCTCTCTCTCTCTCTCTCTCTTCTTTCACGTCCTTCCTTTTTTTTTATCTCTCCTCATCCTCTTCCTCCTTCTTCCTCCTTCTTCCTCTCCTTCTTCATTTGTTCATTGCATTTCTTCACAGCCCGACGCTTTCTATTCATCATCGCCAATCGCTAGATTGGTGTGGGCCAAATATTCTTTTCCTCTGCCGTGCATTCTGTAACTCTCTGTGACACAAGCGCGCTGTCTCCACGATGACGATGACGACGGCAACGGTGATGATGATGATGATGATGATGATGATGATGATGATGGAAATGATGATGATGATGATGATGAAGTTGATGGCAACGACGACGACGACGACGACGATGATGATGATGATGATGATGATGATGATGATGATGATGATGATGATGATGATGATGATGATGATGATGATGATGATGATGATGAAAGATACAAATGCGGGATGTTACGCTTAGACCAACGTACAAAAAAAGGAAGAAAAAAAAACCGAAGAAAAGGAAACTCCGATAGTAGAAATTCTTCATAACTTTGAACGCCTATTTTAATAAACGCTCACCAAGAGAAAAACAAACAAACGATGAAATAACAAACAGACAACTTGCGTTGGTCGTGTTTTGTTTTCCTAAACCGCCTTTTAAAAAAAATTAAAAAGAGGGGGGGGGGACGGTGGAGGTGGAGGGCTGGAGAGGGAGAGAGGGTTATGAGAAGGAATATACAGAAAGAAAGCAAGCAAGCAACAAAATAATATGAAAAATATAAATTATGGCGTCAACCTGACAACTCAATCATACCATGGTTTCGTGCAAAGCTCAAAGCAACTGTACACTCTAATTAAACACGAAAGTTTAAAACAAAATAACAAATTTAAACATTCAATTTAATAAAAAAGAAGAAAGGATGTCACGATGATTACATCACTCGATTTGTTTAAGTTTGATTTTAACATCGAGGCACAAGTAAAGTCTAAGTACGTACCAAACTGGAACCAAATCCCTTCCGTAGTTTGGGAGAAATTAGGTTTACTCCCGTTGGGGTGCCGGGGGTTTCTGTATAAATAGTATCCCCACTTTCTGGAAATTTAGTGCTTTAAATTCCTATCCTACTGTCGCTGTCTTTTTCCTTTGTTCTTTCCCATTCCTACTCTGTTCTATAAATCTACTATACTATCTTCTTCTTCGCTAGACCAGTCACCTACCTTTTTTCTTGAAAACTCTTTCGGGACAAAACTCCTTATTTGTGTGTGAAGTCTGTTGGATCAGCTTGGAAATATTGGACGCTTTCTGCCAGCTGGTCACTTGGGCTTCCTATAAATGTTATTATTTGGCAATGTTGGCATTTTATATGTATGTGTTGTGTTGATATTTAATAATCATATTTATATTCTATTTTTGTTTTTGTAAACGGGGGTCCTATAAATTAGAGTATAACCTCAGCGTCCCCTGCGTAGGATGTCTTTATTGTAAAGTGACCGGCTGGTGGAGTGCCTTCAGTGTTACCACTAGGGTTGTTTCGGCAGATCTTTTATGCGGATCAGAGGCGAGTCCTCTTTCAGAGAAGTTGTGTCTTGATTTCGTGGTCCTGATTCGGCTATACTGGTCCTGATTTGGCTCGGAAGAGTCCGCTGGACCTAAAGCAATAATCATGTATGTATGTATGAAAATAGGATTAAAAAGAGAAGAAAAAAAAACACAACAAATTATGACATCACCATGATGACGTCAACCAAACAGGCATTCTTTTTTGTCATCTGGTAGGGTTCATTATTTCCTAAATAAATACTAAGTTTCGAAGAAATATGTTCATTAGTTTCATAGAAAAGTCCGCAAATGTTCCCTCCGGACGCCGGTCGCCCAATACCAAAACCAGTAGTTTCCGATATATAATATACATATATATTATAGCTTTGGAATTAACAAACACGAATCCGCAGTCTAAAAGAAGTGTTACACAGTAGACAGATCGTCGTACTCATCATATTTAGTCGTAAGTCCCTAAAGACTGCCAAAGAACGTTTCACAGCTGGTAACCCATCTGTCATAGCCAACAGCGGAAACTGGCATAAGCTTTTAAGTATATTACCTCCCTTGACAACTAATAATCTCTCTTGATAACTAATCATCATATTACTTCCCTTTACGATCAATTGAACGAGTTGTTTTTGATTTATTTTTTTTAATCAGTGTTATCTATCTGTCAGTGACCGTGTACATTATTTGAGCAACAACAGCATCATCAACAACAACAAGAACAACAACAACGTTCCACATGATTGGCAATAAGACGAATTTTTTTTTTAACCCTTTTTTTTCCTGCTTTAATGCCAGAAAGGTGTAAATTATAAGAACATGATATAAAGTTGAAAGAGTGTGTTCAAAGGAAAGAAGATCTATTGCAAACCTACCAACAAAATAGTTGTGGGGCCGGGTAGCTCAGTTGGTAAGAGCGTCTTGCTAGTAACCGAAAGGTCGCTGGTTCGAATCCCGGATTGGTCAACGTGTGATCATATTATTTTCCCCTTTACCAACAACTGGCCCGCTGGTGTCAGTATAAATCGGTCCAGTAGTCACCTATATGCGAAAGTGTCGTGTGACTATAATCTACAAACAACAACAACAACAAAATAGTTCTGAAATTGAAAGTAAGTTCAAGTGCAACAGTAGGCTGATTTCTATATAATGTGACTTAGCATGCGTTATTGCAGAATTAATTTTGTTTTAGATTTTTTTTCTCACTTCTTTCTTTTAATTTAAGTGAAAAATCACCTAATTCATGATTAGACGTGACATTAGAAATCGCTAGAAATCTGAAAGATTTTACTAAAACTGAAACTAATTGGCTACTAGGTACTAGATACGCGTTTTTCTTCTTAATCAGATTTCAAGTGCGGAGACCTGTAACCAACATACACATTCATATCTTTTACACACATACACACACACAAACACACACACACACACACACACACAATCTCTCTATATCTCTCTATATCTCTCTAAACTCATAATGTGAAACAGGATTATTAACCAGTTAGACGGTGTTTTTTTTAAATATTTATTTTATTTTTAATGGAATCTAACATTTTATGTGGCCATGTCAACGTCTACTACTTATACAACAATCTTCATGACATTTGTTCTCTTCTGCAGCGCCATGGATGCCTAAATATACTCGGCGTGACGGAAACTAAATTACGTGATTCAAAACATACGTCTAAATCAGTTACCACATTATAATTTTATAAGACAGGATGCTAATTTTCCTGGACATACCGGAATTGGCGTCTATGTTCATAATAATTTAAATAACTTTATTAAACGGAGAAATGACCTTGAATTCAAATGTATTGAATGCATCTGGTGATCATCTGGGGAGCCCAAACGCCTTTCAAGTTACGGGATAGGATAGGATAAAGATATAGTTAGGATTTTTTCTACAGAATTAATGCCAGCAACTGCGATTGGTTCAGTAATTTCTTACAGATGATGGACAAAGTCAATCCTTGCAATTTAAACTTTATATTAGGTGATAGCGGTGTTCATCGCAACCACATTGACTATATCATGGTCAAGACACACTTCAGATCAAGTGTCAACATTGGCAGAACACGCACTTCTCCAGTAGCAGACATCAGAAGTGACCACGATCTCATGACGATGCATTTCAGGCTCCACTTGAAGAGCGTAAACACAGCAAAGTGCACTAGACTGAATTTCGACCTGAACAAACTGCAAGACCCGGAGGTGACAGAAATATTCCAAGCCACAATAGGAGAGACATTTGCACCACTGCTCATTTTTAGAGCTGGTAAAGTAGATGTAAACACCATGACCACCACCTTCAACAGCTGTGACAGATGCTACCACTGATATACTTGGCAAGCACCGCCCAAAGAAGAAACCGTGGATCACACCTGAACTTTTGGACCCGTGTGAAAAAACGAAAAGAGCTGAAAAAGAAAAAGAACACCTCACAGGAATCTGATGCCTACAGAAAAATCAACAATGACATCCGAAAAGGCATGCGCACAGCAAAGGAAAATTTGATAGAAGATCAGTGCCAGGAAATAGAGAACAGTCTAAACAAGAACAACAGCAAGAAGGCCTACCAGACTGTGAAGCGGCTGACAAGTGTTAAACAACCCAAGGTCTCCCATATTCAAAGCAAGTCTAGCATATGCCTTACAGAAGAACAAGAAGTCTTGGGTAGATGGACAGAGTATTGCTCTGACCTTTAAAACCACACACCAAACGGAGACACAGAAGAAATCCTTCTCCGAGAAGACGTACAGGCAGCAGTGCAATCTTTGAATAAGGGGAAGGCAGCGGGAGTGGACAACATACCTGCAGAATTGCTTCAAACAGGAGGAGAAGTGATGATTGACGCCCTCACCATTATCTGTAACAAGATCTGGCTGTGGGTAGTGGCCTACACCAGGGACACAGTCGCTTGTCATCACTCTTCCCAAAAAGGGTAACTTTCAGTCGTGTGAAAATTATCGCATCATCAGCCATCCCAGCAAAGTCCTCCTAAAAATAATCCTCAATAGGTTGAAAACCCAAGCTGAACAAACCATAGCTGAAGAACATGCAGGATTCAGAGCAGGTCGAAGTACCACTGAGCAGATTTTCAACCTCAGAATAATCTGGGAGAAATACTTACAGAACCAACAGTATCTATATTATTTGTTTGTAGACTTCAAGAAAGCCTTTGACCGAGTCAGGCATGCAGCTCTGTGGGCAGCAATGGCATCAACACGGACATCAAAGTCCAAGGCCAATCCTTCAACATGGTACATAGCTTCCAAAATTTGAGAGCCATGGTATCAGACAATTGGTCCCGACAGAAAGTCCTTTCCAGGATCGCACAAACCACTGCTGCCTTGACAAGGTTGAAGCCCTTTTGGAAAGACAGGACATCAATCTACACTCTAAGGTAAGGCTGCTGCGCTCCCTTGTCATCTCAATCTTCCAAAACACTTGCGAAAAATGGGCCGTCACAGCAGACCTACAACGAAGAATATAAAGCATGGAGATGAGGTGCTTCAAAAGACTTCTGGGTATTTCCTATAGCCAGCACTTCACCAACGCCGAAGTCCGACAGACCATCACACAAGGAATTGGACAGTACAATGACGTGCTCGCAGTGATGAAGAAACGAAAACTCCGATGGTATGGCCACGTCACCAAAGCATATTCAGGTCATGCAAAGACCATCCTGCAAGGCACGGTGCAAGGAGGCAGAAGAAGAGGGAGACAGAAAAAGACATTTGAGAATGGACTGGTTTGACACTGAGCGAAGCCATAAGGGTTGCTGAGGACAGAGAAAGATGGAGTGCGCTGGTTAAACTATTATCTGTGGTGCCCCCAACGATTTTCGAGTAAAGGGATAGGATAGGTTAGGTGGCTCTAACACTAATCTTGTACAATCTCATTCACAATAGAATACAATTACAAGCTTGCTTGGAATAACTCTGTTTATTCAAGACCCCACAAGATTAAGAGGAACACAACTCTTCGTGAGCATAATATATTCAGTAACAATATTAATATAATTTCCGCTGCTTCTACGTCTGACGTGTCTGTCAACGATCATAATACAAGTACCATTATTTGCACATGTTCATGCCAGCTTCCAAAACCACAATTTAAAGCACATACTTACATTATTTATAGAAACTTTAACAATTTTGATATGTCCGCATATTTACAGGACCTAAATTTGATTGATTTCAACCATTTAAGAGCATATAATAACCCTAAGGTACAGTTGAAATATTTTTAAAACTTTTGCTTTCGGTCGTCTATGAACAAGCTCCACACCGGAGGAAGGGGGGTAAAACATGCAACAGTTCCCATCTGGATGACAACTGAAATTAATGCTGCCATGTCCATCCTTGACGGACTTGAAAAACAAAAACAGTTTGATGTGTGTCACGACCCACACTCAGTTTGAACTTTATATTGTTGTTTGTAGATAGGTGGTCTTCTCGCAAGTGCCTATGAATCATCGTTTTGTGTGCCTTTGGATAAGCCGGGACAAAAGTAAATGAAAAGTGTGACGTAACTTATTGTCGTAGAAAAGAGGAAATGACGAAAGAGAAAGAAGACAGGTTTTTGGTCGTTACAGGGAGGTCCCAGGAACAGTGAATCTAGGAGCAGTGTGTTGAATCGTTTTTCGTCTCCGCTAATCCTTTATCCGTCAACTGTACGCTTAAGGAAATACGTACGTGATATCCTCACGTAGCGGTGCCCTACGACAAGAACTTGAGTTTTCACCAGAAGTCGTTTGAGAACGATGAGGGAGAAAGAGTTCGACCTTGAAACTGGTGCAAGTTCGACGGTTTGTTTTAGTCAATGAAGATCGAGACGACTAGTAGACCTGACCGTTGACCTACCTGTACCAAAAGGAATGCTGCGGATGAAGAGACGTATCCGACCTTAGCCGCATCACCGTATCCACGGGTAGTTGAGTAAGTGTGGACTTGGGTGTTTTCACTGGCTAGTCGGGTGTCTCTTTGTTGTCATTTATTTCTGTGGTCCGTATTTTGTCGTGTCATTGTTGGTTATCATTATGTTGTGGGGCTAAAATATTATGGGGAAGTATTATACTCGAATAAGTGATACCATATTTATTACAATCATTATTCTTCCAAGCATACAACACATTCAAGGTTGCAGTCATTCATTCATACATGCGTTAGATTTACATTTGTGATTGTTACAATACAAGAGTTAGCGATTATTATTATTAAGGAAAATGGTTGAGTTTTCAATTGCATCAGGAAGCATGTATAAATTGTTACTCAAATTCTTAGAAGATTTTTGTATGGGTTATGTTGCAGTGTACCCTTCGCTTTTTGCCTTTGGTTTCATCTTCAACTTCGATTTTACCTTCAACTTCAACTTTAACTTCGACTTTGTTTTTGGGTTTACCATCACTTTTCACCGATTGTATTATAATAGACTTTTTGCCAGTGAACGTTTTGCCTTCGCTTCTTCACCACAGACTTTGAAATATTGGATGACCACGGCGGATGCATCTAATCGTAGCAGCTACAGTCCCAGTGACATTCGAGGTGTATGCACTTATCGATTACATCTAGTGCATTGACAATTTTTAGTTTATTTGCCTACTGTGTTCCCGGGACATATATACATTTCACTCCTGCGTTGAGCGAGTTCATGCTCTAGTGTCTTCGGGACGTTTTTGTTATTATGCAATTTCGTATTGCAAAGGTTTGATCGCAGGAGTGTGATATGTATTTGTAAAACGGGACTTGTGAACTGAAATCGTTATAACAGTAGTAGCAACAAATTTGTAAACAGTGCATAGGTTGTGTGCGAACAATGAGTGAACAGTAGAAAAGGAAAACAAAGAGACTGAACGAGAATACTGTGTAGAACCATTTAATTTATTTAAAACAAAGAACATTTCATTCTGTCGTTTGATTTTATCACCTTTATAAATTTTAGTTATTCAATTACGACTCCATGTTATGTTCATGTGAATAAATTGTTGTTTTATTTTGCCAACGTAATACTTGTCTCTATATATTCATCCGTTGTTCACGTATGGTTGCATACACTGCTCAGAGTTCCCCTTTATGGTAAGAGAAACGAAGGACCGTAAGGGGGGCTTTGACATATTTGGTGGCAGCGGTGGGATCGAACGGATGAATGGAGGAGATAGAATTACGTTGACATTGTTGTGTTATACCATACAATCAGAGTAAGTGACGTGGGTGGTTGGCGGGTGCTGGAGCGTTTTGAATCGCGTGGGCGCACTTAGAGCACCCGACAGTAATAAGGTAAGCAACCAAGCCCACACTTTACTATAATACAACTTAGTGTCATCTGAGCCAAACCGTGGTATAACTGTTGAGTTATTTGAACTCTGAGATATATAGTTGGTAAATAGATTTGTTGTTTACCAATTATACAAGAAAAGGTGGTCGGCTAGCAAAATGTCCGCCACCCGGAAAGGTACAAAACGTGCTGGAGCCAAGAAAACGATTGGTGGGGAAGGGACATCGATCACCCCTAGCAGCGACTCAGCCGATATTGTACTGGGAGCATCGGGAGAAGCGACCATGTCCAGTTTGACGAGAGAAGAGACTCTGAGTACGTCTGTCTTAGGTTTCCCTCGCATGGCGGTAGCCGTAGAACCGTCAAGGAACCAAGAGACGTCCGAAGTGATTGACGTATCCGTGAAGTATAGAGAATTAGGTATGAGCCTAGGCCTGCGAGAAGAGGCGCTAGCGAGATTTGTTGTGGATGGCATCCAAAAGGAATAAGAACGAAGAGAGCGAGAAGAAGACAGACGTTTAGTGGAGAGGAAAATGGAAGAAGAGCGAAGAAAAATAGAAGAAGAGCGAAGAGAGCGTGAAGAAGACAGACGGCTAATGGAAAGAAAAATAGAAGAAGACAGACGTCTAATGGAGAGGAAAATGGAAGAAGAGCGAAAGGAAAAAGAAGAAGAACGTCGCCGACGCGAAGAGGAAAAAGAAGAAGAACGTCGCCGACGCGAAGAGGAAAAAGAAGAAGAACGTCGCCGACGCGAAGAAGAAAAAGAAGAAGAACGTCGCCGACGAGAAGAGGAAAAGGAAGAAGACAGACGTCTGATGGAGAGGAAAATGGAAGAAGAACGTCGCCGACGAGAGGAAGAGAAAGAAGAAGAACGTCGCCGACGCGAGGAAGACAAAGAAGAAGAACGAAGATCATTAGAAATCAGAATGGAGGCAGAGAAAGAACGGATGAAAATGCAGATGGAGGTGATCAGAGAAGAACGCGAAGTTTTCGCTGACCGTTCAACTCGTAGAGAACATCATGATGGTTACCGACTGAAAATTCACCCTTTCGATGGTAGAGAAGACATCGAAGCTTATCTGCGTCATTTTGAACTCATAGCTGAATCACAAGGATGGAATAGAGATTGCTGGGCAGCAAGGTTGTCTCCACTATTGTCAGGAGAAGCGCGCGATACGTATTTGCGTCTGACACCCGAACAGGCTCAAGATTTTGAAGAAGTACGCAACGCGCTGTTACGTCGTTTTCGCCGCGATGCGGAATGGTATCGCCGACAGTTCCGAGAGACCAAGAAAGAACAAAATGAAACTTTTCCGCAATTTCTCATCCGGTTGCAGACATCTGTAGAAAGATGGTTTTCCTTGGCAGACAAAGACATCGATGACGCGAAGTCTGTGTTAGACATGTTTTTGGCTGAACAGATATATTCAGTAATGAATCCTGAGCTCGAGATGTTCGTGCGTGAACGATTGCCGACAGACGCCGCACAAGCAGCCGAATATGCTCAACTGCATTTGGACGTAAAACGAGCCGTATCCCGAGGACCTGTTTTCCAAAGAGCGAGTCCACGAACACCGAGCAGTCAACCCGAGCGTAGACCGAACGAGTCACAAACGAGATTGAGGGAACCTATTAGGAGACCAGTTGTCGGTAGAGATGAAAGAGACAGGAGGAATTCAGACGAGTGCTATAAGTGTGGGGGTAAGGGGCACTTCGCCAGGCAATGCATGAAAACGCACGCAGTCAGTCAGGTTACAATTGCGACCGACACCCTACCGATCTATACTCCGCCAGTAGACGTCCGATCTATTAAACCCTATAAACCCGTGGAGTGAGGGTCGGATCAACGAAAATACAGTACGCATCATGCGTGATACTGGAGCAGAGATGGGAGCAGTTGCTTCAAAATGGGTCAAACCTGAAGATTATACAGGGAGGAGTGTTGAAGTGTACTTAGCAGACCAGACAAAAACAGGAAAGTACCCTACAGCATGGGTGAAACTTGAATCAGGCTTTGTGACAGGGACTGTTGAACTGTTCGTCCTTGACCACATGGGACCTGACATTCTTCTGGGTAACTGGATTACATTTTCATCTGGTTACCGAAGCCCAGTTACCATTGATGGTAGTGAATGTGCCGTGGCAGCAGCAGTCGAAACAAGAGGACAAATAGAACGTGAAAAACGAGCGACAGTACCTTTGCAGGTATCGAAAACTCTAGGAGTGGAAGTCACACCGACAGAGTTGGCTGCATTGCAAGAAGAAGACGATAGTCTTAAAAAAGTTCGAGCGTTGGCTGATGCCCAGAGCGAACTGAAGTCAGGAAATGCTACAGTAAAATTCACGCGAAAGAAAGGGTTACTATACAGGTTGCATCAGTTGCGAGGAGTGGAGACATCGCAGCTAGTAGTTCCCAAGAAACTACGAAAAGAAGTCATGAGGCTAGCTCATGATCCTCCCATGGCAGGACACCTAGGAGGAAAACGAACTCGCGAACGTATATGGAATACGTTTTTCTGGCCAGGTATGTGCGCAGACGTTCGCAGGTACTGTGCATCATGCATTGAATGCCAGAGAGTGACACCAAGGGGTCGAGTCAGCAAGGTACCCCTACAAAAGAGTGGCTATCGACATTGTAGGTCCGATTGCACCAAAGTCGGAACAAGGTAACCAATACATTTTGGTAGTTGTCGACTACGCTACACTATACCCAGAAGCAGTTCCGTTGAAAAGAATTGACACTGAAAAAGTAGCAGAGGCTCTGTGGACCATATGGTCGAGGGTAGGCATCCCTCGTGAAATACTAACCGACAGGGGGACGCAGTTCATGTCAGCAGTCATGGATGAAATGAACAGATTGTTGGCCATCCATGGAAAAGCCACCACACCCTACCACCCTCAGTGTAACGGGCTGGTTGAGCGGTTTAACGGCACTCTGATGACCATGCTGAGAAAACTGACTACAGAACAGCCACGGATGTGGGACCGGTACATACCAGCTCTTCTTTTCGCCTACCGAGAGGTACCTCAAGAGGCTACTGGATTTTCACCGTTTGAGCTACTATACGGAAAAACAGTCAGAGGACCGATGGCCGTGTTGAGAGAGCTATGGTCGAAGGAGATTGCTGCTGAAGAAGTGAAAGTAAGCAGTGAATACGTAGTCGATCTACGCAATCGCATCGAGGAGACGTGCCAGATAGCAAAAGAACATATGAAAGGTGTTGCAGAGCGCCAGAAACACTACTTTGACCGAAAAGCGAAACCCAGGGTCTTCAAAGCAGGCGACAGAGTGTTGCTGTTGCTACCCACTAAACATAATAAACTCCAAATGGCTTGGCAAGGACCCTATGAAGTCATAGAAAAAGTTGGCGAATGCGATTATCGCATATCAGTAGGACGGAAAACTAAACTCTTCCACGTCAATCTGCTGAAAGAATGCAGAGAAAGAGTGACAGTCGATGCAGTAGTGACAGAAGACGATCAATGGAAAGAAGAACAAGTGGGCAACGACATTCCAACGTGTCCGTTAGTGGCGACCGAGGGTCCGAAAGATGTACACGTTGACCCAGAATGTCCAGAAATTCATGAGGACATCCTAAACATAGTGTCAGACTATGCAGACATTTTCACTGATTTCCCTTTACGATGCACCTTGGATACGTGCGAGATAAAGATGATCAATGAAGAGCCAGTCCGTACAAGACAATACCCTTTACCTCATTCGCAAATGCAGGTGGTGAAGGATGAAGTAGAAACGATGATGAAATTACGGGTCATTGAGAGAGCAACGTCACCGTATAGCTCACCGATTGTGCTAGTGAAAAAAAAAGATGGACAAATACGATTTTGCGTTGATTTTCGCAAAATGAATCGTAACATCGTCTTCGACGCTGAGCCTCTACATGATATCGATTTTTTGTTCGCGAAGCTCGCAAAAGCGAAATACCTGAGCAACATAGATTTGTCAAAAGGGTATTGGCAAATCCCAATGAAAAAAGAGGACAAAGAAAAGACAGCGTTCACCACTCCTGAAGGTCAGTTCCAGTGGTGCGTGATGCCTTTTGGATTGACGACTGCCGGAGCTATATTTTCCCGAATGATGCGGAAGTTATTGGCACCCCTTCACATGCCTGAAATAGACAACTTCATGGATGATTTGATGATAGCTACTCAAACAAAAGAAAGGCATTTGGAATGTCTAAGAGCGTTGTGTCAGAGACTCCGCAAAGTGCAGTTAGCTGCAAGACCGTCAAAATGTTTCCTAGGATTTCAGAGTTTGGAGTATCTGGGACACATGGTAGGGCGAGGTAAGATTCAACCAGACCGTCAGAAAATGGATCGCATCGGAGAAACGTCACAACCAACTACAAAGAAACAAGTGAGGTCGTTTTTGGGGTTAGCGAGCTACTACAGGAGGTTTGTACCAAACTTTGCAGCCATAGCCGCACCTCTATCCGATCTGACGAAGGGAGGAAAAACAGGACCAGTCGCATGGACGGAAGCATGCGAAAGAGCTTTCAACACTTTGAAAGAAAGGTTGTGCTCTAGTCCTGTATGTTGTCTGCCAGATGGCGAAAAACCGTTTGTTTTGCAAACAGACGCGTCAGACACAGGTATTGGAGCAGTACTATGCCAAGATCAGGGTCACGGACTCCAACCAGTGGCTTGTGTCAGCCGGAAGTTAGTTGCCGCAGAAAAGAACTACTCAACGATTGAGAAGGAATGTTTAGCGTTGATTTGGGGACTTCAACGATTTCAGCAATATGTGTACGATCGGACAGTCATCGTACAAACTGATCACCAACCGCTGAAATACCTTCAGAAATCGAAAACTACCAGCAGCAGGTTGATGAGATGGGCGCTGTTGATGCAGTCGTTTCCACTGGTTATTGAAAGTATTCCTGGAAAGGAAAACGTCACTGCAGACTTTTTGAGCAGAAACGTGTAAGTCGTGAACTTTGAGTTTGAACAAAACCAAGGTTTTGTCTTGAGGGGGGGGGGGGGTATGTCACGACCCACACTCAGTTTGAACTTTATATTGTTGTTTGTAGATAGGTGGTCTTCTCGCAAGTGCCTATGAATCATCGTTTTGTGTGCCTTTGGATAAGCCGGGACAAAAGTAAATGAAAAGTGTGACGTAACTTATTGTCGTAGAAAAGAGGAAATGACGAAAGAGAAAGAAGACAGGTTTTTGGTCGTTACAGGGAGGTCCCAGGAACAGTGAATCTAGGAGCAGTGTGTTGAATCGTTTTTCGTCTCCGCTAATCCTTTATCCGTCAACTGTACGCTTAAGGAAATACGTACGTGATATCCTCACGTAGCGGTGCCCTACGACAAGAACTTGAGTTTTCACCAGAAGTCGTTTGAGAACGATGAGGGAGAAAGACTTCGACCTTGAAACTGGTGCAAGTTCGACTGTTTGTTTTAGTCAATGAAGATCGAGACGACTAGTAGACCTGACCGTTGACCTACCTGTACCAAAAGGAATGCTGCGGATGAAGAGACGTATCCGACCTTAGCCGCATCACCGTATCCACGGGTAGTTGAGTAAGTGTGGACTTGGGTGTTTTCACTGGCTAGTCGGGTGTCTCTTTGTTGTCATTTATTTCTGTGGTCCGTATTTTGTCGTGTCATTGTTGGTTATCATTATGTTGTGGGGCTAAAATATTATGGGGAAGTATTATACTCGAATAAGTGATACCATATTTATTACAATCATTATTCTTCCAAGCATACAACACATTCAAGGTTGCAGTCATTCATTCATACATGCGTTAGATTTACATTTGTGATTGTTACAATACAAGAGTTAGCGATTATTATTATTAAGGAAAATGGTTGAGTTTTCAATTGCATCAGGAAGCATGTATAAATTGTTACTCAAATTCTTAGAAGATTTTTGTATGGGTTATGTTGCAGTGTACCCTTCGCTTTTTGCCTTTGGTTTCATCTTCAACTTCGATTTTACCTTCAACTTCAACTTTAACTTCGACTTTGTTTTTGGGTTTACCATCACTTTTCACCGATTGTATTATAATAGACTTTTTGCCAGTGAACGTTTTGCCTTCGCTTCTTCACCACAGACTTTGAAATATTGGATGACCACGGCGGATGCATCTAATCGTAGCAGCTACAGTCCCAGTGACATTCGAGGTGTATGCACTTATCGATTACATCTAGTGCATTGACAATTTTTAGTTTATTTGCCTACTGTGTTCCCGGGACATATATACATTTCACTCCTGCGTTGAGCGAGTTCATGCTCTAGTGTCTTCGGGACGTTTTTGTTATTATGCAATTTCGTATTGCAAAGGTTTGATCGCAGGAGTGTGATATGTATTTGTAAAACGGGACTTGTGAACTGAAATCGTTATAACAGTAGTAGCAACAAATTTGTAAACAGTGCATAGGTTGTGTGCGAACAATGAGTGAACAGTAGAAAAGGAAAACAAAGAGACTGAACGAGAATACTGTGTAGAACCATTTAATTTATTTAAAACAAAGAACATTTCATTCTGTCGTTTGATTTTATCACCTTTATAAATTTTAGTTATTCAATTACGACTCCATGTTATGTTCATGTGAATAAATTGTTGTTTTATTTTGCCAACGTAATACTTGTCTCTATATATTCATCCGTTGTTCACGTATGGTTGCATACACTGCTCAGAGTTCCCCTTTATGGTAAGAGAAACGAAGGACCGTAAGGGGGGGCTTTGACAATGTGTATAATAAACAACGTAATAAAGTCCTTATCTTCGTAAGAAATGCAAAGAAAATATCTCTTCAAACTGTATTATCAACTAAAAACACTAATATCACTTGTATTGGCAAGCAATTAACGAATTTTTTAAAAGACCTAGAACAAGAAAAACAAATCAGTTTATTTTGTTATAATGATGAATTTATTCAATTTTTTTTTCATTGACTGACTCTATTAATAAATCTAATACAGCAGACACACAGATACAATATATGATAGGATCAACCAGTTTTGCAGAAACAAACTTCACGAATCTGCCTCGGTTAATAGAACATAATGTAACTTCTCTCATATTAAAAATGAAAAATAAAAAGTCTACGGACATCTATAAATTAAATGCGCTCATTATAAAATTGTCTCTTCCATGTACCATTGAACCTTTATCTTACATCTGTATTTAAATAAGCTAAAATGATACCTTTACCTAAAACATGTGATACTTTAGTTCTTGGCTGCTTTCGGCCCATTACAATTCTGCCTGTTCTATCTAAACCCCTGGAAAGACATATTCCCATTAACCTTATGAAATACTTATAAAATAATGCTCTTTTGCTCCTTTTTCAATCCGGCTTTAGACCTAAACATTCTTCTCAAACAGTACTCGCCCATCTATGTGATGTTTGACTGAATGCTATAAACAAGCAAGACATTGCATGGTGAAGTTTGATTGACCTTAAAAAACCATTTGACCGGTTAACAATAATATATTAATAAATAAAAATAAACTTCTATATTCACAATTCTGCATCATTCTGTATTATTTTTCTAAATCATACTCATCGAACAGGCACCAATCAGTATACGCTAATGGTTCCTTTTTGTCTTCTGGAGGTGTAACTTGTGGAGTTCCTCAAGGATCGATCCTTGGTCCTATTCTGTACATAAATCAATGACATGCTCATTTTTCTCAAACAAAATGTTAATCTTCACCTATGGATGGGGATGAATGTTGGTTGTCTAAAATTGTTTACAGATAATGATGAAGATGATGGTATATGTACGTATACATGTGCTTGTGTGTGAGTTATATGAGTTCCAAGTTAATATTACAGGTTCTTTAATATGTTAATGTGTTAAGGGACAGCTTGGAAGATTAGACTTATTAATTTGTCTAAAATCTTTATCCCTAATTAAAAAAAAAGGTTTCAAAGTTTCAAACTCTCTCTCTCTCTCTCTCTCTCTCTCTCTCTCTCTCTCTCTCTCTCTCTCTCTCTCCATTATGATGTTATTGTTTTGAAGTTATTTTCTTATACTAATTGTTATTGTTACAAGTCCTAAGGGCAAGATGTAAAAAAGAACACTCAGTGCTTACTCTTTTACCCTTGCTAAATCAAATTGTTATCTTATCTTATCCCTCTCACATACACAGCAAAAAAACATTCAGCACTCAAACTCCTGGCGCAAAGGCTTAGAAATAAATATTAGAAGACGGAAAAAAACTAGAGTTTTTTGTTTTGTGTTTTTTGAAATTTTAGATTGAGTGCATTTAATATTGTCGCCTCAAGGTCGGGATTTTGTCCATAACCAGAGCACCGAGAAACAACAACGAGTGACAATCGGTGCTTATAAGGAAGGATGAACAAAACAAGTGTAGAGAGACAAGATATTATGTTGTGCCATGCTATGTTAAATAATAATAATCCTGTCCTATCCTATCCTATCCCGTAACTCTGATGTCGTTGGGGCACCACAGATGATCGTTTAACCAGCATACTCCATCTTTCTCTGTCCTCAGCAACCCTCATGGCTTCGCTCAGTGTAAAGCTAGTCCTTTCTCGAATGTTGTCCTCCCATCTCTTTTTCGGTCTCTCTCTTCTTCTACCTCCTTGCACTGTGCTTTGCAGTATGGTCTTTGCAAGGCCTGACGATCTGGTGACGTGGCCATATCATCGGAGTTTCCGTTTCTTCACCTCTGTTAGCAGGTCATCGTGTTGTCCAATGGCTTGTGTGATGGTCTGTCGGACTTCGTCGTTGGTGATGTGCTGGGAATAGGAAATGCCCAGAAATCTTCTATAACACCTCACCTCCATGCTTGGTATTCTTCGTTGTAGATCTGCTGTGAGAGTCCATGTTTCGCAAGCGTATAGGAAAGTGGAGATGACAAGGGAGCGCAGCAGCCTTACCTTGGAATGTAGACTGAGGGTCTTGTCTTTCCAAATGGGCTTCAACCTTGCCAGGGCAGCAGTTGTTTGTGATATATATATATATATTCCTGTCGGGACCCATTGTCTGATACAATGGCTCCTAAATTTATTATGATGATGATGATGATGATGATGATGATGATGATGATGATGATGATGATGATGATGATGATTATTGGAAGCTATAGACGCGCTCCCACCTCCCCTCCCCCCCCCCCAATAAAAAAACACCAAAAAAACTACCAAACAATAATAATAATAATAATATTAGTAATAATAATAATAATAAAATAATAATAATAATAATAATAATATTAATAATAATAATAATAATAATAATAATAATAATAATAATAATAATAATAATAATAATAATAATAATAATAATAATAATAATAATAATATTAAAACAATAATAATAATAATAATAATAATAATAATAACAACAACAACAACAACAACAACAACAACAACAATAATAATAATAATAATAATAATAATAATAATAATAATAATAATAATAATAATAATAAAATATAGAAGATACCAATGAGGCTTACAAACCAGTGATCTGTATCAACATACACGCTCACATGTTTCACCGACTCTCAAACACACAACACACATATATTACTCAAACATGTGGTGTAAAGGCAGGGAGATCGCTATTAAAAGACGGAAAGGAATTCGATTTTTAAAATTTTTTTTTAGATTGATTTCATCTAATTCTATTGCTGAAGGGAGGGAGGGAGGAGAACCGGAGTACCCGGAAAAAACCCTCGGTGACCTTAAAAGTTTCTTACTTAGGTCATATAAGTTCGCCCTTTGAGGGAAGCGAACCCGCGACCTTCAGCTAAGGAGAAACAAACAAATACCACTTTACGACGACAATAGCAATGACGATGATAAACACCCGGCAAGGTCCAGCGGACTCTTCCGAGCCAAATCAAGACCGGACAACCCCCGATCCGCATAAAAGATCTGCTGAAACAACCCTAGTGGTAAAACTGAATGCTCTCCACCAGCCATCACTTTACAATAAAGACATCCCACGCATGGGACTCTGAGGCTATACTCTAATTTATGGAACCCCCGTTTACAAAAATAAACTAGAATACAAACATCATTATAAATTATCAACAAAACACATACATATAAAATGCCTACATTTGTAAATAATAACATCATAGGAAGCCCTTGTGACCACCTGGCAGAAATCGTCCAATATTCCCAAGCTGATCCAACAGACCTGACACACAAATAAGGAGTCTTGTCCCGGACGAGTTTTCAAGAAAAAGGGTAGGTGACTGGTCTAGCGAAGAAGAAGATAGTATAGCAGATTGATAGAACAGAGCAGGAATGAGAAAGAACAAATGAGAAAGACAGCGACAGTGGGAATTTAAAGCACTAAATTTCCAGAAAGTGGGGATACTATTTATACTGAAACCCCCGGCACCCCAACGGGGCAAACCCGGTGTAAGAGGCCGGAATATACCCCTGGCTATTTTATACCGTGGGTATAATGTAGCCTAGGCGGGTTTAACCCCCTGGGTATAGATCAGCCTAGGCCAGGTCATACCCCTCGCGCCCGGAATATACCCCCACCTAAAGAGATTTCATTCATGGGTTTGTTGTAGGCTTACATGACCGTTTGCGTGACCAACTCTCAGGTAACAGCCTTTTGCTTGCGTGTTAAAAAAAACAAAACAAAAAAAAAACAAAAAAAAACTGAGTGAACTCAGCTAACAGCCTTTATCGTGCGTTTAAAAAAAAACAACTAACCCTAACCCTATCTATCTATCTATCTATCTATCTATCTATCTATCTATCTATCTATCTATCTATCTATCTATCTATCTATCTATCTATCTATCTATCTATCTATCTATCTATCTATCTATCTATCTATCTATCTATCTATCTATCTATCTATCTATCTATCTATCTATCTATCTATCTATCTATCTATCTATCTATCTATCTATCTTTCTATCTATCTATCTATCTATCTATCTATCTATCTATCTATCTATCTATCTATCTATCTATCTATCTATCTATCTATCTATCTATCTATCTATCTATCTATCTATCTATCTATCTATCTATCTATCTATCTATCTATCTATCTATCTATCTATCTATCTATCTATCTATCTATCTATCTATCTATCTATCTATCTATCTATCTATCTATCTATCTATCTATCTATCTATCTATCTATCTATCTATCTATCTATCTATCTATCTATCTATCTATCTATCTATCTATCTATCTATCTATCTATCCGTCTGTCTGTCTATCTATCTATCTGAGTGCATCAGAACAATTACAACACATAAATTAAAGAGTAACGTCAAGGATAAGGTCTTCCGTAGTGCGGGGGTTATAATGGGAAGGAGAGGGTTAAACGAGCCTAGGCCAGATAATACCCAGGGGTATAGTCTGGGCTAGGCCAGTTTATACGGGGGCATAGTCTGGGCTAGGCCAGTTTATACCCTGGGTATACTTGAGGCGGGGTATAATCTGGCCTGCTACACCGGCAACTACCACGTTATAGAACTGGTGCATTAACAAAGTAGAATGGATCCTCGCTCGCAAAAGAATTACTGGATCTTCGCTAGCATAGCGGGTCCTATGTAATTAATATAGAGAGATACAGTCATACTACTGCTCCCGCTAAGCTATCGAAGATACATTCATTCTTTGCTAGAGATAATCCATTCTACTTGGGTCGTGGCCCTGTCGTTGGTTCTAGTATGTGGAATGACTGCAGTGGACACGCGGCGTAGCTGAGACTTCCCAAGGCTTACGTTCGCCTTTAGCTCTCCCCGATGGTGGAGAGGCGGCCTTATGCCTCGGCTAGGCTCTGCTACGCAGTGTGTGCAGTAGCGAGACTAGTAAAGGAGAAAAGAGAGAGAGAGAGTGAGAGAAGGGAGAGCGGAAGGTGAGAGAGAGTGAGAGAGAGAGAGAGAGAGAGAGAGAGAGAGAGAGCAAGGGGGTTTCACTGATGCATAGGGTCAAATGAGGGCAAGAAATTGGCTTCGTTCCTCCTGTCTGCCTCCTTTTGGGAGATTGGGGAGGCCGCTGGGTCAGTCCAATCTCCTTTTCCGTTCTTGCTCTTCCATCTGCTACAGTATTTCATCTTCAACGTCGTCGTCGTCATAGTCGTCGCCATCATCATCATCATCATCATCATCATCATCATCATCATCATCATCATCATCATCATCATCATCATCATCATCATCATCATCATCATCACTTTCCTTCTATCTCTTTGGGTCTGTAATACTACTGGTTAAAGGGTTTATCATGTAGATTATCTCAAGAAAAACACTAGCAGCAACAGCAGCAGCAACAACAACAACAACAACTACGACGACAACTGCAAACACACACTGTCAGCAATAGGTACCCTCTCGCAACCTCTGACTTATTTATGTTTCTGGTTATTAGTCAGCAATGGAATTTTATATATATAATAACCACTATATTTTTTAATGTACTTTCTTATGAATTTAGTTAGTTCATCATACTACATTTTATTTATTTATTTATTTATTTCTCTTCTGATTTCTGTATTTATTTATTGTGTGGTTTGGGGAATCAACTACACATACCATAGTTTTGGACGAAGTATGGAATCACCAAGAAATTGGCCGTTTCAATAGTGCAGCGTTCGTATTTGTGATCGAATGGATTTCTGGTTGTTTTTATGTCTTGCACAACAGTATCCACAGCAAAGGGAGTATGTAATAAAAGGGTGTCTGGGTAATTTCAAACACGACATACTTAAGCAGCGTGATCCCAAGCTAGGTTCTAAATCAGACATACCCTTCGTTCCCAGTAGGCATATCCTTATATCTCATCAATCCCACTTTTCAAACTTTTTTTTGTTCGTGCATTGTTTTTTTGTTTGCTTTTCCCCCTCTCCTTTTTTTAGACAACTTTGGGAAGAAGAGAGGAAAGAGAGACAGAGTGGGAACAAAGGGTGAGAAGAAAGGGAATGGAGAGAGAGAGAGAGAGAGAGAGAGAGAGAGAGAGAGAGAGAGAGAGAGAGAGAGAGAGAGAGAACTATAATATAAGGTCTATGGATCTATGAACGCTTGTTGTTATTTTTGTATTTAATGATAAGCAGATTGGATTTAGATAGGATTTAGACTAGAAATCTATCCATTAAGAAAAAGAAAATAAAAAATACGAAGATGGAGACCAACAACAACCACAACAACTACAACAACAAGCAGGAGAGAGAAAGAGAGAGATAGAAATTCATATTCAGACATTTTTAATTTTCCTGTCAATAATTACAATAGATATGTTAATATGATGTAATCTTACACCCTGACCTTTTATATGATTTGTGGTTTACATTCATACTAACAAACAGTTCCTGCATAATACACATATTTATTTCGCCCTTGTCCTTCCAAAATGAATGATGCACTCTAATTTCTACTCTCTACCTCCAAAACATGCCAGAATGTTATGAGCAACTCCAAAACGATCGATGTACTTCCAACAGAAAGTCAGAACATAGATTCAGCCTTTAGTCTTCAACAAAACAAAACTTACAATTAACAACTAGGCGGGGAAAGAAATTGCGCGTCCTAAAACACAATATCTGCCACAGAAATTCAGAACCGACATAGAACCTTTTCTTAGCTCCCCCCAAATATAATCGACTTTGTAATACACGAGGCACATTCTAAAACACAATATCTGCACCAGAAAATGAAACCTGAGATACGCCCTTGTAGCTACAAAGACAGAAATGACGCTCTCCTTTTTCGGGCCAATTGAATCTACGACTACAATCTGATCATCAAGCCGCATCTTGTGCTAACCCCTTCTTGGATGTTAAAAAGAAGATGATGGCGCAATTTTTTAATCTTTGGAGTCCAATTCTATGCCGTCTAATGTTAAGATAAGATAAGATTTTATTATTTCAAATCACGAAAAATTTACATGAAAAAAAAAGTCAACAAATGGAGAAAAAAATTGTTTTAAAGCATTAACGTGTTCACGCAGCCAAGATGAGACACTTAAAAAAAATACATACACCCCGCCCAATCCCCATACTCCCCCCCCCACACATACACACATCCACACATCTACACACACACACTCGCACAGGTTGGCAGATACAACAAACTCCATCATAAGACAACAGGTGATCAAAATAGTTCATGCAAAACAATAGCACATCACAAACACTTCTTTGGAACAAAAATAACAAAGTTCAATGACGCATAACTGCGTCTTACAGCACTGAACTAGTTGTAGGTAAGCCATACCATAATGTGTCTTAAATACAAATTCTGCTTTGGAAACACACGAACTACGACGTTATTGGGAGAAGTAGTAATTAAAATAGCATTTAAAATAAGACAAAAGAAGAAACATTAAAAAAAACTTGCCTAAGAGACTTAGACATGCAACAATGTTTGGTCTTTCGAATATTGGAAGAAATCATTATGCGTGAGGTTAAAAACATAAAAAACAACAACGACAACAACAACAGCAACAACAAAATGCAAAAATTTAAAAGTACTATGTTGGCCTCAAATTTTGATCGCAGCGATTATTAAAGCTTGGGAATATTTTGACTGAAATCAGAGATTGTAATAATTTTAAACAATATGCAGGCTTAACAGTCGTAGAATTCCTGAGTATATCATAAAAATTATGTGGGCACAATACCATTTTCTAGTCCCAGAACAATGTACCTCATAGACATAAGAAAAGAGATGTGTGTGTATGTGTGTGCGTGTGTGTTTGTGCCAGTCAGAAAGTGTGGAAACAAAGCTAAGAGGAAAGTGTTCATTAGTCGCCTTGAACATCAGCAGTGGTGGCATTCATTGGCTGGTCCCATTGCCATTCCATTGGCACGTAAAGCAGAAAAGTCAGAGAAAGGACGGCTGGAAGCCTAGGAGCCGGGGATGACTACAGGGGCACTCCGCAATCAGTGGGTTGCAAAAATCAATGGTACAACGGGACACCAGAGACACGTCTTCCCCCTCTACAAAGGAGTTGGACTGGGCAACAAGGGACTACTCTCGCTTTCCAGATTGATGACTATGGTGGATGTTGAATGAGAGTAAAAATTAAGAAAATAAGTGAGAGAATGGAGAGGGATAGGAGTTGTGGGGGACTGTAGGTGAGAGCGTTTGAGAAAGAATGAAAATGGCGAGGTAGTGCTGGGGACGCGCGCGCGCGCGCGCGTGTGTGTGTGTGTGTGCGTGCGTGTATGATGATGATGATGATGATGATGATGATGATGA
The DNA here is from genome assembly GCA_036898135.1 of Oncomelania hupensis. Lineage (NCBI taxonomy): Eukaryota > Metazoa > Mollusca > Gastropoda > Littorinimorpha > Pomatiopsidae > Oncomelania > Oncomelania hupensis. Next base: position 799,213 of record JBAHVR010000392.1, on the reverse strand, counting down.
TGATGATGATGATGATATATATAAGGTGGTGGTGGGAATTTTTGGATGGTTGAATGGATGGATCATCATCATCATCAGCAGCAGCAGCAATGCCCCTCCCAGCTTATTGTGCCATGCAAGAGGAGTGGAAGAGTTATTATAAAGGCGATATGGAAGAACTGGTAAACATAAACTGCTGCACTTTGAAACTTCCGTCCAAGACAGTCTCCCAACTCCTCGTACTTTGAACTTTTCCCATAATCCCACGCACTATGCAAAGAAACAACCACCAGATTGATATATTCGCGGTGTGCGAACTGACACTGGGACGGTCGTTTTCCTCATTGCCAAGCACAGGGGTGCATTTCTAAGCATCCTGTTGCGTATGTCCATGCAGTAGAGTCTCATCACCCAGCTTGAACCTCCCCCTTATACCACGCACTCTGCAATGGAATAAACATAGAACGATGGAAGCGGCGGTAAACTGAGGTTTTATTGTGAACGTGGTTTTCGTCAGTAACATGGATTGACAAACCAATCTCTTACGCCCAACAAAGTTCCAGGACACAGACTTCGAAGGAATACAACGCACTCATAGACATTTGAAGGTATAAAGCTGCATTTTGACGCAACCCCATTCCACGGGTCCAAAAGGGTCTTATGGCACGGACGAAGACATTGAATTTAGGAGCAACGGAAACGAGCAGAGCTGCATTTGAAAGCAAAGCAACCTATTCTATGCGTTCATAAGGTTTCAAATAAATGCATTGCCACGAATAGAGCTAGCTGCATGTTTGAATCATCCCATTCCATGTGCCCACAGAGGCTATATGGCAGGCAAGAGGACAAGACGTGCAAGACCATGCTGGGCAAATATAATTTGGCCTCATTCATCATGACCGTTTCTGCTGTTGTTATCTTGTTTGGTGTGGGGTCCTGTTCCTCCCAGTCGTTCGTCTTCTTCTTCTTTATTTTTTTTTTGCCCTGCTCTTCCTTCCTTCAGTGTTTGTCTCTTTTTCCATCCTCTCCAGCAGCACTATCTCCAACCACATTACAGCATCTGAGACCCTTTCTATCTCCAACCACATTACAGCATCTGAGACCCTTTCTATCTCCAACCACATAACAGCATCTGAGACCCGTTCTATCTCCAACCACATTACAGCATCTGAGACCCGTTCTATCTCCAACCACATTACAGCATCTGAGACCCTTTCTATCTCCAACCACATTACAGCATCTGAGACCCTTTCTATCTCCAACCACATTACAGCATCTGAGACCCTTTCTATCTCCAACCACATTACAGCATCTGAGACCCGTTCTATCTCCAACCACATTACAGCACCTAAGACCCTTTCTATCTCCAACCACATGACAGCATCTGAGACCTTTTCTATCTCCAACCACATTGAAGCATCTGAGACCCTTTCTATCTCCAACCACATTGCAGCATCTGAGACCCTTTCTATCTCCAACCACATCACAGCATCTGAGACCTTTCCTATCTCCAACCACATTGAAGCATCTGAGACCCTTTCTATCTCCAACCACATTGCAGCATCTGAGACCCTTTCTATCTCCAACCACATTACAGCATCTGAGACCCTTTCTATCTCCAACCACATTACAGCATCTGAGACCCTTTCTATCTCCAACCACATTACAGCGTCTGAGACCCTTTCAACATTGGGTTCCTGACAGGAAAAAACCCTACATCAATTAGGCTATTACTGCATGTTGTATGCTTCACAAAGAATCTTTCTGAATGTGTAAACCCAAATGATAAATTTTAAACATAATTTCTACTTAGGAAGTATTTTCGATATTTGTTTTCCACCGATAATGAGTAGCGAACAGCTAATGAAGACAAAATATCGAACAAATAAATGACCTATTTGATCAAAACATTTTGTTTGTTTGTTTCTTTAATTTAACGTCTGTTCACATAAATGATTTTAGACTTGATGGGAGCAGGGCTGATGAGGTGCTACAGAAGACTTATGGGCATTTCCTATACCCAACACATCACCAACGACGAAGTCCGACAGACCATCACACAAGCCATTGGACAACACGATGACCTGCTCACAGTGGTGAAGAAACGGAAACTTCGATGGTATGGCCACGTCACCAGATGATCATGCCTTGCAAAGACCATTCTGCAAGGCACAGTGCAAGGAGGTAGAAGAAGAGGGAGACCGAAAAAGAGGTGGGAGGACAACATTCGAGAATGGACTGGTTTGACACTGAGCGAAGCCATCAGGGCTGCTGAGGACAGAGAAAGATGGAGTATGCTGGTTAAACGATCATCTGTGGTGCCCCAACGATCTCCGAGTTACGGGACAGGATAGGATAGGATAGGATAGGGAGCAGGGGAAAATATTACACAAATAATGAATGGCCATAATGAAGGGAGAAAGGAATTAAACAAAGTACACAAAACTGAACAATTAAACAATCAACATTGTAAGATAATTATAACTTATACAAATGAAGTCCAATAAAACTACTAACCAATCCTTGTAAAATAATCTTAATTATGTCTCATATTTTGTTAGTTAATCATGGTTTATAGGATCCAGTGGGCTGCAAAAAGCCGAATCAGGATCATTATATCTCACATATATATAATATTCAAAGTTCTGAATGTATACATATATAATATTCAATGTTCTGAATTTATGCTTCATAGAAACAATCTATTAGATCTAGTAAATAATCTGTACTGACTGGTTTTTTTTCAAAAGCATTCAACAGGACTGTATATTAATGATTTTGCAATTCATATCCAATAATTAATATTTTTATCCTGAATATTTAGAATATGTTGTGGAATATATTGCGCGATTGCACTGCAGTCATTAATGAGATGATTAATAGAAATTGCTTGTTTGCAAATGCAAGAAACTTCCTTACAGTATTTTGTCCTCCACGAGTTTAAAGCAAGACGATATGCTAAACTGATAACAGTACGCGAGGAATGTAACATTCCATTATATAATTTAATGCAAGGAAATTAATTTTTTAAATTTTTCTCAATAATACTATATACTTCATTTTTTGAGAATAGTATATCGAGCTGAATAACAGTACAGCATCCTGTATTATTATTATATTACTACTTCCATTTGTTGCCCCTTTTTTGCAATCCTATCAGCCCAGTCATTATGATTTAATCCACTATGAGATGGTATCCAGCAAAATTGAACATTTGTTCTATTTATGATTAAACTATGAATAAGATATTTAATTGCATCTATAATATAACATCCTTCTTTATTATAATTTGAATCCAAAGTTTGTAAAAGTTATTTAGCGCCAACACAAAATAATATATTAAAAAAGTCAGTGTTTGAACTAATGAGTTTATTCAATGCCATAAGTATAGCAATAATTTCTGCAGTAAATATTCCCTAAAAAGCAAGCCTCGTTAACTTTTAAAGCAGGTATAACTTAACCTGCTCCTGTTTCACCTGATTCTAAAACAGAACCATCAGTATACATTTGTAAGTAAGAATATTTTTTATAGATACGTTCCTTTGCTTCTGCTGCTAATAAAATGCCGTTTTCCTGTTTTCTTAATTCAGAATAGTCTGTGTCAAAATTTGCTCGTTGAAGTTCCCAATTAGGTATAGGTATTTGTGAAATTATGTTTAAACCAATTTTGCAATTTAAATTAGATTCGTTCATGAGCTCATTTGTATACGTTGAAATAGTCTGTAAATAATTAATACTCTGTGCACTTTTGGGAAAATGTAAATCAGAGCGTATTTCTAACTCTGAATATGTGAAATTGTCAACTGCAGATGCCCTCACAATATATTTAGCACATTGATCAAAACAGTTCCCGAGACAGTGACTGTTCTTAAAGGAATGCTCGAGAACTTGGCCAAAGTCAGAATCACCGCCAAGCCGTCCAAGACGCTAACTTGTTGCACGCTGCGCACGGTTTTACTACTCGCCTAAGTTGATTGAGTCTATTGCTTATAATTTGACATAATTGAAGGAGTTCTTTAACGTGAGAGAGGGAGCGAGAATAGGTGATCCGGTGTGTGTGTGTATGCGTGTGTATGTTTGTGTGTGTGAGTGTGTGTGTGTGTAAAATAACATTGTCTACAGAGTCATCACAGAAAGTCGACTTCTATAGAAGAAAGAAAAAGAGCATGCGGATTCTAAAGCACCAACAACATCTATATCATGTGTTCGTAGACTTCAAGAAGGCGTTTGATCGAGTCTGGCATGCAGCTCTGTGGGCAACCATGAGAGTGTACAACATCAGCCCTAAAATTATTGAAGTCCTCAAAAGCCTGTATGACAAGGCTTCCATAACAGCGCCATCGGAAACTGGTTCAGAACAACAACCGGTGTGCGTCAAGGATGCCAACTCTCTCCAACACTCTTCAACATCTTCCTAGATCGCATAATGTCAGATGCCCTTGCAGATCACGAAGGCACAGTCAGCATAGGGGGTAGAGAAATCTCCAACCTTCGTTTTGCGGATGACATTGATGGATTGGCTGGAGAAGAACAAGAACTTAAGCAGCTGGTACAGAGGCTTGACACCACTTCCAAAGCCTATGAAATGGAAATAAGTGCAGAGAAGACCAAAATGATGACCAACAACACCAATGGCATCAACACGGACATCAAAGTTCAAGGCCAATCCCTCAACATAGTGCATAGCTTCAGATATTTAGGAGCTATTGTATCAGACAATGGGTCCCGACAGGGAGTCCCCTCCAGGATCGCACAAACAACTGCAGCCCTGGCAAGGTTGAAGCCCTTTTGGAAAGACAAGACCATCAGTCTACATTTCAAGATAAGGCTGCTGCGCTCCCTCGTTATCTCCATCTTCCTATACACTTGCGACACATGGACCCTCACAGCAGATCTACAATGAAGAATACAAAGCATGGAGCTGAGGTGTTACAGAAGACTTCTGGGCATTTCCTATTCCCAGCACATCACCAACGACGAAGTCCGACAGACATCACACATACCATTGGACAACCCGATGACCTGCTCACTGTGGTGAAGAAACTGAAACTCCGATGGTATGGCCAGGTCACAGATCATCAGGCCTCTCTCTCTCTCTCTCTCTCTCTCTCTCTCTCTCTCTCTCTCTCTCTCTCTCTCTCTCTCTCTCTCTCTCTCTCTCTCTCTCTCTCTCTCCTTCTCTCTTTCTTTTTCCACGCGGATTTCTTTTTTTATATCTGCTTGGTCCCCATAGCACAATAACTGAAGGGGGGGGGGGGGGGGGGAAGATGTATACACCTTATAACATTTTTTTTAAAGCCCATCGAGTCTTTGTGCTATCTCCGCTAGTGCACATGTCCGCTGTCTGGTACTTAGATCTCGATGTTTCACTTTCATTTCGTCTTTATCCTTTTAATATACAGGGATACAAGGATTCACAAATCTATACTGCCAAGTGGCCATACACGATGAATACACTTCGGTCAATGCAGCAGCACATTAAAAGAAAAAAACAACAACTGGTGTACACATTGACAACGCAAGCACAATGAGAGCTGCAAAACTGAACTGTGTAATATGGCAAAGAGTTGTCAGTCAACAACAACAACAACAACAACAAAGTCACATTACAGGCACACCAGTTTTTGCCGCGCATTTGCCTTTCCTTTTGACGTTCGTTGAATTGATGCACATCAACCACCACGTTAGCGCCTTTGGAGGTTTGAGTTCAATCCTGTTCTCGAATAGCGGCATGGATAGCTCCCTGGGCTTGAAAAATGCTAAACAATTTAACACTTCCTCATTATCATCATCTCGCCCTGCACAATTTCTCGAATATTAGTCCTTGTTCTTCTTATCTGACTTTCATTCGATGTTCTTTGTTCCCACTCTAATGTTGTGTATTCGCCCTTCTCCATCTGTCTGTCTGTGTCTATGCCTGTGTCAAACATATTTGACTTTCTTCCGCGTTCTTGCATATAGATATATATAATATTATTCGTCCTTCTTGTTCTGCCGTAGTTCTCATCTTTGACTTTTATTCGATCGTCGTATTTGATTTTCTGCTTTTGTGTATGCGGTCCTTGCCCTTGTTCAATACATGCATTTTTATTTCTTTCTCATGCTTACTTGACGTTCTCTGCTTCTCCCCTGAGGTCTTGAAGACTCCGTGTGCCGTGGCGTAATCAGAGAGCATCTCCGGGCCGCAATATGCAGATGCACTTGCACGGAGAGTCGACACCACTGTACTGTGTGAGTAGGTAGCCTATTTCACATTTCCGGTGAAAAAGTAACGTCAATTTGGCCCGCACGGGTGACGAATAAAACCCAGTCCACAATATCATGGATCACTTGCGCTCGATCTTACGAGAGGTGGTGCAAACTGTAAAGGCGCCATAGAAATCAAGAAGTGCAAACCTTACAAGTCGGTGCAGTTACAATTATAAGTAAACTATTTCTATCGTTTTACAATTTCCAATAATATAAAAGTGTTTTTTTTTTCAATCTCACACATTTTTTATCATTCCCACTCACTCAGTGTAGATGGGACAGACGTTAAATAAATGGAGTGAATTGGGAATGAGAGGAACAGAGTAAGTAGGGAAGGAAAACTGATAAACCATTCATGCTGTAGTTTGCAATTAGATTCCAGGTATTGTCTGGCAATTCAATAAAATACGTTTATGTGATCTACTGACATGCAGTGAATAGTTAGTTTCCAGCAGGCGACTCTAACGCTTTAAATCTATCATAGTCTGTGTGCATGTGTATGCCTCAACAGCCTCCGACACTAACATGGGGTCAGCGTTGTTTTCGGACAAGCTGTGCTGACTGCTTCTATAAGCTAGTAGCATTCCAATGTAACTCAATAGCGGAAAATGGTAAGTTTACCTCATTGTGTCCCCCGCTGAACACTATTTACCTAGCTGTGTTGTTCGGCCGTCGCCTCCTACTAGCCAAGGGAGAAAAATCGATAAACGAGGCTGGCCTCCGACAGAGTCATCTTCCTTGCTAAAGCCTCTCCGGTAATGGCCATGACAAAAATCACTGTTTACGTAAAGCTTCTTCTCCTTCTCTTTCCTTTTTCCTTTTTCTTCTTCTCACACTCACAGACAGTCACACTGACTGGAAAGAGGAGACTGAAGAAGCCAGAGGTTGAGTGAGAGAGAAAGAGGGAGGGAGATAGGAACCAAGGAAGAGAGAGAGAGAGAGAGAGAGAGAGAGAGAGAGAGAGAGAGAGAGAGAGAGAGAGAGAGAGAGAGAGAGAGAGAGAGAGAGAGAGTTAGCAAACGGCAGCAACAAACATAATCGAAATCATAATCAATCATCATCAACCATTATTATTATCATCACCGCCACAATCATCGCCATCATTATCATCATCATCATCACCATCACTACCATCAACAACAACATTATCATCATCACCATCACCATCACTACCATCATCATCATCAACATCATCATCATCACCATCATCATCATCATCATCATCATCATCATCATCATCATCATCATCATCATCATCATCATCATCATCATCATCATCTTCTTCTTCTTCTTCTTCTTCTTCTTCTTCTTCTTCTTCTTCTTTACCGTCGTCGTCCTCATCGTCATCTTCATCATTCACTACCACTGCCATAAACAAGCAACTACCACCACTACCACCACGAATTCTGAACAAAGTACAGAACTGCGCCATGAATCGCCGCCAAGCACCGTGAGAGAAGTTCGCTGTATAGACCTACGTTCTGGTATTTTTAACTATTTTAGATTGGAGAGCGGCTCGGATATCGCCCGAAACAAAATAATACTAACACTCTTCATACAACTATAATACTTTTTTCCCCAGCAAAATATACATGTACGTGATTCCTAGGATCAACAGCGACTGAAACAACTAACTACATAATATTACAAAGCGCATGATTATTGTGAACTAACACCGACTCTTTCAATTTCCGGTTACACAACTTATTATCTCACATCACATACTGTGCTATTTTCTTGCTTTTCCGATTGCCAAAGCAAACAATTATCTAGCACACCACTTATTATCTCACGTCACTTACTGTGCTATTTTCTTGCTTTTCCGATTGCCAAAGCAAACGATTATCTGGCACACAACTTATTATCTCACGTCACTTACAGTGTTTTTTGTTTGTTTGTTTGTTTTTTTGCTTTTCCGACTGCCAAGGCAAACGATTATCTAGCACACCACTTATTATCTCACGTCACTTACTGTGCTATTTTCTTGCTTTTCCGATTGCCAAGGCAAACGATTATCTGGCACACCACTTATTATCTCACGTCACTTACTGTGCTATTTTCTTGCTTTTCCGATTGCCAAAGCAAACGATTATCTGGCACACAACTTATTATCTCACGTCACTTACAGTGTTTTTTGTTTGTTTGTTTGTTTTTTTGCTTTTCCGACTGCCAAGGCAAACGATTATCTGGCACACAACTTATTATCTCACGACACTTACTGTGCTATTTTCTTGCTTTTCCGACTGCCAAAGCAAATGATTATCTGGCACACAAAAAAACAAAGAACAAACAAAATACAAACACACCGGACAAACCCACAAAATTAATAATAATAATAATAGTAATAATAATAATAATAATAATAATAATAATAATAATAATAATAATAATAATAATAATAATAATAATAATAACAATAACAATAATAATAATAATAATAATAATAATAATAATAATAATAATAATAATAATAATAATAATAATACAGAGATTTATATAGCGCACATGTCTCATACAAAAAAGAGTGATTCAAGGCGCAAATCCATGACTGACAACTCCTTAATCTCACAAAAAATTACTCGCAGACATCAGACAAAACTGCGTTGTCTCGGAACCTAGCAAAGCTTATCTGACTACCAAACCATACGCCTGTTTGACTGTCATGCGTTGCTATTTATATTAATCACAGCTGAGCGCAGAGAACAGAAACATTTTATCTTTTGCTGACTAGCAAGTATCCCCCCTTCCCGCCGCACCCCCCCCCCAACCACCCAACATTTACTCCCTCACACCTACGCCAAAACAAAGAGCTTCTAAATAGAATATCATCTTGTTATTTTCACAATTGCTTGTAGACGTCAATAAAATTATTCTCCGGAAATTGATATCCGTGCGGATAAACCGATAATTCTCTTTTGACTGGCAGTGGTAGTCGCTACATTGTGATTTAAAAAAAAAAAAACTTTTTTTTTTAAAATATCCACTTTTGGCATAAATAAAACAAACATTCGACAGAAATCTAATAGACCTTATGAAACTTTTGATGGAAATCTAATACTGTACACTTAAACAAACTTCAGACAAATATCAGATAACCAAAATTTGATTTGTTAAGATCACAAAACGAACATAAATTTTACTTTATTCTCAAGACAGTTTTTCGTAGTTGATATCTGTCTTTTAATTGTAGTTTTTTAATATTATTTATTTACGTATTTATGTAATTATGTATCTATGTATTTATTTATTTATTATTCTTATAATTATATAAATAAAAACAATTTATTTAATATTTAATTATTTAATAATTATTTAATATTTTATTATTTCATTTAAACAATTTATTTAATATTTAATTATTTAATAATTATTTAACATTTAATTATTTAATAATTATTTATTATTCTTATAATTATATAAATAAAAACAATGAGTAGTCTCCAGTCAAAATCATATTTGATTTGTGTAAAAAGTCACAGAAGGTATATTAATAAGATTCCGAAGACAGTGATAAAGCTTTTTTTTTTACCACAATGTAGCGACTTAAATAGTTATATAGTTTTAACAGCTTTATTTATGGAGGGAAAACAAATCTACAATGCCAACAATTGAACAATTCAAAGTCAAAACTCAGTAAAACCTTAAAAAAAAGACAAACTCAGAATAAATTAATCTGAAGACAGTTACGAATGGTAGTTGTGCTGGACTGGTGTGTGGGGATGGGAGTGGTGGAGGGGCAGCTAGGTAAAGGTGGTGTTTGTGTATGTGTTGGTAGTTTGGTTGGAGCGGAGGGTGGGGGGGGGGGGGAAGGGTCTGAACAAGTTCATTGCAATGCGTGCTGAACCCGAACGGTCAATGCGCTGTATTTAATTATCAGTCTTGCCTAACGAGTAGGTTGTCAACTATAATAGTCGTGCCATAGTAATTTAGTACCAGCCATCACAATGTACCATTTCCAGTGAGGTCTATATACATATTTATTGCCAACAAGGTAATCAATCAGATCGCGAAGGACAAGCTAAATTAGTGTTACTTAGACGTGATCCAGAGGTTGTTGTTGTTGTTGTTGTTTTGGTTGTTGTGGTGGTGGTGGAGGTGTTGTTGTCTTTTTTTGTTGTTTTTTTTTTAAAATCCAAACTTTAACACTACCACGACAACGATGATGATGGTAACGACGACAACGATGACGCCTCTGTTGATGATGATGATGATCACGACTACCATAACAAGAAAAGCACACACATATACGCACGCACACACACACATTCAAGCACACACACAAACTTGTTTTAACAGCGTTATTATGACTTTCTGAAAATTCACATACGTTGTTTTGACAATGAGTCATATTTCGTCCCCCTTTTTATGTACTTTTAAGTGTTCTAACGCTAACCCTAACCCTAACTCTTACCCTAACACAGCTCTAACCCGAACGGATCATTGGTTTTGACGTGAAAACAAGGAGAACTGTCAAAACAAGTTATGTGGATGTTCACTAGTGTTTTCCACAATACGCCGCGTAAACAAGTCCACACACACCCACACACACACACACGCACACACACACACACACGCACACACGCACACACACACACAAGTATAATAATCCGACAAAATGTGTAAAACAAGGGTAAAGCTGTATCAAGTTTTAGTCACGAGAATTACTCCAGTTGCGCGATACTGATGCACACAGCGCAGCGGAGATTCACCGAGTACCTCCCATAATAGAGAATCGAACGTAAGCAACAGGTAGTCTCAGCTACGCAGTGTGGTAGCCCACTGATATTAACAGGGGAGGACATAAAGGGTGGCAGGGCGTAGGGAGTGGCCGTGGAAGGGGGAAAAGGGGGGAAATGAGGAGGAGGGGTGAGGGGAGAGAGACTGATGTCTACGCAGTGAGATTCCAGCACTATAAGAAAATTCCCGCTTGTCCCTGAGGGGTCATTATTTCAGCCGGTTATCTGCAAGCGGGAGCGATGGGGGGGAAGAGACACCTATGGAAACCGAAGGGCAAGTTTCGTTGTTGGTGTCCGCTACTATAATATAGTGATGACGAGAGGGAGGGATAGAGGAAGAGAGAAATGGAGGGAGAAAGAGAGAAAGGCAAGGAGAAGGGAAGCACGCGCGCACGGAAAACATTCTACCAAAAAAACGACACGACAGGATACGATAGGATACGATCCTATCCTATCCTATCTTATCCTATCCTATCCTATCTTCTCCCGTAACTGGAAGTCATTTGGACACAACAGATGATCGTTTTACCAGCGTACTCCATCTTTCTCTGTCCTCAGCAACCCTCATGGCTTCGCTCAGTGCCAAACCAGTCCATTCTCGAATGTTGTCCTCCCACCCATTTTCTGGTCTCCTTCTTCTCCTGCCTCCTTGCATTGTGCCTTGCAAAATGGTCTTTGCAAATCCTGAAGCTCTGGTGATGTGGGCATATATATTATCGGAGTTTCCGTTTCTTCACCACTGTGAACTTGTCATCTTGTTGTCTAATGGATTGTGTGAAGGTCTGTCGGACTTCGTCGTTGGTGATGTGCTGGGTGTAGACAATGCCAAGAAGTCTTCTGTAGCACCTCATCTCCATGATTTGTATTCTTCGTTGTAGGTCTGCTGTGAGGGTCCATGTCTCGCAAGTGTATAGGAAGATGGAGATGACAAGGGAGCGCAGCAAACAAACCTTGGAATGTAGACTGATGGCCCTGTCTTTCCAAATGGGCTTAAACCTTGTCAGGGCAGCAGTTGTTTGTGCTATCCTGGAGAGGACTTCCTGTCGAGACCCATTGTCTGATATAAGTGCTCCTAAATATTTGAAGCTATGCAATGTGTTGAAGCATTGGCCTTGGACCTCGATGTCCGTGCTGATGCCATTGACGTTGTTGTCATCATATTGGTCTTCTCTGCACTTATTTCCATTTCAAAGGCTCTGGAAGTGGTGTCAAGTCTTTGTATCAGCTGTTCAAGTTCTTGTTCTTCTCCAGCCAATCCATCAATGTCATCTGCAAAACGGAGGTTTGAGATTGCTCTACCCCCTGTGCTGACCGCCTTCCTGATCTGCAAGGGCATCTGACATGATACGCACTAGGAAGATGTTAAAAGTGTTGGAGAGAGTAGGCATCCTTGACGCACGCCGATTGTGGCTCTGAACCAGTTCCCGATGGCGCTGTTGTGGAGGACTGCACTGGTAGCCTCGTCATACAGGCTTTTGACGACATCAATATTGTTAGGGCTGATTTTGTACACTCTCATGGCTACCCACAGAGCTGCATGCTAGACTCGGTCAAACGCTTTTTTGAAGTCAAACACATGATATAGATGTTGTTGGTCCTGTAGGTATTTCTCGCAGATTATTGTGAGGTTGAAAATCTGCTCTGTAGTACTTCGCCCTGCCCTGAATCCTGCTTGTTCTTTAGCTATGATTTGTTCTGCTTGGCGTTTCAACCTGTTGAAGATTATTTTCAGGAGGACCTTGCTGGGATGGCTGATGGTGCGGTAATTTTCACACTCCTGAAGGTTACCGTTTTTAGTAAGCGACTGGGTCCATGATATAGGCCACTTCCCACTCTGCCAGATCGTGTTACAAATAATGGTGAGGGCATCAATCATCGATTCTCCTCCTACTTGAAGTAATTCTGCGGGTATATTGTCCACTCCAGCTGAATTCCCTTTCTTCAGCGATTGCACTGCTGCCTCAACGTCTTCTCGGAGACTTGGGAGGATTTCCTCTTCTTCTCTGTTCTATGGCATGCTAGACCTGATGAATTTCCGTTTGGTGTGTGGTTGTAAATGTCAGAGTAGTATTCTGTCCATCTATTTAGGACTTCTTGTTCTTCTGTAAGGCATATGCCAATCTTGCTTTGGATCGTGGAGTCCTTGGGCTGTTTAACACTTGTCAGCCGATTACAGTCTGGTAGGTCTTCTTGCTGTTGTTCTTGTTCAGACTGTTCTCTATTTCCTGGCATTGATCTTCTATCCAGTTCTCCTTTGCTGTGCACATGCCTTTCGGATGTCATTGTTGATTTTTCTATAGGTATCAGCTCCCTGTGAGGTGTTCTTTTTCTTTTTCATCTCTCTTCGTTTGTCACATAGGTCCAAAAGTTCAGGTGTGATCCACGGTTTCTTCTTTGGCCGGTGCTTGCCAAGGATCTCAGTGGCAGCATCTGTCACAGCTGAGTTGAAGGTGGTGGTCATGGTGTTTACATCTACTTCACCAGCTCCTAAAATTTCCCTCCAATTGTGGCTTGGAATATTTCTACCACCTCCAGGTCTTGCAGTTTGTCCAGATCGAACTTCCGTCTGGTGTTTACTCTCTTCAAGTGGAACCGGAAAGACATCATCACGACATCGTGCTCACTTCCGATGTCTGCTCCTGGAAAAGTTCGTGTCCTGCCAATGTTGATGCTTGATCTAAAGCGTTTTTTTGACCATGATGTAGTCAATCTGGTTCTGATGCTTCCCGCTGAAATTGTGCCAGGTCAATTGTCTGGATTTTTGTGGAGATGTGACGGTGGGTCTATCGTTGCTGGGCTCTGCACAATGGAATGCTATTACCCACTCGTCTTTCGTCTGCGGGGAACGCTAGTTAATCTCCCGGTGACTAATCTTAATACATTTATAAGTTTAGCTCGGTCTGTGTTAGGCTGTAGTTACAGAGATAGAAAGAAAATGGTAAAAGATTCACTGTCACACTAGCTCTCACACGGCTATGAAACATAGTTAGTCCAGCCACTTGTTAACAGTAATTATCACACCTTTATTTCCTCTACTCTATACAAGATTTGCTAATCACTATACTAAATTAAAAGTTCAAATATCACTTCGAATAGCTCGCTCCTTGATAGTTCTATGCAGCTATTGTCTCATCATGGGGCTAATGGTGCGTTCTGCCCAAGGGGTCAGTTTTCGGGAAGAGTGGACTATTGATGTCCTTCAATAGCAGTTTTAGTGCACAGTTTCGTTAGCACTTAGCTTTCTGGTTGAAGAGCTGTATTGTGGTGGAGTGTTCTCCTGACTGGCCGACTGTTGTGTTATCGTAGCTCAGTGCTCGAGTCCACTGCAGGCCGAATGTCAGAGGTGATGCGCAATGGTCTTCCTTCAGCTTCGGGCCAACGATGCCTGCTCGTCTTTTCGACAATGTCAGGCTGTGGCTAACTAGGTTGAATTGAATTTCACCAGTCCCTGCTTCAGTCTTTAGTTAGAGGAATCTATCAGAGCTTAGCTCCTTCCCATATGCAGTTCGAACAGAGAAAGACCATCTAGCTGCGTGGTCAGCCTAAACCGGCTAGAACTAGTATACCTGAGCGCCTTCTGGCAAAGGGGTGTATACGTCAGCTGAATGAAAGTCACTGCCTAACTGAGCCAGCGTTAACGTACCCATGCTTAGCCCACAGTTGACTTGTGTCGTCTTCTGTACAGCGACGTTGATTTACAAAGGGTACAGGCTAACTTATTTAAGGCGAGTATACGTAGTGCTGGTTAAATCTAGACTCGCGCGACAGGAGACCAAGCGTGTTTGCCAGTATTAGATGGTTGTGTCTGGCAAACTCCAAGAGTCTCAGACCCCATTTGTCTCGTTGTTGCAGTGGGGTCCACATGTGTTTCCCAAGTTGTGGTGCGCATCTTGGCCAACCTTGGCATTCCAGTCACCTTGCACTATGACTGTGTCCTTTTTCATCACTTGGTCAAGCACAGTCTGCAGATGTTCATAGAAATCCTCGACTTCGCTGTCGTCATAGTCTGATGTTGGGGCATAGGCCTGGATGATGGTGATGCTGAATGGGGTTGCTCCCAGACGGACGGTAATGAGTCTATTGGAGACTGGGCGGCAACCCACGACAGTGGCTAGAATGTCTTTGTGGACCAAGAATCTAACGCTGTTTTCGTGCCTGTCATCTCTTCCGCTGAAATAAAACGTGTGGCCTTTGTAGGTAGTTGTTTTACCTAGGCCTTTCCAGCGCAGTTCGCTGATACCTAAAATGTTCCATCGATAGTGGTCAGCTCGTAGGCCAGTTCTTCTAATTTTCCCTCAGCAATTAGGGTCCTGACATTCCAGATTCCTATGACGATGTTGTCTCTCGTGCGGATTTTGGTAAGTTGTCCATCAATAACACACTTATCACTTCCGTTCTGGTGGCCAACGGAAAGCGCGGTCCTTGGTGACCCGGGCGACGACCGATCCGGTATGGAGTGAGTGATTCTTTTCATCATAAAGTGTGTCTTGGGCAAGAAAGACTTGGGGGGCCCAAACCTCTCCAGGCTGTTGGCCACAGCCGAAATCCACGAGTACAGTGTGGCTCGCCTTGGCCCCAAGCACGTGGTCACCGAACCTATAGTAACATGAGTTTCCTCGGTCCTGGCCGGTGACTTCTGTGTAGAAGACTTTCGCCCAGTGATGCCGTGCTGACATCACCCCTGTTAGTCGCTTCTTACGGCACGCCGGGAAACGTTGGGTCTATTCTATTCAGTGCCCGAACCCACAAGGCATAGGATACGACCATTTATTGCCAAATAAACGCTTTACAAGGAAAGTGCTTTGGTGCATGAGGGAACATCACAGCAAGCAAATAAATAAACAAGTAGTAAAGATATTAGCCATCGCTTTCACACTGCAAGCAAACTGGCATTCGCAACCGTGAAAAGCAGAGCTCTAACATTTAAAACGGCAATGTTCTGAAAGAACTGTACACAAAAAACAGCCAAATGTAAGCGCACTCCCAACCTTTACTCCCACCACCCCCCACTCCAACCCTTCCTCCACCTTCACACACACGCGCGCGCTCGCACACACACGCACAAGTATGTAAAACACCAAGATTGGGTTTTATTAAGAATGTATGAGTCGGAAAGTGATTTTTTGACGGAAAAAACGCAAACTTCTTCTAGAAATGTAAGAAGCTAATGCAAAATTGGCTCTTTCCGTCTCAAAAGTTGACCTAGTTCGTCTCCTATAGGCGACGTAACTTTCTTGCAAAATTTCCCGAAAATTGCTGGATTTTCTCCGTTCCGGATAGAGCACTCCCTTGTACTTAAAACACTCTCATGCACTACAACTGCACTCCCATGCACTAAAGGAGCACTCCTGTGTACTTAGACAAAAGTGGGTGGCTGGAAAACACTGGGTGGCTAATACAAACACCCATTTCCTGCATAAAAAGCAAGGTTAGTCACCCATTTCAAGGCTTATACCTCCGCACATACACACGCACGTACACAAATCATGCGCTTTTCTCTCAACTTCTTGCACTCGTTAGGCAAACAATAAATACAAGTTTTCAGAATAGGCACAATAGGCATGTCACAATTTCTATGTTCAAAGTGACGATTGACAGGGACCTCCGACCCCGCTAGGCACCTCTCTTTGGTTTAATGTTTAGTGTCACGGTGACAGCATGTAAACAACAACGATCAAAGAACTAGACATAAGTGAAAAGCGAAACTCAAAGTTAGTGTATCTGTATTATTATTATTATTATTATTATTATTATTATTATTATTATTATTATTATTATTATTATTATTATTATTATTATTATTATTATTATTATTATTATTCTGCTTTGGAAACTCTCCACAAATATTTAAAATGACTCCACAAGGCGTTCTTTGCAAATCGAAGGCTTTGTTTAGGTTTGTGCGAAAGCAGGTTGACTCCAAAATTGGCATTGTTATTACCTTTAACAATGATACAGTGGACTTTTCCTTGCTCGAAACCAACCGCTATAGTTTGAAAATGTCCAGTCCTATTCTGACAGGAAGTGTTTTCCCCTGTTTAACGGTACACCTAGAGACATACCATAATCGTGTGATCTTTGACCCTATTTCTGAATGAACCACGCGATTTCACGAATGCTTCTTTGGTGTCTGAGGTAAGCTAGGGTCTATGAATAGGAAAATAAAATAATAATAAATAGAAAATACGCGCAACAAAAACAAAAACCAGTTTTTATTGATTTAAAAAATAAATAAACTTTCGAAAGAATCACCTTTTTGTTTAAGCTTATTGTTTCAGTGGGGCAACACTCACTATGAATGTCATAATGATCTTTCGAGGGGAGCGTGGAAAAAAGTACGTTACATTACATGATTACTGCTTTAAATCCAGCGGGGACTCTTCCGAGCCAAATCAGGACCGGACAACCCCTGCAGATCCGCATAAAAGATCTGCTGAAACAACCCTAGTGAATGCTCTCCACCAGCCAGTCACTTTACAATAAAGACATCCCACGCGGGGGGACGCTGAGGCTATACTCTAATTTATTGAACCCCCGTTTACAAAAACAAAATAGAATACAAACATCATTATAAATTTTCAACAAAACACATACATATAAAATGCCTTCATTGCTAAATAATAACATCATAGGAAGCCTTGGTGACCACCTGGCAGAAAGCGTCCAATATTCCCAAGCTGATCCAACAGACCTCACACACAAATAAGGAATCTTGTCCAGGAAGAGTTTTTAAGAAAAAAGGTAGGTGACTGGTCTGGCGAAGAAGAAGATAGTATAGCAGATTGATAGAACATAGCAGGAATGAGAAAGAACAAAGTAGAAAGACGGCAACAGTGGGAATATGAAGCACTAAATTTCCAGAAAGTTAGGATACTATTTATACTGAAACCCTCTAACCCCTACGGAGGGCGTGGAAAAAGTAGGTTCCCTTAATATAGAATAATGCAGTGATGACCAGAGGCCAGTTCTAGGAACGGGTGTTAGGAACGAATAATAAACTCAAAGTTTTGTATAAAAGTTACAGGTGCAAGTGTCTTAAGGTGCGGTCTGACGTGAAGTGAAACAGAAGCAAAGCGGTAAACAAAGCAAAGCATCTGCCTCTAGAAGCATGTGCGTTTATAATGCTTTGCTTTGGGAACCGGTCACACGATGAGAAGTTTTGCAAAGCAGTCTGCGTAGAAGCAATGCGCAATAAGTTGAAAATTAGTTACCTCCCTTTACACGTATGAGGCCTTTTTCATGGTTTGGTTTCTGTAATTTTGACTTCTAACATTCCATAATGCCTCGTGGCTTTGAATTAGTTCGATGAGAATAAACGTATAGTCTTGTTTCAGATTTGCTAATGGCCCAGTAGCTTTTGATGCCGCCATGATCGCTGAAATGATAAAAACCTCGTTTTCGTACGTCGGCTCTTCTGATTGGCTGGCAATCAAATGTTTCAGCGAAACACTCAAAATTATTTTTAGAGCACGCTCAAACACTGAAAGCATCGGTTTTGCTTCACTTCGCGCTTTGCTGCTGTTATGCTTTAGGTCTAGTCACACGATAAACATCGTCAAAACTACGATTTTTCGTGTTTTACTGGCTGTTTTGCTTTTGTTTCACTTCCCGTAAGACCGCACCTTTCTTCGTTCCCTATACCCGTTTTTAAAACTGCCCCAGAACATGGAACGCAAAGGTTACGTTCCGATCTCTCTGTAGATAGGCCTCTTTCGATATTACTGACGCAGACAAACGACCAGCTTCCAATCTCTCCACATTACAATCTTCTATCAGGAGCGATGACATTATTCTGGAGCTGTCGAGGCTGGGGAGATGAAGAGGCTTACAAAGGCAGGAGACAGATAATATTTTCATGGCGCGATCGAAGCCATGACTGTCGTATCAAGCCTCGTCCATCGATTTCTTTCCTCGTTCCCCCCCTCTCTCTCCCCTCTCCCACCTCCTCCTATCAGTTTTCTATCCCCCATTCCCCTCCCTCCTGCTGTGCCGGAATGCCAAATAGGAGGAAAGGTTGTAAGAAGAGATGGATGATGGGTGGGAGAGAGAGAGAGAGAGATAGAGGCAGACAGACAGACAGACAGACAGACAGAGAAGGTTTGTGTGAGAGTTAGATTGTAGGGGAAAGTCCGCTTACTGGAACAGGGCTAGTCAATATAAAAAAAAGTTAGCGCCGCTTCATTTAAACAAAACGTCACAGCAACGACAACCAACAAACAAATAATCAAACAAACAGACTAGAAATAGTTTACCCCCAATCTTGTTTTCTTTGTTTCTTCATCTGGGGATCATAAAGTTTCTTATTCTAATACTGATTCTGATTCTGATTCAGCCCGCGGTTTGGTCGCAGACAAAGGAAGAAGGACCCAGATTGTATTTTCCCACTCCCCACTCCGCGCACGTGCATAAAGTCGATATAAGTCTTGTCAGACAAAGAAAGGGGAAAACATCCTGAAGTCAATGAAGTCAATCAAGCCACGTCCAATAGCCTCATCAGCCGCGCATCACGGTGCTTTCTTCGACCCACAGTCAAAGTTAAAGTGAAGATCTTCTTTTAGACTGTCTTGACTATACAGTAATATGCACCTGTAAGAACACTGCCTAACATGAGAAAATGTTAATCGTTTCAATACAACACTGAAGAAAGTAGATTAGCCTTGCAGTCATTTAAAATAATGTTTTACTCTATTTTCTTTAACCCCAAGCTTGTATATCATGTTCCCTTTAACTTAAAGTATTATTGCTTCGGTTATTTTTTTCTAAAATCGTTCTTGTACAGCGCTTTTCTAGCTCAAGAGCTGCTCAAGGCGCTGGCCAATGCAAGATCGAATTCAAGCAGCCCGATGATTCTACTAGCTGCCATAAAACGAATTGTCTGACGCCCAGGCGAGACAGTCTAAAGTGTCTTTTCATAAAAAAAAAAAAAAGCTAAATATTTTAATAATTATAATACATATTTTAATAAGAGTAGCTTTGGTTCCAACGCATTAAAATAATCTTTCTTTTATCTTTGTACTTTTAATCTTTTCTCAAGAGGTTAGTCCTTTTAAACAAAAAAAAAAGGATCTTCAATGCCCAATATAACATTATTTAAATACAGCAGTTTTGTAGTGTAACAAATGATCTTCCACTTTAAAAAAACACAACAACTATACCTTATTGTTCTATTTTGTGTTTTTTTCGTCCGTTCTGTCTTAGTTAACACTGTTATCTTCTTCCTCTATTCCTTTTCTTGTCGTCCGTATGCGGGTATTGTAGCGTTCTTCTCATTTATTTTTTAACAATCGGCGATGGCTGATGCACGACCGTGATGATAGTGCCTTTGTCCGTAATTACAGGTTTTAATGAGCAAAAAAAGGGTGGGATCGTTTTTATACAATGGAGGGAACCTGCAGCTCATTACTGACGTTGGACCAGCTGAACGTTCCACGCATTACGTCGTACTTAGACACCAAAGTACACCGTAATGCTACTGTCAACATAACTGCAAGTTCTTCAGCGGATTGTGTTTAGAGTTTGTGGATGGGTTTGTCGCTTCGGTGTTCCGAGATCTTCTAATGGCTGCTATCGTATTGTTTTGTTTGAACTATGTTTCTGCTCTCTGTATAGAGTTTAGTAATGAAGTATCAGAAACGTGCAGATGTGGGTGAGGTTAGGGGATGGAAAGAGAATCATCCTTGCGTAGGACTCACCCCATAGCTCCACGAAAGGAGGACATAACGATACAGTGCATGAATGAATATGAACTAACGCAATCAATGGAACTAAAAGAGGCAGCAGAATGGTATGGGTGGGGATGTGGGGAGGGAGACTGGGGTGGAGTAGTGCATTGAGAATGAGGAAAACAGGGGAGGGGGGGGGGGTCGGACCAGGAAATGAGCTACTGTCAGTGTCATTTTGCCGACACTGAGTATCGAAGATCTACGCCAGTGCTGCAGGACGTAGGCACACAGGCTCTGCCACTCTACTATCGTCATTGTCTGGATCGGAGAACGGTCTGCACGTGCAGCGCGATGATGTTGATCTTACACAAACAGAGTCCGACGTGTTTCCTCAACTGGACAGACTTCAAATAATGCGGTCAATCTGGTACCTTAGAATCAGTAAGCCACGAACTGTTGTCAATTCGTACGAGTATGCAGTAGGCCCTAAGTAAGCTGTGGACATTGTGAATATTACGCTTCTCGAGGTGATAATAGGACTAGACAAACCGACTGGGCTTATGGTTATGCACATGAACAATACGAATGTAAAACTTTAGCCATGCCTCTGACACATTTTATTTCTTTGCTATCCCCAGGAAATGTCAGGCTGCCCAAAATGGATCAACCCTATGCAACTCACACAGCTTACCGTTCCTACAAATCTACTCCTTCGAATGAGAGTATAAACCGAGGTCTAATCTGTGCACGCATGAATTCCGCCGCACGGACATTAACGATTCTGACACTGCGTGAGTGCCGGTGCTACACAAACAAACCCAGCACGCACTAGGTCCCTTCTCCCCATCCCCAGCCGCTCAGGATTGTGCTCAGTCGTCTGGGCGTCAGGCTATGCGCCCAACGGTGGCAATTGGGCGCCTCGGGCGGCTTGGGTTAGATTCTTGAGCAACTATTGAACTGGAAAAGTGCGATATAAAGACGATTAAATAAATAAATTAATAAATCTATCTGTAGGGACTCACAGTTGTATGTTCCCACGGCTGTATGCTCTCACAGCTTTATATTCCTGCGGCTCTACGTTCTCGCA